>PJEM01002962.1:45382-205258 GCA_004023845.1 Helogale parvula | reverse complement strand
CCATCTGGATGTCCTCTTTGGAGAAGTGTCTATTCAGGTCTTCTGCCCATTTCTTCACTGGATCATTCATTTTTCGTGTATGGAGTTTAGTGAGCTCCTTGTATATTTTGGATACTAGCCCTTTATCTGATATGCCATTTGCCACTATCTTTTCCCATTCTGTTGGTTGCCTATTAGTTTTTTTTATTGTTTCCTTTGCAGTGCAGAAGCTTTTTATCTTGATGAGGTCCCAGTAGTTCATTTTTGCTCTTGATTCCCTTGTCTCTGGGGATGTGTTGAGGAAGAAATTGCTGCGATTGAGGTCTAGGAGGCTATTTCCTGCTTTTTCCTCAAGGGTTTTGATGGTTTCCTGTCTCACATTCAGATCCTTTATCCATTTTGAGTTTATTTTTGTGAATGGTGTCAGAAAGTGGTCTAATTTCATTTTTCTACATGTTGCTGTCCAGCTCTCCCAACACCACCTGTTGAAGAGGTTGTCTTTTTTCCATTGGACACTCTTTCCTGCTTTGTCAAAGATTAATTGGCCATATACTTGTGGGTCCAGTTCTGGGTTCTCTATTCTATTCCATTGGTCCGTGTGTCTGTTTTTGTGCCAATACCATACTGTCTTGATGATGACAGCTTTGTAGTAGAGGCTAAAGTCTGGGATTGTGATGCCTCCTGTTTTGGTTTTCTTCTTCAATATTACTTTGGCTATTCGGGGTCTTTTGTGGTTCCATATGAATTTTAAGATAATTTGTTCTAGCTTTGAGAAGAATGCTGGTGCAACGTTGATGGGGATTGCATTGAATGTGTAAATTGCTTTGGGTAATAATGACATTTTAACAATGTTTATTCTTCCAATCCATGAGCATGGAATGTTTTTCCATTTCTTTGTGTCTTCTTCAATTTCCTTCATAAGTCTTTTATAGTTTTCAGCATGCAGGTCTTTTACATCTTTGGTTAGGTTTATTCCTAGGTATTTTATCGTTTTTCGTGCAATAGTGAATGAGATCAGTTTCTTGCTTTCTCTTTCTGTTGCTTCATTTTTAGTATATAAGAATGCAGCTGATTTCTGTATGTTGACTTTGTATCCTGCAACATTACTGAATTCATTGATCAGTTTTAGAAAGCTTCTGGTGGACTCGATCGGGTTTTCCATGTAGAGTATCATGTCATCTGCGAAAAAGGAAAGTTTGACTTCTTGAATATTTAATCGATAGTTTAAAAAAGTTTCTTTTCTCCATTTTCTCAAGTTGTTTTGGATAATGTCATAAAAATTTAATCAAATTTGAGAAAACCTCTATCAGGTTTCTTTCATATTGGACAGAACAATTTCAGGTCATTTCAGTTTGTTTTGTGCTGTGACCTCATCTGAAGTACTTTTCAGATTGGGAATTGGACAGAGGCCTTGCAGAGGGAGGGGCCCTGAAACAGAAGAATCGGCCAAGTCAGCTTCTACCCCCTTCTTTACCTAATGTTTGTCTAACCGTCTTTTGTGATTGATACTCACGTAGATCAGGGGCTTTCCTCGGCTTGAGTCGTGAACGCCTCGGTGGGTCTCCTCGTGGACAAGAGTTTCACGGGCTTCTCATTTCTTCTTTGCAGTGCACGGTGACATGCGGCCGAGGGCTACGTTACCGCGTTGTTCTGTGCATCAACCACCGCGGGCAGCATGTCGGCGGATGCAACCCACAACTGAAGTTGCACATCAAAGAGGAATGTATCATCCCCGTCCCCTGCTACAAACCAAAAGGTGAGTTTGTGGGGCGTCTTGAAGTTAAATCAAGTGGTGTTTTCCAGCTCTCATTCCAGTTGCAGGATTTACATTTCAACCTGTTAGGTTCTTAGGAAAACGGTCTTACCAATTGACAGCAGTTGGACCTGTCCACCGGGTAAAGAAGCTGGACTGACTTGATACTTCGTTTGGAGGTGGGGGTGGGGGAAACTGAACGCTCATCGGCTCATAGGTGTGGAGTGGCTCCTGTGGGTCTGCGCTCACACTACGTTTCTTGGCGGACATGGACTAATTTGATGGACTCCCTGCTTTGAGGAAAAAGGAGGAGGATGAGGAGAAAGAGGAAAAGGGGGAAAGAACAGGAGAAGGAGAAAGAGAAAGAGGAGCAGGAAGTTTCCCCCAGGGTTCTCGTTCTTCCGAATTTCTTTTGTTCTTCCTGTCCCTTCCCCAGGAATTCTCAGCAGGAGTGGGCGGCATCCAAGGGCGGGAAGTCTTGGCCTCTTGACTCAGATTTACATTCCTTTCCATACATGGTTATTTCCATGCACTTTAGTGAGGTATTACCAATCCTCATGCCAAGTATTTCCTTTCTGAAAACGGAAAAAGGATGATTCCCACTGGTTAGTGCCAAGAAGTCTTCCTTAGTCTTTTAGAAAGGACGGTAGAATTCCCCCTCACTGCTTCCGGGTTGGAGAGCCTTACAATGAGCCGGTTCACAAATGCGTACTTATTCTGTCTGCCCTTCAGAAAAACCGCTGGCTGCCACAAGGTTCAAATACTGGAGATAGAGCGTCGTTGGTAAAGTCTTTCCTCCCGCTTGTGCACGTGACGCTACTTTCATAGCCACTGGCTCAGTGTCTGCGGCTTCCCTGAAGCAGCTCCTAATTATTTCCTTCCTTACTTCCCGACTAGTGTGCTCCTTTCTTCTCTTCTTATCTAACGAGGTTCACAAGCACAGAAAGGGGTAGGCCTCCTGCTCCCGTGATGGCCGTGCTCGGTCATCCGCTCCCTCCACAACTCCACCAATAAAAGTTTAAGGAAACCTCCTCCCGGTTTTCTAAACACCTGCATCGTCTGATTTTCTCCATTGATTTCTCTATTCTTGGGCAAGAAGAATTTGTGGCAAAAGAAAGGAAGCTGATGTGGATGAAGTAAGAGCTTTCATCAGTGTAAACAACAGAGATTGGTATTGGGTTATAAAAAGCGTTTTTTTAATATAAAAGGCATTTTATGTTCCCTTTGAGAACATCTCCAGCTGTGCTAGGGAGATCCTCTGTTGCCTTGGGATAATGTATTCGTGAAAAAAATACACAACAGAAATGCTCGGTTCACCCCAGGAACCCCTTCGGGTCCTGGGACATGAGACGCCGCTTTGCATTTGAAGAGGGCGACTGCGTAATTGATGAAATCTTCAGCAAATACAGATCATGTATCTGACTGCTCTGAGTTTGTTGTGTTCCCTTTTTCTTAGAAAAAAGCCCAGTGGAAGCTAAGTTACCTTGGCTGAAACAAGCCCAAGAACTAGAAGAGCCCAGAATAGCCACAGAAGAACCAACGTGAGTCCGGGGGCCTTTTATGGGCGTAATCAGGGCACAGCCAGTTAACATGATCTATGTCATTTTTGTCCTCATTGGAGTACAATGATACATTTCAAATCCAAATGACCTGAATTTTCAGACCCTAGAGAGCTCGAGCTGGCTGGAGGTCGTCCTTCTTTCACAATTCAGCAGTTCTGCTTTGGCATTATCTGTGAGAAGCCCATAAAAGAACAGTGCGTGTTAACTCAAAGCAGACCCAGTGGTCCGTTACAGTTAAGAGATTGGGGATAATTCCTGGATCTAGATTAACACGTATGATTTGACCAAGGACCATGACAATGCTATACAAATAAATCAGTCATTCCATGGTGAAGACATGGCCAATCTCTATAAAACCAGTTTAGCTGAAATGTATCAGGGGGCCCACGTGATTATAAGGGGCCATCCCGGAGCCGCGGTGGTAAGGAGTGATGGAAAGAACACGGCACTCTGCATCTTGGAGCCTAACACCACCGCTTTGAGCTGTGTGACCGTAGACAGGACTTTAATTTTTCTGTGTCTCGTTCTCCTTACCTATAACATGGGCATACTGAACTCAATCTCTTCAGAGTCTGTTCCAACTCAAAAATCTAATGACTTCAGGGGCGCCTGGGTGGCTCAGTCAGTTAAGTGGCCGACTTTGGCTCAGGTCATGATCTCACAGTTGTTGGGTTCGAGCCCCACATCGGGCTCTGTTCTGACAGCTCAAAGCCGGGACCCTGTTTCTGATTCTGTGTCTCCCTCTCTCTCCGACCATCCCCAGCTCACACTCTGTGTCTCTCTCTCTCAAAAATAAATAAACGTTAAAAAAAATTAAAAAAGAAAAAAAAATCTAGTGACTTCTATCCACATGTGATTTGACAAGTTTGGGGTATAATGGTATCAGTAGAAATGGTGAATTAAGAGTAAATCAGAGAAACCTTCTGGAGGCAGAGGGTACGGACCTAAAGAGAGCAAGGAATCAAAGGTGCTCTGAGATTTTTCGTCCAGGAGTCTAGAAGAACCACAGCACTGACGATAGACGCAAGCAGTTGGACAGGACAGCTGAGTCCCTGTCACATACATGAGGTCTGTGGAGCTGACAGGCTGTTTACCAAGGGAGCAATCCTGGGTGTTCTAGGAAGAGGGGTCCCGAAGGAAACATGGCCAGCCGCCAGCTGGGAGCGGGCGTTTCTTGTTCAACGCCTTCGGCAACAGACAGAGCTCGTTCTGCTGTTGGACCACAGGACTTACCGGCAAGGTTTTTTTTCCTATTGAGCTAAATATACCTCCTACAAGTTTCTGATTTCTGAAAAAAAAAAAACAAAAAAACAACCCACACATCTATGCCCCATCCCACGTGACAGGTTTTCACAAATTTGGAAAAACCTGGATCGCAAGCATGCGGCCTTTCCCAGGCTCATCACTCAGCCTTTTCCAGTGGTTTTCATGTGTTGTTTTAGATCCATTACCAACCTCATCGCTGTTTTCAGAACACGCTCCTTTGTCAGTGTCCCTTCCAACTGGGGACCAGCCCAGTGAGCCCCCGGGGAATGTGGATTAATTCTCTTGGAGAAGGCACCAGGCCTCCAGCAACGCGGGCCAGGAGAGCTGGCCCATCCCACTAAGGACACGCGCAGAAAGAACTTCTCCACATGGACTAGTCAGGCCTGGAAGTGAACCCAGAGGAAAGCACAGATGCTGTGAGGTGACGGGCCCCAGAGTAACTGACTGAAGAGAGAGGGCCTCTGGGCGCGTGACTGAAGTGACCTGGGGGGGAGGGGTCGCAAGAAGTGGGTGACGCAGGGAAAGACGCAGGGAAAGGAGAGGTGAGAAGAGGGAGGAGGGACCCAGGGAAGGACCACGGGTGTGAGGGCCACGGCAGGAAGGGTTTAAGGAGGGATGCCGGTCTCACAGAAAGCCAAGGAAAAGCTATGCAGACTGAGGAAATGCTACTTAGGTGGACACGAGTCTGTTCCAGTTAGTGTCAGAATAGCATGTTCCAAAGGGTACGCAGTCATCATTGCAGAGATTCAAGAAATGAATCTCGGTCAGAAGGAAGTGGGTATTTGACTACTGAAGAGCGAGCAAAGGTTGGTAGTGAACTTGATGGAAAGAAGTGGTGTATGTATGTTTGAAGTTTACTATTGTTTTTATTTGAAATTAGGATGATCTTAAATATATTAACAAGATAATAAGGATTGTAGGCAGGTCGGTTAATACGTCTGCACCTCCCAAGTGTCCAAGAAGGATGTTGGGCTCACTGCTGCTGGAACCTTCTCCCTGCTCCAATCTCCTGTGATTCTGGGGGGGAAGGGGAGAGAGAGATGTGAGACACCTGAAAGGGAGCGTGTCTTCATGCAAGGAAAGCTTACGCGTTCTCGGTGTGGGGGGACACGTCCTACCCGGATCTCCTGTCCCCAGAACAAGCTAGATCATACTGGTTATTCCTTCTGCTTGTCCTCTCTCGGCTAATGGGATTTCCGTCCCGTTCCCCAGACCACAAGCCTGGAGCCTTTCTTGCCTGTCTCTCATTCTTCTCTTCTGTGTCGTTGACTACTGGCTGTGCCAATCCTACCCGCTGTCTGTCTCCGTTCCAGCTCCTTCTCTCCGTCCCTACTACCATCCTCTCCAGGTCCTGAACTCACTTACCAGGACAATTCCAGCAGCCTTCTGATTTGCTTCCCACGCAGTCCCTTCGAACCTACCCATTCCACAGCTCCTGGACTAGGCCAGCTACGGCACGAATCTGATTCTTTCCTTCCAACGTTGAGAATACCCCAAAGGTTCCCCGTCGCCCAAAGATTTATACTTGTTTGCAAGGCCAACCAGGCTTAATGGGGGCCATCACGCTTCCTGGCTCCCAGCCTCATCCCTGACTACTTCTTTGCTTTGCCTTGAGTGGAATGTTCCAGCCACACGAAACTGAGGGTTGTGCGTGGCCCATGTCAAGCTGTCACTCGTCACCACATTCCCCTTGTACTGATTCTCTTCTCTGGGTGTAGGTGACGCACTTTCATCAGAATCACCTGTGGCCCTGCATGAACGCAGAGTTCTGGGACCCACAGGGCAGACACCGGGGGGCGGGGCTTAGTCACTAGACCGTTTTTGGCTCTGAGAGATAACTTTGTGCGTGTGTGTGTGTGTGTGTGTGTGTGTGTGTGTGTGGTAAAATATGCATAACAAAATAGGTGAGGGGGTGAAGAGGTACAAACTTCCAATTATAAAAGAAGTAAGTCACAGGCATGAGCAGGGGACACAGTCCATCATATTGACCAGCTCTGCCTGGTGACCTGGCGTGAGGATGCCCATCGTGGGGATCATCTCGTCACATAAAAGTGTCAGCTCACTCGGATGCACATGGGGAACTGCTAGAATATTGTGTGTCAGTTGCACTTCCACTTAAAAAGTTTCCTCTGTGCCCAGTGGGAAGGGGACCGTTTGGTGTTAGTAAAGCGCATGGTGCTGTTGTGTGAGCACCACCACCACGGCCAGAGCCGCCTCATCTCCGCCAACATACACTCTGTGCCCATCAGGCACCAACTCCCCATGTCGCCCTACCAGCCCCCCAGCGCCTCGATTCAGCTTCCTGCCTCTGTGACTCTGTCACCAGCAGTGTTACCAAGCACCCCAAGTGACTGGGGAGGGTGCACCCAAGTTTGGGAATCACTGGATCAGAGAGTCCAAAGGGTCCCTTTCAGGGTCGGAAAATCCCATTCATTTTTTTTATTTTTTATTTTTATTTACTTATTTCTGCTTATTATTTATTTTTTGAGAGAAAGAGACAGAGACAGAGACAGAGTGCAAGCAGTGGAGGGGCAGAGAGAGAGAGGGAGGCACAGAATCCAAAGCAGGCTCCAGCTAGCTGTCAGCACAGAGCCCGACATGGGGCTCGAACTCACGAACTGTGAGATCATGATCTTACTGGGAATCAAGAGTGGGACACTCAGCCATCTGAGCCACCCAGGTGCCCCCCATTCATGTCACTGGGAGGAGCCATACCATGTAAGCGGCAAGAGGCTCAGCCCCCCTCTTCATTCCAAGCCTGCTCCTCCGTCAGCCCACCTGCCTTTGCGGGTGCTTCCCTCCCCACGACTCACTGAGCGAAGCTAACGTACCCTTTCCTCTGGAAAGACCCCACTCGTGTTTCTCCAACGTGGAAGACTGAGCTCACGGCACCTGTTCCCGACCTCCCCCCTACCTCCCCCCTCTCTCTCTCCCTCTGTGGTCACTATGCAATTTTCCTGTATAATCCATGCTGCTGGCAGATTCCGGCCGGTTCCTGGCTGTCTGGTTGTGAAGTTTACAGTTTCCTCCCTCCCTCCGCTTCTGCCTCGGTTCATCCCCTAATTTCAGACCAGAATGCAGCAGACTCTGCTCCCAGAGCATCCTTTCCTAACCGCTGTCCTCTGTGGTCCGGGGACGCTCGCCTGTTGACAATGAAGGCGCAGGTGAACACGGCTGTATTTCGGGTCCCTCGAGCAGAGCCTGTCAACCTGCCTGGGGAAGGTAGATATTTCTGCCTCTCTGGTTTACCATGGCCTGGGCTCTGAATTTACGTAGGGAGTGGATGTGCAAAAGCTTTTTTTTTTAATTAGGAAAATAAAAATGGCAGCCTACAAAGCTAAGGCAGGGGGACTGCCATTTTGACCTTCCTAGCCTTGCGCTGGGGGCCGTGTTGACAGCTGACACGCTTATCCTTGTTTTAAAACGTCTTCCCTGGAGACTTCCGACTTCCTTTGGGGCTCACGATGCTTCTGCGGCTGGGTTGCCCCTTCTCCCCGTTCTCGTAGATGAAAACCGAGGCACGAGGGCAGGCTTGGAGCGCTTTGGGTGTCTCCCTCACGGCGATTTCCGCTTCTCCGTCCGTGGAAGCCGTATTTGCTAACATCAAAGTATGTCTTCTGTCTGACATCTGGTCTCCTCACAACAGCAATAACAGCTCACGTCGAGGACATCGTTTGTGCCAGGCCTCTATGTGGTGGGTTAACTCATTTAATTCCAATAGCATCTCCGTGAAGAGGTGTAATTATCACCCTCACTTTCGGGGTGAAGACACCAAGGCACAGAAAGGTTAGGGAGCGGCCCAGCATTTCAGAACTGTGAGCAGTGGACGGTGGTTCTCCTGCACAGGACTCCAGGAAGAGCTTCAGTTTTACTTTATGAGACCGAATTCCAGCTGCGCCCGTCTGTTGACTGGTCTAATAAGGTGGACGGGGAGTTTAATGGTTCTATTATGGTTCCGTGAGACGTAGGGACAGCTTCCTGGGGGAGATGCTACATGAGCTAAGGTCCCGAGACGCACATGGGCCCCCGAGGAGCCTCGTGTCCAGCCTATGGGATTGCTGTGCTCAGGCCAGCTGGCCTCGCCCGGATGTGGGGGCCACGCCCAGCGCTGACGTTCAGAGTGTGGAGAGGGGCCGGTGGGGGACAGGGAGCCGATGGCGTCAGGGACAGGGCTGGAGGCATAAGTAGGCCTTGGAAGTCTTCTCGGCTCACTGAGGACTTGGACTTCATTTGGAGGCAGTGAGACGTTTTCACAAGTGATGTCATCGTGATTACATTTTTATTAATTTTTTCATTTCTTAATTGTATTTAAATCCAAGTTAGTTAACATATAGTGTAATAATGGTTTCAGGAGTAGAATTTGGTGATTTATGACTTACGTGTAACACCCAGCGCTCATCCCAACAAGTGCCCTCCTTAATGCCATCGCCCACCTAGCCCCTCCCCCCACCTACACCCTCCAGCGACCCTCAGTGTCTTCTCCGTATTTAAGAGTCTCTTAGGTTTGCCTCCTTCTCTGCTTTTATCTTAGTTTTCCTTCCCTTCTCCTATGTTCATCTGTGGTGTTTCTTGAATTCCACATGGGAGTGAAATCACATAGTGTCTGTCTTTCTCTGTCTTATTTCGCTCAGCATAATACACTCTGGTTCCACCCACGTTGTTGCAAATGACAAGATTTCATTCCTTTTTTAAAAATGTTTATTTATTTACTTTGAGAGAGAGAGACTGAGAGTGTAAGTGGAAGAAGGACAGAGGGACACAGAATCTGAAGCTCTGAGCTGTCAATCACAGGGCCCTGATGCGGGACTCGAACCCATGAACCGTGAGATCATGACCTGGGCCCAGGTTGGACACTAAACCGACTGAGCCATCCTGGCGCCCCACGAGATTTCACTTTTTGTCATAACTAATATTCCATTTATATAGATTTATAAATGTATGTATTTATACACACATTCACCATCATGATTACATTTTAGGAAGAGCTTTCTGGCTGCCTGCAACTTGCTTCTAATCATCCATTATGATAAGAAAAGGAACTGTGACAAAGCTCAAATTGCACATCTCTGTGTAGACTGGACATATTTGCTGGGGTGGGATTTCTGGGCCAGAAGATGACACATTAAAGGCATTGGATTTCTACAGTCACATTTCATTTCAAATTTCACCTATTTGCCAGTCCACAGCCTGGAGCCTACCCTCTTTCCCACACCTTCACCCACCTGGAGAAATTATTATATATTTTTTAAAAATGCTAGTTTCTAGTATAGTCGATTATTGAACAACATGAATTTGAACTCTGCGGGTTGACTTTCATGTGGGTTTTTTCCAGTATGGCACTGCAAATATATCTTCTTTCCTTATGATTTCCCTTTCTTTTTTTAAGAGAGAGAACACACGTGCATGCACACACATGCATGAGCTGGGAAGGGGCAGAGGGAGATGGAGAGAGAGAGACTCCCAAACAACCTCAATGCTCAACACGGAGCCCAGCACGGGGCTTGATCCCAGACTGTGAGATCATGACCTGAGCCGAAATCAAGCATCAGATGCTTAAGTGACTGAGCCACCCGGGTGCCACCCCCACTTATGATTTCTAACAGCATTTCTTTCCTCTGGCTTACTTTACTGTGGGAAGACAGTATATAATACATAGAACATATAAATTATCTGTTTACATTATGGGTAAGGGTCCTGTAGGCTATGGGTTAAGTGTTTGGGAAGTCAGGAGTTATATGTGGATTTTTGACTGTAGTCAGGGGGTTGAGGAGGGGGTCCGTGCCCCTAACCCCTGAGTTGTTCAAGGGTCGACTGTATTTTTAAATTTTTTTTTCTTTTATAGTTTATTGTTGAGCTGGTTTCCATATGACACCCAGTGCTCATCCCCACAAGTGCCCTCCTTCATGCCCATCACCCCCTTCCCCTCTCCCCCATCCCCATCAGCCCTCAGTTTGTTCTCAGTATTTCAGAGTCTCTCATGGTTTGCCTCCCTCCCCCTCCCCCTACTATTTTCCCCTTCCCCTCCCCCATGGTCCTCTGCTAAGTTTCTCGTGTTACACTGCTGGGTGAACACATATGGTATCTGTCCTTCTCTGCCTGACTTATCTCACTCAGCATGACACCCTCGAGGTCCATCCACGTCGCTACAAATGGCCAGATTTCATTCTTCCTCATGGCCATGGAGTCCTCCATTGGGGTCAACTGTATTTTTAATGTTTTCATGGTTTACATTTAACTTTGGTCCATGGAGAATTTACTTTGATGTGTGGTATGTGGTGTTGGTCTAACTTAATTCTCTCTCAGATAATTAACGAACTGCCCAAGCACTACTAGGGAATAATTTGTACCGCCCACACTGATCTCATGGTGTCTTCATTGTGAAAATGGACTACACCATCGTCAGCGCCAGGGCACTGGAATCGCTGCAACTTCTAGTAGCTTTTTCTCTCGGGCTCTGCAAGTGCTGCGTCATTATTATTCCTTTTAAACTGCTCATGACTGTCCTCAGCCAGCCTCCCACAGAAGTGTAGCGTTGTCTGTTGGATCAGAACCGTGTTCATTTGCTAAATCAACTAAAGGAGGACGAACATCTTTAGTTTTGAGGAATGTGGTCTTCTCTCCAGTGAATCTGATCTCTGGGGTTTGAGCCCCCGCGATATTTTGTGGTTTTAATTGTATCAGCCCTGCACTTTCTTTTTTTTATTTTTTAAGAATAGTTTATTATCAAATTGTTTCCATCTAACACCCAGTGCTTCTCCCCACAAGTGCTCCCCTCCATAACCCCCCCTGCACTGCACATATAGAGTTTTTATTCACAAGCTCCTGTGTTAAGCCTCAGTTTTTTTATCTGCAAAATCAGGAAAATAACAGTACTTGTCCATAAGGTTGTTGTTAAAATTACATTAAATAAAAATGTAATGTTTTGCACAGCAGCAAGCATTGGCTGAATTTTGAGAAACCTGATAATTTTAGGATGGATAGGTACGGACTTTTTAAATTATTATTATTTTAGCGAGAGAGAGAGAGAGAGCGAGTGGGGAGGGGGCAGAGGGAGAGAGAGAACTTCAAGCAGGCTTCATGCTCAGTGGGGAGCCCAATTCAGAGCTTGATCCCATGATTCTGGGATTTGGACCTGAGCTGAAATCAGGAGTCAGTCACTTAATTGATTGAGCCCCCCCAGATGCCCCATACATAGGGACTATTTTCTTGAACTCTTACTTTTTTCTAAAAATTTTTAATGAACTTTACTGTTTTCCATAGTTATCAAGTCATCGTCAAAGAATAGATTCAGCTCTTTCCTAAAATTTATACCTTTTACCTTTTCTTATCTCACTTTGTTATTCCTTATACTTTTCACATTTCTGAAGACATTTCATGTGTAGCCTGTATATATTTTGAAATTAGAGTCTTTGTATTTTAATAGGAGAGTTTAATTCACTTAAATTTATTATGGTTGGTGATAGCCTGGCCTCCATTTTAAGTATCTTCTTGTTTCTGATGATTTTCTAGATGCTGCGTATTTTCTTGATTTTATTTTCTCCAGCAACTGGAGATTAATCCTTTGTAATTTCATTAAAAAAAATTTTTTTATCGCCAACATCCCACTTCTTTTGACTTCTCCTTGTTAAAATTAGTAAGCTGACAAAGCTTGCTTTCTTACCCACCTATTTCAAAGCTCTGGGTTTCTAAAACATTTTTTAGCCAGGTGTTTTCCTTTTCTGTGGCCACAGTAGCCATTTACCAGTTCTATAGGTCAGGAGCCCAGGGGAGTGAGCCAGTTCCTCTACGCTGGGTCCCACTAAGCCAGAATCAAGGTGTCTCAGGCTGAGCGCCCGTCTGGGGCCCCGGGGAGGCTCTCCTTGCAGTCTTACTCAGGTGGTTGGCGGAATTCAGTTCCGAACAGTTGTAGAATTGAAACCTCCAGTTCCTTGTGGGCTGTTGGCCAGGAGTGGTTCTCAACTTCCAGAAGCTTCCTGCGTTCCTTGGCTCCTGGCCCCTTCCGTCCCCGAGCCGGCAGCAGCAGCAGTCTCTCTCCTGCTCTAAATCTCTTGCGCTCTTTTCCTGCATCTCTCTGACTCCAGCCCAAGAAATGTCTGTGATTTACGGATTTCTGTGATTGGATTGTCCTGCTAGGGTGGTCTTCTTATCCTGGGGTCCGTAGCCTTGACCACAGTGGCAAGATTCCTTCCGCCGTGCAGTGTGACATGTTCATCAGTTCTAGGGACGAGGGTGGAGGGTCCTTGGGATGGTCATTATTCTGCCTAAAACTCTAGGTTTTTAGGTTCATCATTTTTATCGCTTTTCCCCAGGAGATAGTGTGCCTTTCCAAGCTGTGTTTTAGGCATCTTTTTATTATTTACATAGTTTATTTCTGAACACTTTGTCACGTGTTGGAACCTCGGCTTGAAGAATCCAGGCATCTTCAATATTGGATTATTTCAGTTCTCTCTCATTTCGTCTACAAAAACTGCCAGGGCGCCTGGGTGACTGTCGGTTGAGTGTCTGACTTCGGCTCAGGTCATGATCTCACGGTTCGTGGGCTCGAGCCCCACGTCGGGCTCTGTGCTGACAGCTCGGAGCCCGGAGCCTGCTTCAGATTCTGTGTCTCCCTCTCTCTCTGCCCCTCTCTTACTCCTACTCTGTCTCTCTCTCTCTTTCTCAATAAACAAACAAACAAACAGCCCATCTCTCTCTCAACACTGCGTGTACTTCCGGGTCTCCGTGTCCCTTCCATGACGGTCAGCCCTGTCTCCTCTGCGTTTTCCTGTTCGAGTCCCTGGTTAGATTCGTAGCCATGTCCGTAGGTTTCCGTTTATTTCTGCAGCTCTCTAGTTTTCCGTTTTATTCTGTCACTTTATCCTCTCACGTATAAACTCTCACACTAGTGAGGTGCTGTTCTTTTTAAGTTCCGTTGTGCTCTTTCTGGTTGTGTGTTGTCTAGATGGTGCTTCAGATGTTCTCATGCAGCTGTTTCTTTTTTTCATCCTTAAAAGTTTTCTTTTTCTGTGAGGGAAAAACCAAACCAAACCAGATTCAGGACTGCATGAAGGCTGTAATATATTTTGTTTAAACAGGGGCACCTGGGGGGCTCAGTGAGCTGAGCATCTGACTCTTGAGTTCAGCTCAGGTCATGATGTCACGGTTCATGAGAGCAAGCCCCGTGTTGGGCTCTGTGCTGACAGTGTGGAGCCGGCTTGGGATTTTCTCTCTCCCTCTCTCTCTGCCCCTCCCCTGCTTATGCATGCACTCTCAAACTCTCTCTCTTTCAAGATAAATTAATCAACAATTTAAAATAAATAAACAGTAATAATAGTAATAAATAAAAAATTGAAAAAATCCACAAAGAATATCATGCTAGTTTATACATAAAGTTTGAGTTGCCATAACTCCCCCCCCACCCACTTAAAACCACTCATGGCTAATTTGGACAGCTCTCACATCCAGTTTTGAAGAGGACCCCTAAAGGGTCTCTGAAAGCCAACCCGAAAGGTCCAGGACACCTTAGGAAACACTGGATGTAGCCATCACTTGCCCTGTTGGGAATGAGGTGAGCCTTCCCTCCAGCCCCGTCTTCGGAGTCACAGGACACGCAGGGGTCTGGTGTGAGTGAAAAGAATCTACATCTCAACTTTTAGTTTTTATTGCTAAAGAGAGAGGAGGGGGAAACGAGGTGACCATAAAAATACAGCATGCACATGGTTAGAAAATTTAAGCCTTTTAAAGCAATAAACAGAAGCGGAATCCCCTCCTTACACACTCTAGACCTGACGCGTGTGATCGCTTCCAGAATGTGTAAATCACGTATAGATCTATGTGCTATAAATGTCTATACAATTACATAATACATACACCACATATACATACAGACCTCTCTGTGTGCATTTGGACAAAAGATCCCGTCTGTAAGCCACCCCCCACTTCCTTCATTTAACTGTCTCTGAGAGGAGACTATTCCTTCTGAATTAATTGACCTCACAGCACGACATCGTCTGGATGGCTCGTCTCAAATTTGATCAGGCTTTTTCTTTCCAGTTCCACCAGAGAAAACAGCCAGGAGAGAAATGAGCATTGTGCAAATATTATGCCAATACCCCTCCTCGCTGGGAAGCTGGGTGAGCCCTCTCCTGGCCGAGGTTAGGGGAGGGAGGTCTCCACCCATCCTTAGCAATGCAATAAACAGAATTTGGAGGGCTTACTGGTAGCTCTTTTTGGGGCTCCCATATCCCAGTGGTGTTTCGTTCTGCTGATTGGATTGTGGACAACTGTGATGAGGTCTTGTCCAGGGAGAGAGGGTTGGAGGACTCTGAGAGACCCTTACTACCCATTCTGAGATTTTGAGCATGTACCCTTGGAACTGTATCTTAACCATTTTCTGGAGTGACTCAGTACATTATCCTGTGAACAGAGGTCTGCACGCACTTACACTTAGGAAACGATGCGCCACACCCCCCTTGGGCACTTAGAACATGCGTTCATAGATCGTAGTCTTTGGTGATGTTTTGCAGGAAATAAACCTGTTTAGCGTTATTGTGCCTGTAGTTTCCCAAACTTATTCTATCGCTGAGCCCTTCCTTCCCTGCCGCCTGTGAGTATCTCAGGATGCAAGTGTGGTTTCGGGATAACTGAAACGCGTACATCCCTACTGAACCCGTGCTTTTAAATTCAGTGCAGGAATCAGTAAGCATCTTCTGCAAAGGTCCAGATGTAAATATTTTAGGCTTTGTGGGCCAGAGAGCCTCTGTGGAAAATCCTCACCTCCGCCATGCAGCATAAAAGTAGTCATGGACAATAGGTGAGCAAGTGACCATGGCTATATTCCAATAAATCTACAATTATGGGTCCTTTCATTGAACTTTATGTCATTTACAACATATGACCCTTCTTCCCTACCCCTCAACCATTTAAAACTATAGAAGTCATTGTGTAGTCTGTAGAGAAACAGGTAGGCTGGACCTGACGTGTAGGCCATAGGTTGACAACCTCCAATTTAGTGGGTAATAATTCAGGATCAGAGATAAATACTTTATTCAGCCATATTGTGAAATATCGAAGATATTTTCAAGAAGATGAAGTTTAGTGTATTTATATAAGTAGGAAAGACTATGAAAGCTTCATCTTCTCTGTAGAAAACATTTGTTATCTTAAATATTGAGAGTTTAATAAAGTCCTACCTGCTAAAAGATAAGCCTGATGAAGATTTGTTGAATAAATATTGATGAAAATTCTCCATATTATAAAAGAACTCAGATTAGAAACTGTCATTACATAGTGGTTTATTTATTACCGAATTTTTAAGAAACCCAATTTTTATGATGCTGTACAAAGGTTATAGCACAGCATTTGAGATTTTTTTTAATAGTTTATTGTCAAATTAGTTTCCATATAACACCCAGTGCTTCTCCCCTCAAGTGCCCCCCACCATGACCATCACCCCCTTCCCCGCCTCCCCCTTCAGTCCATGGTTCGTCTCCAGTATTCAGTCATCTCCCTTGATCTGTGTCCCTCACTCATCCCCGCTCTCTTTCCCCCTTCCTCTCCCCATGGTCCCCTGCCAGGTCTGTCCTGTTAGACCTATGAAAGCATTTGAGATTTTTAAAAATATTTTTAAAATTGTTTAATGTTTACTTTTGAGAGAGAGAGTACAGCCAGGGGAGGGACAGAGAGAGAGGTAGACACAAAATCTGAAGCAGGCTCCAGGCTCTGAGCTGTCAGCACAGAGCCCGATGCAGGGCTTGAACCGACGAACCGTGAGATCACGACCTGAGCCCAAGTTGGATGCTTACGCGACTGAGCCCCCTAGAGCCCCTGAGTTTTCACATGGATGCAAATTTGGGGCACCTAGGTGGCTCAGTCAGTTAAGCATCCAACTGTTGATTTCAGCTCAGGGTATGATCTCATGATTCGTGAGTTCAAGCCCTGCATCGGGCTCTGCGTTGTCAGACTTGGGACTCTCTCTCTCTCTGCCCCACCCCTGCTCACTCATTCCCTCTCTCCTCCCTCTCTCTCCCCATCTCCCTTTCTCTCAAAATAAATAAATAAACTTAAGGGGCACCTGGGGGCTCAGTTGGTTGGGCGTCCGACTTCAGCTCAGGTCACGATCTCACAGTCTGTGGGTTCGAGCCCCGTGTCGGGCTCTGTGCTGGCAGCTCAGAGCCTGGAGCCTGCTTCGGATTCTGTGTCTCTCTCTCTCTGCCCCTCCTCTGCTCGCACTTTGTCTCTCTCTCCCTCTCTCAAAAATAAATAAACATTAACATTTTCTTAATATAATAAATAAATAAACTCAAAAAAGGAATAAAATAGATGCAAACACTCACCGTATCTCCAGTGAAAAATTCTTTCTGTTGCCAAAATTGGATCTGAAAACTCATTAGTGACATAGTTGAGCATCAGGACAGACACGGCTTTTCAAACGTCCCGAATTCCCTCTGAACAGTCATCTCGTCCCTTCGGACAGCTGTCGTCACCCCTCTGGGCCCGCGTGTAACGGTGACTCCTGGGTTTTCCGTAGGTTCATCCCGGAGCCCTGGGCGGCCTGCAGCGCCACGTGTGGGCCGGGCGTCCAGGTCCGAGAGGTCAAGTGCCGCGTGCTCCTCACGTTCACGCAGACGGAGACCGAGCTGCCCGAGGAGGAGTGTGAGGGCCCGCGGCTGCCCACCGAGCGCCCGTGCCTCCTCAGGCCCTGCGGTGTGAGCCCTGCCTCCCGCGAGCTGGACGCCTCTCCCCCGGAGGACGGCGGGGCGACCTACCACTGGGAGTACGCCGGCTTCACCCCTTGCACGGCCACCTGCTTGGGAGGTACTGGATTCTTGCCGGGGCGGTGGTCAGGTTTCGTGTTGCTGATAGTTCATGAAGTCACTCAATGGGCCAAGCCAAATACGCAACTCAGAAAAATCTAAAGGAAGTAAAGTCATAACTGAAAAATATACCTTCTCTTTCTTTATTTTCCAGTGTGATTATTCCAGAAAGATAAAAGATAGTGGCATTATTTCCTGACCCCCCCCCAAATGTTATGCTCCTTTGACCTCAGCAAATGCATAAATGAGATGGGGAAAGAGGCCACTGATTAATATGGAATAAATAGGAACTGATAAGTCAAGGCAGTCTTGCCCGTAAGTCAGTGTTACAAACTGAGGCCGCCTGGGATTGCCGTGTCTGATGGAACTCGGTCAGGAGTCCCCTCGGGAGGATGTTAGCTCCTGCCTGCACACAGCACTGCAGACCAGCATGGGGACCACTGCGGTTTGTGTGTGTGTCCAGAGAGTGTGTAACGTGTGCAGCCTGTTAGGATTAGGAAGTGCTAATGCGGAGAGTCAGGTGGCCTCAGGAGGGCAGAAGTTGGCGCCAAGATTACTACCGCCCCCAGGACCCAAACGAGAGTTACTGAGCAGAGAGCAGGAGTCCAGATGTCATTCTCCAGGGCTCTCTTCTTTGGAAGGAAAAGATAGAAATAATTGGAAAGCTAGATCTGCTGATGTGAAGGAGACGCATCCAATCAGGACTTCAGGACCCCTGACACCCTAACCCTGGATTCCAGCAGTTGTGGCAAAACCCACTGGCTAGATGCGCTCTGACTTCAGGGATGCCTGAGGGGCTCAGTTAAGCGTCCAACTCTTGATTTCAGCTCAGGTGATGTTTTCATGATTTGTGAGCTTGAGCCTCATGTTGGGTTCTGCACTGACAGTGCAGAGCCTGCGTAGGATTCTCTCTCTCTCTCTCTCTCTGCCCCTCCCATGCTTGAGTTCTTTCTTTCTCTCTCTCTCTTTCCCTTTTCTAAATAAATAGATAAACTTAAAAAAACCCAGCCAGTGGTAGGGAGAATCCCAGGAGCTGCTGCCTTGGAAGGAGGTTGGTTCAAGTGCATCCTCCAGCCCTTTTGGTGGTCCTGAGCCCATTACTTGGAACTCCCTGTCAGGTGGAGCTCATTGTTCTGTCCCTGTACCTGAGCCCTTCGCTCTTTGTCCCCCAGGCCCTTAGGTAAATTCCCAGTTCTTCCCATCCAGTCTCCACGACTTCGTGGTATTTGTCTTTGTTCTGTCCTAATTCAACCTCTAAACCCACCTATCCCGACACACACACCTGCTCTCTGACATTGCCAGCCTGCAGTAGCCCCAGAAGAAGTGCCTGTGTCCTACCCCCTGGCTTCGGCTAAGCAGCCACCTGTCCTATGGAGTTATGCACATAGGATTTAAGAAAAGAATACTTAGCTGCCACCAGATTCTCTCTGCTTTCCTTACTTGCTTCTCTCTGGTTTTTAGAAGGCCGCCCAACTAACTAGGAGGTTAGATTTTCTAACCTACCTGGACCTTAACTGACGACTGGGTCTCTTGTCTCTGGGGCATATGGTCTCAGCCCCAAGTACACTGCCGCGCCTGCGCTACTGCCCAGAACTGCGCGCCTGCTCCAAATTCAGGACCCTGGACACCACCCTGGTTCTAACTTGAAACCTTCACATTGGCCTGCCCTTGGAGAGAATAGGAACTCGTGCTTTCTTAATAAATCTTGAGAATCTCTCTAGAGGTAATTGGTGAGATGCAAAAATGGTCCCCCATTCAACTGCCATCGGAGATATCTGGAACTTTCTATGACATGATTGCAAACTGTCAGCTATCTCTACCACTTCTGAACCATCACGTGCCCGCAGTATCACCTGTGTGTTTTATGACGAGAACAGAAGGCAGTCCTGCTCTTGCTTGTACACCCTTAGATCTCTTGATCTCAAGCTTTTGATTGTCGCCTTTGGTAGAATTACTATTTCGCCTAGTACTCTGCTATCTTGATTTTAGTTCCTTTTCTGACTGGGAAGTCCCTCGATTTGGGAAAGTGTGGCCTGTTGCATCCTTGGAACTAACAGAGCAGTTGGAGTTGCCCAAGGAAAGATGACCAGGCTAATTCTGATTCAGTTGGCAGAGTCTATTAGACCTTATCTTTGATTGATTGCTTGGCTGGTTGATTTGGGAGGGGGGACAGAGAGATAGGGCAAGAGAGCAGGCCCCATGTTATCAGGCAGAGCCCAATACAAGGCTCTGTCTCATGAATCATGAGATCATGACCTGAGCCAAAATCAAGAGTCAAACACTTAATTGACTGAGCCATCCAGGTACCCTAGACCTCCTCTCTGAAGCTTGATGCCGAGGTGTTAGAATCTGCTTTGTGTCACGTCCTAAGTTAGCTCCTGCATGCACCTCCAGGATGGCCGAACTTATGGGAATGACTTTCTTTTTTTATTTGGTAATAGTTTTTATTGAGATGTAATTCACGTCCCATACGATTTATACATTTGAAGTATTCAGTTTGGTGGGTTTTAATGTACTCGCAAGGTTGTGCAAGCATCCTCATGATCAATGTTACGACAGTTTGCCCCCCACAGAACCTTGTACCCCTAAGCAGTCACTCCCCATTTTCCCTCAAACCCCCATTTTCCCTGCCATTGGCAGCCCCTGGAAACCAGCAATCTACTTTCTGTCGATTCTGGACATTTCATCTAAAATGATTGCAAAATATGGGGTCCTTTGTCACCATCTTTTGCCTAGTATATTTCCAGTTGAGATCCATCCAGATTGTAACATGAATCGGAACTTCATTCCTTTTGATGACTAATACTCTTCCATTGTGGGGAGAAAACACATTTTTCTTACCCATTAATCAGTTAGAAATTTGGATTATTTGCATGTCTTGGATGCTATGAATACTACTACTATGATCATTCAGGTACACATTTTTATATGCACATATTTTTTCATTTCTCTTGGGTGTATACCTCGACATAGTAGAATGGCCTTTGAATCCGTTTAAAACACACAGGTGTGAGGGCCCTGGGTGGCTCAGGCAGTTGGGCATCCTACTCTTGGTTCTGGCTCAGGTCATGCTCTCATGATTGTGGGATTGAGCCCCATGTGAGCTTCTGCATTGAGTGTGGAGCCTGCTTGGGCTTTTCTCTCCCGCCACTTCTCTCTCTGCTCCTCCCCTGTTTGTGTGCATGCATGCATGCTCGCTCTCTCTCTCAAAATAAATAAACAAACTAAACAAAATACAACTTTTGTGAACCTTGGCTAACTGAGTTTATCCTTAGTGGCACCGTGGACCTTTGTGAAAAGACAGATGGCCTTGAACGTGTCAGAAGTGCAGCTCAGATTTCAGGGAGTTGATGTGCAGGTTCCCATTCGTTTTCAGGGGTCCTCTTGTGAATTTGGAACACATTTTACAGATTTTAACAGAGATCAACCTGGAAATCTTTCAATACTCGGTTAAACAGCAATTTCGACTTGTAAGAGTACATTGTATTGCATAATCCTAGAATAATGCCATTTAAGTGAACCTTGGATACCCACTAACCCAAGTTTTACAGTTAGGGAAACTGAGGCCCAGAGGCCATCATGCAGTCCAAAACAGAAAACAATTCTCATCCTTTAGAGACAGTTGGTCATATAATGAATGCATATAACAAGACTTGTAAGTTTGCAAAATGTAATGTTTTTAACTTTTGGGGTTCAAGCTTAAATTTTGCTTTTAAATAAGTAACTATATTCTGTAAAACTGAAGGGTTAATGCTCGAAACCAGGATCTTCAATAAAGCACATGCCTGCTCTGTGCCAGACTTCATGGCTCTGGGTTCTGGGCTCAGTATTGGGATATAACACGGACAGGACACAGTCCTTCCTTGACTGGATGGTGCACAGTGTTTGGTGATTTTGCCTTTATCATCTTGACGGTACCAGTTACAATCAGTGTACTTTCCTCTCTGTGGTCCATTTTAATGTGGTTTTGGAAGCTCGGCCTCTACAAATCCACGTCTGTATGATCAGGAAGGTTGGTTTTAACCCTCACCCTGCATACGAGGAGGGCGGGTCGCCGTAACTAAATCCCACAGGAAGATAGAATTTCCACAGGCACGTAGCTGTTTCTCCAACTTCCCATTTCTGGTAGAAAAATAATCGATGCAAATCACAGAGTCCTGAAATGATCGTATCCTGATCCTATGTCTACTTGCATTTCCAACTTATCTTCACATCACATGAGAAATAAAAATGAATCTGCTTGTGGTCATTGCTGGTACTTGGGAACCTTTCCTAAGTCGGCTCTCATTGTGAGTGGCAACAGAGAATTCCTTTTTAGTTCCTGGAAACATGAAGAATTCAGACAATGGATTTCCAGCTTCCACAGTGCGTGTGCGTGTGCGTGCGTATATATGTACATGTCCTGGAAGATAGGTCTGCCTTTCTTTTCTTTTTTAATTTTTTTTTTATTTTTGAGAGAGAGAGAGAGAGACAGAGAGAGAGAGCGAGCGAGCAAGTGGAGGAAGGGCGGAGAGAGAGGGAGACACAGACTCCGAAGTAGGCTCCAGGCTCTGAGCTGTCAGCACAGAGCCTGATGTGGGGCTTGTACCCACCAACGTGAGATCATGACCTGAGCCAAAGTCAGACGTTTAACCAACCGAGCCACCGTTGTATTGTCTAATAGTTAGTCGTGGATGCATTGACTTTGAAGCCTGACCCCACTTTGAACCGTAGCTCTACCACTCTCTTTGGGCTGTTACAGAAGTTTGTAGAGGCTTATTTTTGTAAAATGAGAAGAGCCATGCCTACTTCATGTGGATTAATGAGAGGACTAAGTGTCATCATGTGACAAGATGATGGTGGAGAAGGACTTAGTCACAGTGCCTGGCACATGGTACAGAGTAAGTGTCAGTAGGATGATTAATTTATTATATAATAAAAACAGAGTGTTCTTTTTGTAATGCTGCCATTTTTCTCTTTAAAAAATCGGATTAAATTGCTGAGCCCCCTTTTCTTTCTTTTTTTTAAGTTTATTTTGAAATAGAGAATGCAGGCAGGGGAGGGGCAGAGAAAGAGAGGGAGAGAGAGAATCCCAAGCATGCTCCACACTGTCGGCACAGAGCGCAATGTGGGACTCGAACCCATGAACTGTGAGATCATGACCTGAGCTGAAACCCAGAGTCAGACACTTAACTGACTGACCGTCCAAGGTGCTCCAAATTGCTGAGCCCCATAATGCATCTAGTAGTCTTCAAGTTCATTCTGATGAATTCTCTCAGTAAAATAGCCATCTATAATTAATGATGATTTTATTTTTCCCTTTCAAATAGTTATTTATCTTATTTGAGTTTTTAAAATCTTACTTCATTGTTTAGAATTTCAAGAACAATAATAAATAAATGTGGGCAATGCCAACCTTGCCACCTTGCCTCTGTCCTGACAGTAGAAGGAACCTCCCTCGTTGTTTTATTTAAAAACATTCTACAAATATTTCTTGAATGTTTCTTTGTCGTAGACACCGGCCTGGGTGATAGTGACTAGCAGTTCCTACTTTCGGAACTCAGGTCTAGTGAGGGAAGTGCACTGATCACATAATCACACACATATGTGTAAATCACAGCTGGTTATAGCAAAAGAAATACATGGTTTTAGGAAAACATGTAATAGGAGGAACTTGACCTAATTAGGGAAGGAAGGGAAAGCCTCCCTAAAAACAAGTACACTTGAACTTTAATATGAAAGAGGAGGAGTTAATTAAGCACAAGAGGGTTGGAGCGGGTGGCCCGGGGAGAATTCCCAGCAGAAAAAAGGGCAAGCACAAGGTCCCTGGGTGGTGGGAGGGTGCATGGTCCGTCCCCAGAGTGAAGAAGGCAGGGGCAGCCGGAGCCCCGAGGAAGACAACCAGGTGCTGCCAGAGCGGAAGGCAGGGGGCCAGACCATGAATGCCCTACAGGCAAAGCTGATTTGGCTCTTTATCCCAAGATCGGTGGGAGGCCATTCAAAGACTTAAAGTGGAAGATACATGATCAAGTTTTTATGTGTTTCATAAAGATTAGTCAAGCTGTGCTGTAAAAAAAAGAGTGTGGAAGGGATAAGAACAGAGGTAAGAGAGGCCATCTACAAGGCTGTCTCCTCGCCCAAGCAAGGGCTTGGTCTTGAGCAGTCATGACAGCAGAGATGAAGGACAGTAGGTGACCCTGAGAAATGTGCAGAAGGTGAAAGTCTGATGGTGGAGGCATGAGCAGGAGGGAGGTGTCAAGGTTGAGTCCCAGGGTTCTCTTCTGAGATGATGCGTGCTTGGCAGAGGTCCAGTTGGGCACAAGGAAATCACAAGTTCAGTTTGTAGATATAATGACTTAACGTGCTTCTGGATTTCCAAATCGAGATGCTGCAGAGGCTGTTGAGTATGTGAATCTGAGGTAAAGTGCAAAGTTCCAGACTGGAAGTCTACACTGGTGAGTCATCCGTGCGTGGAGATAACTGAAGCCAGGGCATGGGTGACAATCTCCAGGAAGACAGTGGGTGGCCACTGGTGACTCAGAGTCAGTTCAGTTAAGCATTGGACATAGAAGTCAGATTTGCAAGAATGGAGGAAAGAGTGACAGGTGACAAAGCAGAGATCAGTAGAATAGATTTTTTTGTGGCAAAATTTATGATAAAGAACGAGGAGAGAGGGAAAAGGCCAGAAGGCATCTGGGTTGACAGAGAGCTGGGTGTGTGGCATCTTACTTAATGACTGAGGGCTTGGGTACATTCACAAGGCAGTGACAAAGCTCTCGAATGAAAGCAAAAGAAGTCATCAGATTTCCTGGGAAGGTGGAAGGGAGTGAAATCCAATACACAGTTGTAGACGTCATCTTCACTAGTGAAAGGGCAAGTTCCTAACTGAAACGGACAAGGCAAAGACCAGGATGCAGTGCGTCTGTATGCTTGAGGATGGGAAGTTCCTGGTGTTGCGTGCGTGCGTGCGTGAGTGATCTGGTGAGTGAATGGATAGATGGTTGAGGGCACAGTGTAACGCTCTCACTGTCCTGCTGACGACACTGCGCCAGTATTTGATCTAGGGTTTTGCAGAGATACATGCAAACCATAGATGAAACATACAGGAATGCTGTTGATGCCTGGAAGTCCTCCAGGTAGCGCGGTGGAGTCCACGCGCGCCTTCCCACGAAGGGACCAGGGGCCTGAAAACTGAGCTGGCCCCCTGTGGGCTCACACGGGCGTGCTCCCCGTGGAGGCGTGCTCCTGACACGGAACATTAGCCGTCCCTGTTTTGTCCTCAGGTCCCTTCAGGTCATGACACGCCTCTAGCTACCCTTCCTCACGTCCTCCCAGGCTCCGGTGATGTTTGTGATGCCTTCTAGCGGCCAATGGTTTCAACGGCCCGTAATCTTTACCAGCTGTCTCCTCAAGTGGTTCCTGAAAAGAACCCACCTACTTGCAGTGCGTAAAATTGCATTTTAGCGCCACAAATGATACTGTTCGGCGGTTTTCCTGGCCCACAACCTATTCTGCTCCCCCTCCTTTTATTCCTGGGACATTCCGGTGGCACCCACTCATTCACAGCGGCCAGGCAGCTGAGGGAGCGAAAACCGTATGACCGTCCTTTTCGGTATGGCGCTGGGCTTGCGTGTGGATCATAATGTTGTACAAGGTGACACCATACAGAGGAGCTGTGCTCTCCTATTTTCCTTTATAGATTCCGTCTTCAGGGTTCTAGTACTTTCATAACGTGAGTTGGAGTCTTTCGTACCTTTCAGCAGTCCTCAGGGTTTATGTCGTGGATCATATCCAGTTAGAAAGCTTGAAAGCACTGGTTCCTGCAAGAATCGAGTCCCGTTCTTATTTCTCCCTCTTGGGGGTGGGATTGAGGGGGGAGCATGGCTGGGTCTTTAACATCTTTCCCAGCCCCCCATGCCCTGCATACTGTCATGTTCAAGATATTAGTTTTTAAGTAAATTCCTCAGTTTAGGTTTTCTCGGGGATAAAAGTCATCCATTTCATGACAATATTGAAATTATTATTAAGAGTGGCTCATCTGGGGGCACCCGGTGGTTTAGTCGGTTAAGCATCCGATTCTTGATTTTGACTCAGGTCATGATCTCACGGTTCATGGGATTGAGCCCTGTGTGGGCTTGGCATTCTCTCTCTCTCTCTCTCTCTCTCTCTCTCTCTCTCTCTCCCTCCCTCCCTCCCTCCCTCCCTCCCTCTCTCTCTCTCCCTCCCTCGCCCCCCTCTCAAAATAAATAAACATTAAAAGAAAGAGTTGTTCATCTGGTCTCAGCTGGCTTTAAGCCTCTCTCCTCTCTTTTTTCTGGTCACAGATTGTGCAAAATCCATTCTGTCTGTTATATGGGGAATGACGTTTGGAAAATTCTAATGGTTGGATTTAGGGGGTTAAGTGGCTACTATTCATTTGTAGCTGGATTCTCTGGCGGTCAGAAAATGTTACCTGCTTCTGGCTGGTGGACCTTAGTGCCGTTTCCTTCACAGACTAGCGTGGGGTCAGTTTCTGTTAATGTCCCTTGGTGCTTCAGGAAAGCACATTACGTCATTTTCTAGGGCCCCGGGCTGTTTGGTTATTAAATCAACATACTTTTCTTATTCATTTTTTCATATTTATTTTATAACTTGGTGTATCAAGTACTGGATAGCAATTTAAAGGTTCTGACTAGATTTTTTCATTGCTCTAGGTATTTCTGAGAGAGAAAGAGAGGGAAGGAGATTGGGGTTACTTGGCAATATTGAATTAGTCAAGACTTGTGAGCAAGAAACCCAACTCACTCTAGCCTTAAACCAACAGAAGGAAATGTGTGAGTTCGTTTATTGGTTCTGCTTCCTGCTTTGGAGTCCTTTCCCCCTCTAATCATTCATTTATTTCTTGATGAAGGCTTTGAATATTATTTCTCCTCCAAAAAGACCCTCTCATGATGGCATCGTAGAAGCCAAATGTGAGTTGAAGGATGTTGCCTTGTGCTTCCGAAGGAATTTATTAGGAAAATTGCATCGTAATTTTAACACTTCATTTTATAGCTTCTAAGTGCATTACAATTGTTACCCAAATTCTGCTAAGTAAAAGGTGGAGTAAACTTACGTATTTTTACTTTTACTTTTGAAGTAAAGTTTTTTAAATGTTTTTTTATGCTTTTTATTTATTTTTGAGAGACAGAGAGAGACACTGCGGGCAGGGGAGGGGCAGAGAGAGAGGGAGACACAGAATCTGAAGACAGGCTCCAGGCTCCAAGCTGTCAGCACAGAGCCCAACACAGGGCTGGAACGCATGAACTGTGAGATCATGACCTGAGCCGAAGTCGGATGCTCAACCACTGAGCCACCCAGACGCCCCTGAAGTAAAGGTTTTATCAAGCCTCTTGAAGGAAAAGCATTACTGTCATCCTGCAGGTCAAGTGTGTGGGATGGAAGATACTCTCGTGGCCGTCTGTGGAAAATACATTTTACCTCAATGAGTATCTGAAAGCGTCTAATAATATTTTTTTGCATTCTGTTGGCGGTGCCTGCTTTAAGACAGAAATTTTTCTCGCACCTCGCAGCATGGCTGTAATGAGTTGACTTTGAGGCTTTAAGACCCACCACTACGCCCCCAGAAAGCATTCCACAGTCGTCTCTGTGTGTATTTTCTACAGAATTTCGAATGCAGATTAAACTATATGTGAACCATAACTGGACTCTTCTCTGATTACAGAGAAATGCAACCTGCTAGGAAGTGAGCGTCTGTGGCCCGTGACGTCACTCCTTAGGGAAGCTTGACATTTGCAAATGGGAACCAGTTACGCACTTGCCGCGGTGTCCCTTTCAGATCCCAAGTTAGCCGGTGTTTATTACAAAGTAGTTCATGGAGGTCCTTGGAGGTTTAAGGCTGCATCCTGCCATGGCCGGGACCAGAACATTACAGCCAGAGGAAGGAGAAAATGTAGCAGAAATTTGTGCCCCTCACGAATGTATCTTTTATATATACTTCTGGCTTATTCTGCATTCTGTAAAATACTGTAAAATGGATGAATTGAGACATGGCATGTGGAAAGTGAACCGCAGTCTTCGAACATAATGGAACACACATTCTTGCATGAAACTGAATACATTAGCATATTTCAAATAGTATAGTCAGTTGCTGGTGCAATTTTTATTTGATTTTTTTTTCATCAAAAGTTTGATTTATATTTCGTTCAGTTCTGATTTTCCAATGGTCCTTTCTGTGTCAACAGACAAAGAATAGTGGTTGGGATGTGGGCTTTGGGGTCATACATAGCTGGCTGGCCTCAAAGGAAAAACACGCCTGTGGAAGTTCCTATTGGCACAGTCTCTGCCTTGGGAAGCCGGTGACCATGTCGCATTTTGGAATCCCCAAAGTACAAAGAGAGAGAACTCACGTAGGAGATTAGAAATTTAATTTTGTTTAATGTTTACTTATTTTTGAGAGACAGAGAGACAGAGCATGAGCAGGGGAGGGGCAGAGAGAGACACACAGAATCCCAAGCAGGCTCCAGGCTCTGAGCTGTCAGCACAGAGCCCGACGTGGGGCTCAAACCCACGCACATGAGATCATGACCTGAGCTGAAGTTGGATGCTTACCTGACTGAGCCACCCAGGCACTCCTCTAATTTTTAGTTTTGAGTCTACCGTTTTTTTTTTTTTTGCTGTCTTAATTTCTGTCTCCATCTCAGTTTCCTTATTATTAACTAATGAGATGGAGATAATGATGCCATTCTTTGGCCCTCCCAAGATTCCTGTGACCCAAATGGTGCATTCGAAAGCGCTTTGTACACGCCAGAGCCCTTTCCCCCTGGGAGGCGTTGCTGCTGTGTCTGCCAGCAACGGAAATATTGCTGCTTACAGGAATAGTGATCAGGAGCTCAGACCAGAGTGAACATTTGGATGAGGGTTGTACCTCCAAGTTAGCCCACAGGCAGCGACATAGAAAAACTGTCAGGCTCCGGCAGCTGATGTGAAGATCCCTCTTGGGGAACTCCGTGTGGTTTGGAGGATCACTTCGATGGTTCGGGGGAGGGGACTTGGATTTGCAATGCAGTAAGTCTGCAGGTAGATGGGGAATCGGGACGTCCCTCCTGTTTCGCGGTGAGTGTATTTGGGCGGAGAGGGCAGTGGCGCTGTGTTTGAAAGGTGGCTGAGAGAGTACGAAAGACTGGAAGACTTTGAAAAACACAAAGTTAGTTGTGTGCGCCCACGTGCGCCCACATGCTCCCTGGATGCAGCCCGCTGCCAAACAGTATGCTCAAAAGGCAGTGGTTTAACAAGTCCCAAGACCCTATCCCCGCCCCGCAGCAAGTTATTCTAAGTCACTTGCATTGTTTTTTCTCTCCCCCTTCCAGGCCATCAAGAAGCCATCGCCGTGTGCCTACACACCCAGACCCAGCGGACTGTCAGTGACGCCTTGTGTGATGCGGTCCACCGCCCTCCCGCGATGAGCCGGGCTTGCAACACGGAGCCCTGCCCACCCAGGTACGTGCCGGCCTGAGCTCCTGCGGCACCGCGTCCGACGGGGACAGCCTCTCCCGCAGAGACACCCGCGTGCACCCACGGTAGGTCACCCGGCCTACGTCAGGGTTCTCTCTCCTCCGCGCCCCGCTCCCCCGCCTGGTCACGGCCCACGTGTGCGGAGGCTGCGTGTTGAGCAGGATCCCCCTCCAGCCTGGCTCTTGGCGGTGAACTCAGCTGGCCTGCTGCTGGCAGAGTCCTGAGGTCCACGGTTCTGTTCTTTTTCTCCCTCGCTGTCTCCGAAAGGGTATGTCTTGGCCCGAGGCCATGTCCCGAGCACGGGATCTGAGGCAGAGTCCGCGCCTGGGACACAGTGGGTGCACATTCTTTATTTGTTGAAGGGCTGAGTGATCTCCTACTTGTTACCGCAAATTTATACCATGTTGGTTATTATCCTTCCCACTGACCTGCCTTCGATCTCAGATTGCAGGGTGTAATCTTACAGGTCCCAAGAGTAGGTGAGGTTGTCTCAGTTTTGGATTCCTTGGTCTGGAAGATTGATCCTAAAAGTTAATCTTCTTTATTTTTATGTTTATTTATTATTGAGACAGAGAGAAACAGAGCATGAGCAGGGGAGGGGCAGAGAGAAAGGGAGACACAGAATCAGAAGTAGGCTCCAGGCTCTGAGCTGTGAGCACAGAGCCCCACGCTGGGCTCGAACCCATGAACCATGAGATCATGACCTGGGCTGATGTCAGAAACTTAACTGACTGAGCCCCCAGGTGCTCCAAGTTAATCTCCTTCCTTGCTTAAGTCCTTAGAAGATCCTGGCGAGTTTTATTGGAAAGGAAGGTAGATTTCTCCCCATTGCTCTATCCCTGGGTATCACTGGCCACAGAGCATTGTGACTCGGCTTCGTTGGTTTCTCACACAAGAACTTCCAGAATTGGACCCCCGATTTCTTCCTTCTTTCCTCCTCTCTGTTTGTTGTCCTGGTCATGCTTCCACTCTAAAAAGCAGTTGCCCCAAATACCTATATTTTAGACAATAAAATAGGAATAAGAATAATGCCTTATTCCTGGTCAGCTCCCTCCCTCTTTGCGGATTTGGTACACCATGCCCTGCTAACACATGGCCCACCTAACGAAGCACCTTCATCCCCTGGAGTCAAGTTTGCTATGACTAGGACTCTAAGTAACCATGTTCCTCCAGCCCTACTGGCTGGGGTCAGGACAGGTGTATCTTATGTTTATTCAGGAAATAACTCTGATTCTGGAATTCTCTTGACCCTTCTCATTTCGCTTCCATGAGATGTGTTGGCTAGGCTTTAAAACCTCCTGTCTTGATGGTCAGAGGTGGAGGGGGAGGGGGACGGGGAAGCCAGTCCACCCTAGGAAGCCAGCCCTCCCCCTCCTGCAGATGGGCCCTTTCCTTCCGAGAGTGCTTCTCCAACCCGCAGGGTCTCAGGAGGGGGCCTGCCCCAAGGTGCGCTTCATCCTGGGCGAGAACACCCCTGCGAGAGCCAGGCGCGGTGTGTTCTCCCCGCGACCAAATTTCTGACATGTGTCGTAGGCTGAGGAACTACCAGGGCCTTCCTGACTTGTGTTCGCGCTGTCACGCCGTGCTCTGCTGAAAAGCAGTTAGGACCCGGGCCCAGAAACAGGACCGGGAGATCTGCTTCCCCATCCCCCACCTCCCCCACTGGGCTTCCTGCCTTCCAGAAAGATCCAAGATTGCAGAAGAGACGTACAGGAGAGGTTTCAGGAAGGTCTGCGCCAACCCCTGCTCAGGGCGCCCCCCTTGTGAAGTGTGTCCAGAGCTTTCCAAGAGCCCCGAGCACGTGCAGGTGTCTGGAGTGTATGTCCACCTGCTGTGTGCCTTTAGCTTCAGAGAAATGGCACTCATGATATTTGTATCAACCCTCAAAATTCAAGTCACCCACGTAGGGTTCTCGGTTGTTGGAACCGCCGACTCAGAAAGTCTCGGAAAAGCCAGGGCCTCTCTTTTCCTTCCTTGGCACATCTGTCCCTGAGGCTCTCGTGGCGGAAGCAGACGGCTGCCTGTCTGACCCGGGGTAGGGGTGTGTGTGGAGGAACATTTTCAGCACCCACAGGAAGTTTTCACCATGACCCACGTTCATCCTTACTCATGCCTTCGGACCTTTGCACACACCGTGCCCACTGTCTGGAGCCCTTTTCTACCATGAAATACATTTATTCTCTCCCAGGAAGCTGACCCCTCCGCACTGGTATAATGAAGTCCAACAGAATGTGAAATAGAACCCTTATCTGAGGCCCTTGTTACAGGGGGGCTCCTAGTAGTGGAGACGGGACGGGGGGCGGGTCAGGGCGCAGGGCAGCACCCCGGCTCACCCCCTCCGGCAAGTTCAGTAGGTTCCTAGCCCTGTGGGCGTAGCTTCTCCATCTGAGTAATGATGGAAGATGCAGGACATTGTGGCCACCAAGGTCCTTTCAATGCCAGCCTTTCCCTGTTTTCAAGTTGTGTTTTCCACTCACATCTTCAGAACTACACCTAGTCTTTCTGCAGGGACCTTGGGTCTACTCATGAGTAGTTGGAGATGCTCAGGGCTCATTTTAGTTCTAAGAATGACGGCCTTCCCTTGACGAGCCCAGGAGGTCACGGCGGGGTTGAATGGACCAGCACAGGGGGTCACGGCAGGGTTGCGCTCGGTCTGGAGCACTGCTCTTTCTTTGCTCGCCAAACCAGAGCAGGATTTAGGAACAAGTTGGGACCTTGTTTCTTCAGGCGGCGGAGGGCAGCCGCTGGTGTGTCCCGTGCGCGGCCGCGCCTCCATGCCCGCTTTGCTGCGCCTCAGCGAGAGTGACCACACGTGATCTTCTCCCGCGGCGTCCTGTCCACGCAGCTTCTGGGCTGGGAATAAGAGAGCGCGCAATGTGTCTCGGCCTCTTTGCAAAATTAAGAGTCTGTTTTTATGTGAAGGAGACGCTCTTCCTCGTTTCAAAATTGCAAATTTAATAAACTTCTCCAACGCTGAGAGTTATATTGGAAAAAGCCCAGCAGAGACCAAGGGTCGGTGCCAAAGCAAAGGTAAGTTTACAAAAATGTTTTAGGTTCTAGAAACCAGCCAGTGTAGGAATAACAGGAACGGGGCGTTGCGTCATATTTTCCACACAAATATTTACTGACTCCAAGGGCAATAGCAGTAAAATGTCACCCCTGGGTGGAGCTTACCACTGAGACTGGATTGGACAGGCAGTGGATCTTTATTTACCCAAAGGCAAATGCATCTGATGGATTAGCCTGGACCTTCCAAGGTGGGGTGCTGTGTGCTTGTTTGCTCTTGGGGGGTTACTCCCCCTGGTCTGTGCTGTAACGCCGAGTGTCTGCTATTTATGGGGTTTACTTTTTCCAGAGGCGAGCCAGCAGCTTGTAGGAACAGGCAAGGTTACATAATGGCCCCAGTCATCCGAGGAAGGCTTTCTCCTCCATCGGCACTCAGCGCTGCTAGGGAGGGAAACCAGAAAGCAAGAGGCAGGAGGGAGGTGTTCCTCTGCCCACTCATTACCCAGTTCTTGAGTGTGAAAAAATTCTGTATTTAGCCCATTGTCTGTTAAGAAGAAACTGTTACCGTTTCTTAAATAACAGGGGTTTCATTTCCAGTCCCTGTGCCTCTAATGGATTCTTCTAGCTACATATCTTCTTGAAAGATGAATATCCAGTCACTCCAAATAAGTTATATATCTAAGCTGGATTAATAGTGAAACAGTGTCTTTTTAATTACTCACCTATGTGGCCCAATTATCATCAAATGTGATGTATGTACCCACTGTTGGTGATTTTCCTCACCTCGAAAGCTACTGGAAATTTATATCTAATCACTAGCTAATTAATAGGTTTCCAATTAAGATGGCGTTTTAATTTTACATTCTGTTCCAAATATGGATTGATGATAGATGCTGTATAAGAACAGGGAAATTAACAGCATACCCAGGGCAAGATCATAAAAAGAGCTGTCTGGGCCAGGAAGGCGATGGGAGTGTGCAGTGGTGAGTGGAATCCTACTGCTCTGAAGGGCTTGCGGCTCCAAAGCCGTTGGGAGAACACGCGAATTCAGCTCCTGTGGAGAGGAGGGACTGACTGTCTTCCTTCGAATTGATTAAAAAGAAGCCACATTCACTGCTTCTTTGCAAATGGAATCAGGAAAAAGATGGTGCCGGAAGCCGTTGTGTGTCTGAGGCCCCTGCTTGGGGAACGGAAGGTGGACGCGATAAACCCACAGATCACAGGTTAGCTCCGCGACTGTGTCTTCAGGGTCCTCACAGTGCTTTGTGCTTTGCGGTCCACACAAGACTCGGTTCTAGACTGGAGATCCCGGAGGGCTAGACGGAGGCAAACAAAACTAGAGACAGAGAAGGTTATGAGTCAGAGAGAAGGACGAAGGGAGATGAGGAAAGAGAATCCTTCTTCCATATCGAGGCCGCAAGCTGCAATTCCAAAGCACACGAAGAAACCTAATGCTCATGAAGATCATCAGCAGAGTCGGCGGCTGAAGGGTGAATTCACTCCAGATGAAACCAAAATACCAGGACAACCTGAAGGAAACTTTAAGTATTACTGAGATCTTTGGCGATATGAATTGGCAAATAACACCCATGTGAAGAACAGAAAATTATAAAATAGAGACAGAAACATGGTAAGAACAGGCGAATCTTGAGAAGAACCAATTAGAGGGGTGCCTGGCTGGCTCAGTCAGTTAAGTGGCCAGCTTTGGCTCGGGTCATGATCTCTCAGTATGTGAGTTAGAGCCCCACATGGGGCTCTGTGCTGACAGCTAGCTCAGAGCCTGGAGCCTGCTTGGGATTCTGTGTCTCCCTCTCTCTCTCTGCCCCTCCCCTACTGTGCTCTGTCTCTATCTCAAAAATAAACATTACAAAAAAAACCCAATTAGACAACTTAGAATTTCTTTAAGCTTTCTTATTTATTTTGAGAAAGAGCATGAGCAGCAGAGAGGCAGAGAGAGGGAGAGAGAGAATCCTAAGCAGGCTCCATGCTGTCAGTGCAGAGCCCCACGTGGGGCTCGTGCCCCAATAACTTAGAGAATATAAAAGCCAGTGGAAAAAAAAGTAAACTGTAGGTAATTGCAGAAAGAAGCGGAGACTTGAAAGTAATGCTGAGGAGCCAATGCACGGAAGCACCGGAAGTTGAAGATTTGGGGAAAAGAGGAAAAAAGTCAAGACGTCTGGAGGTAATGACAGAGAAGCAAGATATTCAACACACTGTTTACTAAAACTTAAGAAAAAACGTCTACTCCTAGTATCAAGAAAAACAAATAAAAATAAATCCCCACTTAGATATATAGTAGCAAAGCTGCTGAAAATGGTGATAAGAAAATCTTTAGAGATATAAGACATAAAAGACATCACACAACTTATGAACAACTGGAGTTCCCCAAAAAACAGAAGAATAATATCTTTAGACTACTACTGGAGGATCATGATTGACCTAGAGCCAAGCTGGCTAAGAGATTATTTCAAGTATGTGAATATGAATGTTCTTTTATAGCCAGGTGATGGGCTAGATCTACTGAAAGCCTTTCTGCTAAAAGATTCGAAAACACTGAGTAATTATGCAGAAAAATACCTATCCCCTAAGACTAAGCTTGTCAGAAAGTAAGATAAATCCTCAGAAGCAAACAGATAAACCAAAAACTGCAGCATGGCTCGGGCGATTAAGCATCTGACTCTTGATTTCGGCTCAGGTCATGATCTCACAGTTTGTGAGTTGAGCCCTGCTTGGGGCTCCGTGCTGACCTTGCGGAGGCTGTTAGGACCCTCTCTCTCCCTCTGCCCCTCCCCTTATGCTAAAATTAAAAACAATTATAAAGCACTTCCTGCATTATGCTAAGTGAAGGAAACCAGATGTAGACAAGTACTGCTTGATCTCACTTATACGTGGAATCTAAATTAGTCCAACCTACGGAAGCAGAGAGTAGAATGATGGCTCTTGGGGGACAGGAAGTGGGAGATGATGCAGCTTGCACGATGAACGGGTCCTGGAGATCTACTGCACAGCGTAGCACGAATCGCTAACAATATTGTACACTTCACGTTTGCTAAGAGGGCAGATCTTATGTTAAGTGTTCCTTCCACACCCAGAATGATAATAACGGTAATGATGTTGATGGGAACAAGAATAAGAGTAAGAATGGAAGTGAACTTTGGAGGAAATGGAGATGTCTATGGCCTTGACGGTGGTAATGGTTTCACAGGTGCCTACTTAGTCCCAAACGCATTGAATTGTATACATTTAATATGTACAACTGTTTACATTGTCAGTCATACCTCAATAAAGTGGGTTAAAAAAAGACTTTCCTGAGAATTTAAAAATCACAGGTAACCCTTTACGTAGGAGTGAAGTTTATATTCACTCTGACTGTGTGATCCTGCAAAGTTAAGTCACATTGCTCTTGTCAGAGTGAATGCATAGTACCATTCATGGAGGAATGTGTCTTCCTTGAACTTAAAATTCCCACAAAGACCTAATCAGTGAACTCCTAACGACGACAACAACAACAAAAATAAACTAAAAAAAAAAAAAAAAACTCATGAAGAAACTGTGTGTGAGAATCAGTGGGGAAGAAACAACAAATCACATACACAGAGCCTCAGATACTGGAATTTTCAGGTACAAATATAAAGTAAGTTTGCTTAAATATATAAAACATGAAATTGAAAACCTAAGATAGGAATAACAAACCATCAAAAATACATGGATGGAAGATTTAAAACAAAAAACAAATATTAGGTTGAACTGTATGAAATTTCCGATTTTATCAATCAAAAATGGTCCAGATTTGGCAATTTCATCTGATTTACCTAATAGAATATCTGGATGTTAAAAACATAATCACTGAAATTTAAATGTTATGGACTGGGGTAAACAGATGAACTTAAAGAAGTATCTGAAGAAATTACCCAGAATAGAGCACAGAGAGCAAATTAGGTCTGTAAAATACACACTGGAGGTAAGAGATACCGAGGGAATATTGAGAGGGTATAAAATATATCTAAATTGAGCTGAAGAAAAAAACAGGTAACATTCAAAGAAATGACTGACAATATTTCAGAATTAATGAAAAATATAAATCCGAGAACCTGGAGCCACAATAAATTCCAAGCAGGAAAAATAAGAAGTAAAATCTTAGAGACATGATAAGTGAATCTGAGAACTCCAATGGCAAAGAAAATATCTCGAAAGTAACCAAAGAGAAAAGATCTACAAGAGGAACAGTGGCAACAAAAAGTAACAGTTTTCTTCTCATTGGAAATAATGGAATATTATCTTCAAATAATTCAAAGAAAGTAACTCTGAGCCTAGCCTTGCATACTGTATTTGTGAAATGGTATTTTCAAGTTGCATTAGTTTCTCCTTATATACCAGGGGTCAGCAAACTAAAACCTTATAAGTTATGTGAAGATCCAATGAGTTAATGTATGTAAATTACTTACAAAAGAGGTTGGCACATAGTAAATGATCAGTAAATGTTAACTGCTATTATCTTAGACATTCTAGGTGAACAAAGCCAGACTTTAATATTAGCAAACTCTCACTAAAGAAAATTTTAAAAGAGTAAATTCATGAAGTAGGAAACTGATCCTGGAAGAAAGATACCGAAAACAAGAGAGAATGATGAGCAAAGTACGTTGTAAAGACAGTTAATCTAAAAGAAAACCACTGACTGTCTAGTCAATAATATCTGATTTATGGGTTTGAAAAAAGAAAAAAATATTAGACAACACAGCCCAATAAAATCTGGGGCGAGGTGGTGATTAGAGTCTTTAAGCCACTTAGATTATTTGTGAAATGGAAATGATTTTGATTAACTCTGGACTTGTTTAATAGAATAGGTCTTTTAAAATTCCAGGAGTAACTCTTTTTAGAAGAGTTTGGAAGATAGCAGAGGAGAAGATAGAACTTAAAAAAATAACAAACTCAATACCCACAAAAAATCACAGGAAATAATTCTAATAAGAAATATGGAAGAGTTGCAGAAAACAGAATTCTATATAAAAAGTAAGAGAAAAGTTAAAGATTGCTGGGAGTCTTGAAGTTTTGATCAAGAAAAAGGTGGAGATACCAAATAACTCTAGACTTTGTTCTTAACATTCATAGTGATGTGCATGTTAAAATTCAAGTGTACGTGCTAATTGAAAAAAAAATATATATAGGTTTTTTGCACACTAATTTGTAGAATTTGTAGATTTTAAAAAGAATCTAAGACTTTTTTTTTATTAATGAAAGCTCTTCAAAGCAAGCAGTATAAACTAATTCTGGCTAACTTAAGCTGGAAAAAACATTATTGAAAAGATGTTAGGTGGCCGATAAGAATAACAGAAAGACTAGAGAATGAAGTTCATAGAAGTGGTAAGAACCAATGGAAGGTAGACTGAAGGAAAACACAGCCTAGATCGTATCAGAGGTTGTGTCTGATGTTAGGTATTGCTGTTGGGTACTTGTGGCCATTACCAGCACTAGACATTTCACGGTGATCTACCCAGTATTGCCCGAGTGCCCTACACCCACTCAGTGGAGTCCATTGCTGGTCACATCTGACTTTATGATTCTGTGGATCAGGTAATGCCCACTTCATGATAAGCAGCTCACATCACATGCTTATCTGTTGGATCTTTGGTCAGATGTTCCACCATAGTGAGGCTTTTAGTATCTAAAATGGCCCAGGACTAGGCAGGATTTGTATCTTAAAAGGAACTTTGCTACATTATAAAAAGGCAAATTTTAAGTTAGATAAACTATATCTCAATAAAACTGCTCTAAGAAAAAAGGGAGCATGAAGCATTTAATACTTTACTACGGTTGCATTTTCATTTTTGTTTTCTCTGGAGTTCATAATTGCCTTAATGTTTTTTGTTTGCTTAGTTCCAATGATCCCATCATTAGTTTATTCTCAAAATAGCCTGAAGGGTTTAACTATCCTCTCAGTACATTCAAATCCATCACATACTCTGTTTCATGGCTTTCTTGGGGACATCCCTCTCGGAGCCCTTCCTCTTCCTGCTCCAAACTGGACTGGTTGCTCCTTCCTAAAGAGCTTTTGTCTCCTCTCACTCTCCTCCTGAGGATTCCTTGCATCTCTCTCACATTGGATTTCTTGTTTTCCACATTTCATGTTCCATGCTTCCCTCCTTCTTAGGCTGTCCACTATTTTTTGTTGGAGCACCTAAGTCCAGGAGCTTCCCAAGAAACCTAGGGATTAAATTTTTTGCTCTTGAATATCTAGAAATGTTTTATTACACTTTAATATTTTGGCTGGGTATAGATTTCAAAGTTGCATATCATTTTCTCAAAAAAATTTTTTTGAGAGAGAGACAGAGAGAGAGCGAGAGCACATGTGTTTGAGCAATTAGGGGAGGGGCAGAGAGAGAGGGAGAAAGAGAAGCCCAAGCAGCTTCCATGCCCAGCACTGAACCTGACTCGAGGCTGGATTCCAGGACCCTGAGATCATGACCTGAGTCTTTGGACGTTCAACCAATTGAGCCACCCCGGCACACCCCCCTCAAAAAAAATTCTTTTAAAGCATTGCTCCAGCCACTGAATTCTAACATCCAGTGCTGCTGCTGAGAACTACTTTGCCACTTAGATCTCTCGTCTTCTGTACGGACCTGTTCTGTTCCTTCTGGAAGACAGTGGAACAATGTCATATGCTTTGGTGTAGCTCATTGTCATCCTTTGTGCTGGGATATTGGGAAAGGCTTTAACATCCTAATACTTCTTTCCATTTTGGGAAATTTTCTTGAGTTATTCTTTTCTTCTGCTTGAAAAATATTTTAAGGTTTATTTATTTTGGGGAGACAGAGAAAGACAGAGCTCAAGCAGGGGAGGGGCAGAGAGAGATGGGAAGACACAGAATCCAAAGCGACTCCAGGCTCTGAGCTGTTAGCACAGAGGCTGACACGGGGCTCGAACTCACAGGAAATCATGACCAGACCCGAAGTTGGATGCTTAAATGACTCCAGGCTCTGAGCTGTTAGCACAGAGCCTGACACGGGGCTTGAACTCACAGGAAATCATGACCAGACCCGAAGTCGGATGCTTAACTGACTGAGTTACCCAGACACCCCTCTTTTCTTCTGCTTTTTAAATGAACCTCCCATTGTATAATGTTGGACTTTCTGAATGGACTCAATTTTGCATTTCTCTTATTCCTACTCTTTGAGAGTTATCTTTACTTTTATTTCTCAGTTGATTGGTTGCATTTTTACTTAGTTATTTTTTAATTTACACGAGTCTTTTTTGGTTCTCTGTAGGTTCCTAGTACCTTTTTTAAATAACATACTGTTTTCATTTCATGAGTACAATATCTTTGGTTTCTTGAGAATATGAATTATGAAGTTTTAATTTTCTATTTTGTTTTCTTTTGTACCTTGCATCGTGTCTATTTTCTCCCATATGCCTGTTTTTGTTCCTTTTTTCTTAGATGTTTCCATTAAATATTTTATGTTCCTTGACCACTCTTTAAGTATGTACCAAAAAGCAGATTGGAAGCCCTGTGTATATGGACAGAATTTGTTGAGTGATAGACTTCGCTCTAGAGTGATCTGTAGGGCTGTTTTGTAGGGGCACCTTCTGAATTTGCTTTTTGCTCTCAAGCTAGGTAACGTTTCTAGTGGGGATTTCTCCAGTCTTTTGTCTATGTGAAAAAAAAGATACAAGTCTGACTGGAAGTATTTTCTCTGAGCCAAGCCAGAGAAGAAGTCTGATGGTCTCACCTGATAATACATAGACCCTCACTTACACCCCATTCTTAGTAGAGCCCCCCATTTTTGGCTATTTCTCGAGTCCTTAAGTAATCCCTCCATCTGTTGGGTGTGTGAGAATCTCCTTCATGCCTCAGACATGCAAAAGGATTTAGACTTCCAGTGAATCTATTTTAGCTTCTGCATGCCCCACTTTTAGAAATATGTTGTATCTGATCTTCTCACAGCTTCTTGCTTTTGGACTTTCCCACAAATACCAGCTAAGTTTTCCGATTTCTCCAGGCTCTTAAGTTAAACATCACTTTCTGTCTTCTCTCCAGCTTACAAAACGTAATCTCTGACAGTCTGTGTGTCTGTGATTAGATGCCTTTGTTTGATACCACATTTATCCCTTTGCTTTATTTTTAGTGGGTATATTTTGGGGATGTGGGTGGAAGAGAACAGAAGTAAGCATATGCAACCAGTCTGCTATTTCCTGGATCATTATTAGCCCCTAAGAATAATAATAATAATAAACCAACATAATTATATTACAGTTTTCTCAGGCACTATAAAGTGAGTACTATATTTTTAAAAAGTGGGAATAGAACACGCTATACAACTAGTGCCATTGTTATTTCTATTTCTTTAGGGGAGAATTCTCTCATCTGTTGAGGGTGTTTGCTCTCTTTCATATCATTTTTTTTTTCTCCTTGGACCTTTTAGTTTGCAAGCTCATACTGAATGGGGGTTACGTGTTCCTCTCTGGGGTTTTTGGCTTACCTGAATAAATACCTCTCCCCAGGTCCTCAGATCAGAGCCAGGTCTCATAATGCTCCCTTTGGGCTCCATCCCAAGTGAAACTTTGCAGAGCCGCTCCCAGACTATATGATAGTGAGACTCAGGAACCAGGTGCCAGGCTGTCTCCATTCTTTTCAGTGGTCCCAGACAGCCTATCGGTTTCAACCGCATACACAGGCTGCTCTTTTCTAGCCTTCAGTTATGGGCCAGGGACTCCTGCCCACTGTGTTCCTAGAGACGAGCCTAGGTTCCATCACTGTCCTCACTGTGGTGCCACTTGTTTACTTTCCCCATAGAACTTGAACTCCCGGCTGTGTCAGGTTTCCAATCCTGGCATCCAATAAGCCTGGATAACTTTAGTCCACTTTAGCACTGTGTTTCCACTTGATTTCTGGTTTACTGAGAGGTTTATTTTGTGTGGGAAATTAGCTTTACCCTTATGTCTTTCATTAACTGTTACTGCCATTTTATTTTTTGTCTGTTTTGTTTGTTTTTTTTTGTTTTTTTTAATAGTTTACTGTCAAATTGGTTTCCATATAACACCCAGTGCTTCTCCCACAAGTGCCCCCCACCATGACCATCACCCCCTCCCTCCCTCCCCCTCCCCCTTCAGTCCATGGTTCATCTTCAATATTCAGTAGTCTCCCTTGATCTGTGTCCCTCACTCTCCTCCGCTCTCTTTCCCCCTTCCCCTCCCCATGGTCCCCTGCCAGGTCTCTTCTGTTAGACCTATGAGTGCAAACATGGTATCTGTCCTTCTCTGCCTGACTTATTTCGCTTAGCATGACACCCTCGAGGTCCATCCACTTTGCTACAAATGGCCATATGTCATTCCCTCTCATTGCCATGTAGTACTCCGTTGTGTATATATACCACACCTTCTTGATCCACTCATCAGGTGATGGACGTTTAGGCTCTTTCCATGATTTGGCTATTGTAGAAAGTGCCGCTATGTGTGGAGACTCCTCAAAAAACTATCCATAGAACTCCCCTATGACCCAGCAATAGCACTGCTGGGGATTTACCCAAGGGATATAGAAGTGCTGATGCATAGGAGCACATGTACCCCAATGTTCATAGCGGCACTTTTTTTTTTTTTTGAAACAGAGAGGAGTGCAGATACCTTGCTCTGCTCTCCTCCACTCCCCTCATCACCACCACTTGCTTTTTTGGGTGTGCTTATTCAGATTAAGATAGTTCTCAATCATGAATATTGATTGCAATTATCAACTGTTTTTCTGCCTTTATTAAAATGATCACATGATTTCTCTCCTATATTTTGTTAATATCAAAAACATTGATTGATTTTCCAAGGTTGAAGCAACTTTGCCTTCCAGGAATAATCCCAACTTGGTCTTGACATGATATATTTTTTTAATATATCAGTTCACTGGTAATATTTTGTTTAGGATTTTTCCATCTGTGTTTACGAATGACATTGACCTAAATGAGCTGGAAGTTTTCCCTCTTTTTCTCTTTTCTGGAAAATTTATATAAGGTTGGAATTATTTATACATTAAATGTTTAGTAGAATTTCACCAAGGAAGCTGACACTTGAGTTTATTTTTTAAGTATTTTAAATTACAAATTTAATTTAATAGATATAGCACTCTTCAGATTTCTCTCCATTTATGTGTTAGTTTTGATAACAAACAAATATTTTAGGAGTATTTTCAGTCTATGTAAATTTTTAAAGTTATTGACATATAGTGTTTTTTCATTATACACTTATACTCTTTATTTTTATTTATTTAATGTTTATTTTTGAGAAGGGGGAGAGGAAGAGGGAAATGGAGAGAGAGAGAGAGACCAGGAGAGGATCCAAAGCCTGCTCTGCACTGTCCATGCAGAGCCTGATATGATAAAGATACCATGAGCTCATCACCTGAGCTGAAGTCAGACAAGCCCTGAGCTGACTGAGCCACCCAGGTTGCCCTCTACTCTTTATTTTGAATACCTTTGAGATCTCCGCTTAAATTTGAAAATTTATGGTTTATCTTTTTTGTTCTTCATAAATCACCAAGAGTTTATCAATTTTACTAGTCTTTTGAAGAGGTAACATTTGTTTCCTGGTCCATTCTTATCTGTTCTCCTGTATTTTGTACCTCTCTTCTACTTTTTTTTTTTTTTTTTGGTTTAATTTACTGTCTTGTTTTAACTTCTTGAAATGGATACTTAAGATTATGATGTTAAGCTTTCCTTTTTAATATATTTATTCAAGGCTATTGATTTTCTTCTAATCATGGCTTTGGCTGCATTCCACAGATTCTGGCACTTTGTATTTTTAGTAGGATGCTCTCTAATTTCCATTATGATTTCTTCTTTAATCCATGAGTGATTTAGATGATTGCTGCATAACTTCTAAATATTTGGGGATTGTCAAGTATAGTTCCACTGTGGCCTAAACATACCATTTTAATCAGCTCAAGGTATGATGACAAAATGTCATAGATTGGGTAGATTAAGCAACAAAAATTTTTTTTCTCACAGTTCTGGAGGCTGGAAAGTCTAAGATCAAGGTGCTGTCAAGGGCAGAGTTCTGATGAGAACTCTCTTCCTGATTTCTTTCTGTCTTCCTATTGGAGAGAGAGAGAGAGAGAGAGTTCTGATTTCTCTTCTGATAAGGCCACCAATCCCATCATGAGGGCCCCACCGTCATGACCTCATCTAACTAATTACGTCCTAAATCCCAATCTCCAACTACCATCACATTAGAGTTGAGAACTTTAAATAATAATTTGGAGAGGGGCACAACCGTTCAATCCATAGTGTGTATTGCTAGTATTTTAGTCCTTTGATTAACTTCTGTTTTACTTGGGATTTACACTCCTCTTTTATTTAGGATTTAGATATATCATTACATCTAAAATTTTTTTCTTTATGTATATTTGTCAGATTTTGTGTTCGAGGTTTTTCCTAGCTTTGTGATGCATGAAAATATTTTGATCTCTTTTTACTCTAGAACTTTTTAAAAACATGGGAATTCTTCAGTTTCTTGAAAATTTCTAGGAACTCCACCACAAAATTAACAGAATCTAGTTCTTACCTTGAATAAAACTTTTGTAGTTTCCCCAAAAGTTATCTCTGTCATCAAGGTTTTTAAATGTGTCACTAAATTTTCTATATTCTTATTTGAAGTTTGCCTTCTCGATATACCAGGGGCTTAGAGAAGTATTTTATAGCTTAACAATTTTTTTATTCCTTATCCTTCTATCTTTCTTATATATAACAGGTTTATATATATATGTATACTTTTTATTCAATCTTCATACTTTTATGATTTTTATATCTTCATTGTGAATTCTGCCTTCATAAATCAAAGTTTTCATCTTTTTGTCCCATTGCATTTATCTCAAATATTTTTCATTTTTTATTTTGCCTCTTATTTGCACAAGTAAAACATGTTTATTATAGAAAATTAGAAATCAGAAAAACTGAAAGTCACCCTTAGATAAACACTATTTTATTTTCAAAGAACTTATTTTTTCTTACAATGAATGCTTATTTTAAGAAAAATCAGGGGGAAATACTGTCAAGGAAAAGAAAATAAAAATCCTATCCCTTAGACCTTGTCACTGTTAACATTTTGATGTATAATTACCCAGGATTTTTTTCTGCATTCATTTATAAATGCATAAAACAATATGATTATAAGGTATTTTTTACCTGATTTCTAAAAAAATTTATCATGAATTTATTTCTATGTCAATAACTTTACTTTGTTTTTACATGGCTGTGAGCATTGCACTGTATGAATATAGTTTCTTAGTTTATCCTTCATTCTTAAACATTTAGATTGTCTCCTTCCATTTTATAAAATGTAATTTAATTTTTTTTTTTTTGGCTATTACAAACCATGTAGGAGCAGATGTCCTTTTATGTCCATTTTACGCATTTTAAAATTGTTTCCTCATGACATATCTCTACTAGTTAAAAATTTGTGTTCCTGCTAAGTGAATATCCCCAAATGAAGATAAGTATAATGTACAGTCGGTCACCATCTGATGGGCGGACCGCGGCCCGTGTCTGTGGGGGTGCGGGAAGCCACGCACCCTCGTGCTTCTAGCGGGAGTGTGACGTGAGATTCAGGAGAATCTTCCTTGAATGCAGTTTGGAAATATGTATCAAAAGCAGCTGCCTTGGTTTTTCATTTTTACAGATGGTTCATGAGAAAACCTGATTTTTCCAAGATCTTATTGGAAAGGAATCCCATCATACGTACGTGCTGTAAATCCAATCCTAACAGAGAAGAATTTTCTTAGGGGTATTCCAAATAACGAATCCAGGTGCCCTGAAAATCTATCAAAGTGTGCTTTTAAGCATTTAAAATTTCTTTTGACACCCATATAAATCATGCTTGCCTTGGGGCTCTATTCAAAACAAAACCGAGATTTTATTATTGATGTATGGTGACCTGTCAGACCGGGGAGAAATCTGCTTCCTTTGTCCTCTGGGCTTTCCCAAATGGGTAAAAACCTTTAAACACTTTCCCGGCATTTCTTGCCTTTGCATGTTACATGTCTGTGTTTTAGCCGCATCTGTCAGTGGGGATGGTGCGGCCCTTGGGTCTGCACGCGGAGCGCCACGCCGTGGCGTCCAGAGCAGAGGTTGAAGTCCTTAATGCTCAGACTGTTGCACAAGCACATAGTCTCACCGGCCACGTCAGCTCCCCCTCTCTTGTGTTTTGGTGCAGGTGGCACACGGGCTCGTGGGGGCCCTGCTCAGCGACCTGCGGTGTCGGGATCCAGACCCGAGAGGTGCTCTGCCTGTCCCCGGGGGAGTCCCCGGCCCCCGCCGAGGAATGCAGGGACGAGAAGCCCCACGCTCTGCAAGCCTGCAATCAGTTTAATTGCCCTCCTAGCTGGCATATTGAAGAATGGCAGCAGGTACAGCAGGCCGGGGACCCCGTGGCCCGCCACCCCTGTGGCCGTTCCAGCTCTGACCCATCTCCTTCCTTCCTCAGTGTTCCCGGACCTGCGGCGGAGGCACTCAGAACCGAAGAGTCACCTGTCGGCAGCTCTTGACCGATGGCAGCTTCTTGAGTCTCTCGGATGAGTTGTGCCAAGGACCCAAGGCGTCTTCTCACAAGTCCTGCGCCCGAGTAGACTGCCCTCCACATTTGACGGTGGGAGACTGGTCCAAGGTAAGGGCCACTCCCAATGACAGTCCCTTGCTCTTTGACCCTTTTTTTTTTTTGGTTTCACCCTCTAAATATTTCGTCTGCAAGATTGTGCTGCCTGCAGTTGGGGCGTGCATCCTGGGGCCTCTAGTGGGGGTAGAGAGGCCGTCTGACATCAGAATCCATCTCGACAAATAAGAAAGGGCAGTTGCCAACCTGGCTGAGCTTCCCCGAGTCCTAAATTCAGTGCTGGGCGCAAAGCCTGCTACTCTCCTCTGTCCCCCGACGACCCAGGAAGCCGAGGCCACCTCCATCTCTGTCGATGAGAAAACATTCGGATTAAGTGACTTTCCCCAGGGTAGGGCTGGGATTCAAGTCCAAGCGTGTGTGATCCAGGGTCCGCACACGGGACGTACACACATGGCCTTTGTGCAAGAGCAAGGGGTCTCGCTCCCGACGCACCAGCTTCCCAGCTCTGCTGCCTAGAGACTGGGTGTCCTGGGCGAGTACGCCCACGCTGTCGGAGCCCCGTTTTCCTTTATTTAAAGGCAGTGGTTTCCGGGAGCTTAACCTGAGGTATCAGGTCCCTGGCAGAGTGGACCCTGCTCTTCCTCCCGAGGGAAAGGGCGCATTCTCCTGGCGTGGGCTGGGTCCATAGAACATCCTTCTTGCTTGTTCTCTGGCTTCGCATGTTTCTTGTTTTCACTGTCTAACTCAATGAGGTGCCAGCTTTAAAAAACTATCTTAATTGACCTCATCTGGGCCAGTGACAGGCGTTGATAAGTGTTTCCCTAAACCCTCAGCAAATGCTCAGGAAACAAGCCCCTCCCTGCAGGGTCTGCGGTAGGAACCCAGGAGCCAGCCCCCATGCCCCGCTCACTCTGTCCGACCCCCGAGGAGCCAGAACCGGAGCCGGGGGCCAAGACTGTCCCCCATGAGCTGCTGGGTCAGTGACACGAAGGACAGGAGAATCGTCTCCTCCCACAGTCAGGGTCCGGACAGACACGCGAGGCATCTTTCCCAGGCTGGCGGTGGGAAGGACAGGTAGAAATTTCCCTGGGGGCCTTCATCCGGAAAAGATGATTTGCTTTCTTTTCCCTCCTCTGTCCGCAAGGAACAGCGGGAAGTACTCCTCTGAGACCAGGTCAGGTGGGGGGAGTGGGCAGAGGTGCCGGACAGAGGGCGTCTGGGTCGGCTGGTGGGCACGCACTGTTGTTTGCAGTCACGCCGCCGAGTCCCAGGAGTGGATCCTGCTGCTCCCCTTAGAGGAGGCGAAGGGCCCAGTGACCGTCTCCGTGAGGTTAGGGACAGAGCTGCAGGGGGAGAAGGGCCGGGCACTGTGGAGGGGGCTCTCAGCTCTGTGTGATGCTCGGTCTCCTCCCTCCACGACGTGTGCCCAGGGTCCAACCGCGTGGGCATCTCAACCAGCGGGGAGCCCTTAAGAAGCGAGGAGTCCCGAGCCCCCGCCCCCAGCCCAGACCTAAGGACCCGAATCTGTGTTTTGACAAGATGTCCAGGTCTCGGAGGGCACATCGGGGTGTGAGGAGCCGTTCCCTGCCGGCCCCTAATCCTTGGGGGCTGGCTCAGCCCCTGGGTTTGTGTCCCAGGTAGGAATGGCTCTGGGAAACGGTCGCTCTGAGCAGGTGCGGACCTAACCCGAGGGGACAGGCAGGAAGGGAGGGCAGGAAGGGAGCAGAGGTGGAGAAACCGGGGACCTTGTTTTGGGTGCGGCCAGGGACCTAGAGCCCCTCCCATGCTCTAGAATATGCCGTTCTGCTTTCCTCTTTCCTCCGCTTCCCCAAGAGCAGACAGGCCTGCTCGGTTCCGTCTTGTCTTCAAGAACAAACTCTTCTCGGTGGCATTTGGGGTGGAGGCTGCTGGCGCGTCCCTCCCCCGGTCGTTCTGTCTGTGAACAGTGTGTTTGCCGTTGCTGGTCCTGTGTCACTCAAGTCACACTGTTACTGTGTCTGGTCGTGCTTGCCTGCTTCCGTCCCCTGAAATCATAGCATCTTCCGTCCCCTGAAATCATAGCATTTCCCAGCTTTAACTCACAATGACCCGAATTTTTATGGCATTTCACCGGGGCGCTCCAGCCTGAGCACACATATGGTTCTATCTGGCTTATGGTGTCCTTGCGGCCGGCGGCCATGAGACCGATGACGGTCCTGGGGCCCAGCACACTCTGGAAAGGCAAATATTCTTTGCAAAGACAGGGGGAAATGCAGCGTGTCGCTGGTGCTACGAAAAGCTCAACCCTGCTGATGGGGACAAGCGAGTCTTTCCTTCGGAGCCTGCTGCTGGGAGAAGAGGGAGACAGAGAGAAGGTTACCCACGTGAGCCGGGGGCCTGAGACCGGTCAGCCTCCTGGGCACCCCCCGGGGCAGGGCAAGGGCAAGCTGGTGTCACCCCAGGAGATCAGCCCACGCAGAGCGAAGACTGCTCCCAAGCGCAGGCAAGGCTGCGTCTCTAGAGCGCTTCCCTCCGAGAGCGAGGGAGGGTGGGGGGTGCGCTCCTGCCGGGGAGGCAGAGCCGCCTCGGCCTGTGCAACCAAAAGCCAACGTCCAGACTCGTGTCCGGTCAGGCACACGTGCTGGGTTTCCTCGGGGGTCCGGCTTCTCCCCCGTTAGTTGACGTTTCTCTCATCGCAGACGTGCTCTGTGTGGGTAGAGACTCTGATGCCAAATGGCCACCGTCCCCGCGGGTTTCTGCCAGGCCTTGTGCTGCAGGCCGCCTCCCTGGGGGCAGCCGTCCATCCTGTGGCTCTGGATACAGCCCTCTCCACCCTGAAACTGGCCGCTCAGCCTGGACACAGAAAGGCTGCGGAGCCAGGCCAGGATTTCCACTTCTCAGCGAGCCAGGCCCCTCGGCCTGCGGCGGAGCAGCCCTCCTGCCCGACACTGGCTCTGCCCATGGCACGCTGGCGTTTTGTTCGCCTGTTGGCTCGTTTGTAGGTCTGAGCTCTGTTTTAGGCTGAAAGAAGCCTTCGATTCTTACGCTGCATTTCAGGTTATAAGAAGGGAGCATTGACTCCTGCACCGGGCACTCTTCCCAATGACGGGTTTCTGTGATCCCTGGGCCCTTGCGGAAATCCGTTCCTTGACCAAAATCCAGTAAGCACCCCTCATGGGTACCCTCTGTCCTCGGTGGGGCATTTGACCATTTTGTCTACTTTCACCATTCTCCTTCGTGATGTTTCTTGGTGCTTTTTTTTTTTTAATTTTTCCTGTTTACCTAAGTATATCCTGGCACCCCTCAACATCTCTTTTAATTCTACTTTAGTTCCCTTTTCTCTAATATGCCTAATAAAACTGCATTACGTTTTTAAATTAAAATTGCATGTACACACAATGACTATCAGATACCAATGTTACGCACACACGGATGATCGGATATTAACGCTACTTTATGTAAAGCAGTTTGAGTGGTTTAAAAAGAAAACAACTCTCCTTTTGTGCTTTTCTGTTTCTTGAAGTCTTGGCTGTGGGTGTGCTATCCTACTTTATAAATAAATAGCTAAAATGTAAATCAGATATCAATCACAGCGCCCCAAATCCCCATGACCGTGGGTTGCTGGAAATTCATTGCTGTCTCGAGAGGAAGGAAGACAAAGCGTAAACTCCCCATATTAAAAAAGATAAGTCAAAAAAAAAACCACGTATGGAATGAGAAGTACGGTGCAGGGAATAGTCAGCAATGCTGTGACACCACCGTGTGGTGACGGCCGGGGACGGCCCTCGCCGTGCTGAGCACCTGGCGCCGCTGTATGAACTTGTCCAATCACTGTGTTCTACACCCGAAACTAATGTAACCCCATGTGTCACGTGTGCCTGGATTAAAGACATCACAGATAAATAAAAACTAACAGGTGTTTGAGCCCAGGAAGTGGCACAGCCCCACCTGAGACCCCTCTCGTTGTCCCCGTGAGACGTGGCCCTGTGACCAGCGCACACTTCTCCTTGCAGTGTTCTGTCAGCTGTGGGATCGGAACCCAGCGAAGAAAGCAGGTGTGTCAGAGGCTGACAGCCAAGGGCCGGCGCGTTCCCCTCAGCAAGACGATGTGCGGAGACCTCCCGGGGCCCCCTCTCGTAAGGTCTTGCCAGATGCCCGCCTGCAGTAGTAAGTATGGAAAGGCTGCACTCCACTGGCTGTGTCCACGCTGTTCCTCTTATCCCGGTGGCTTCATTTCCCTTAAAGCAGCATGTTTCCAGTCTGTAGGAAAAGCAGACCAAGCAGAGCTCAGAACTGCTCTAAGCAGCAGCCAGTGTAAGGTTGAACATGGGATCCAGGTCTAAGGAAAGTCAGTGTTGAGAAATGTCCACCCAACTTGACAGCATCCGCTCTGTTTCCTCACCTGGATTTGTACTCCCTTCTTCCTTCGCTTGACCACGATTTCTTCTACTTATAGTTAATTCACGAGTATTCCTTGTAGAAGTGAAGCCAGACTACGCTCTGGTTTCCTTCACTGAGGTTGCGTTTGGATCCATTCAGGGAAGAGTGGAAGAGCTAAGTGTGTTTAAGTATTCAAGTACCTGTTCATACGTATACAGTAGAACCTTGGACCAGGAGTAACGGGTTCTCTAAGTGTTTTGCAAGACGAGCAATCGTTTCTAATAAATTGTAACTTGATAAACGAGCGATGTCTTGCAATGCAAGTCATACGTGATGCCGAATGTCACGCAGTCACAACTGAGCCAATGGTTCTTGAAACTCGCTTTGATCATACAAGTGCTTTGGATGACAAGCATGTTTCTGGAATGAATTGTGCTCGCAAACCAAGGTTTTACTGTAATCTAAAACCAGCAAGGAAAACATGAAATACCTTTTTTTTTTTTAAACAGACAATTCAGCACTCCCTCAATTCTATATAATAAGCTTAGTTTCAAGAGTTAATAGTATGACTTCATTATATGCAAAAGCTTATATGCAGATCACATTCCTCTGTATTTTCAGTGTAGATGAGAGAAGGTTTACACATGCATATGTGGGTTCCATGTAGGATGATGAAGGCGACAAATGAGTTGGGGGCTGACCCTACAGCACATGAAAGTAACCACCGCAGGGGAGGCGGGGTTTGGAACTTGGGGAAAGTCGTACCAGGACCCTGCAGCTCCCGGTCTGTTTCCTGCTTTGTTTTTCGCTGTCGTTAATGGCCCATCTGTAGGGGAATACCGATTACCTCAGGTACCCTCCTGAGCTTGTGGTAAGAAACAAAAATCAGAAATTAACTATTATGTTCATGCAGCTTAAGGGAAAGAGAAAGACTTAGATATACAATCCAAATTTACTAACAACTTTCCAGAAGAAGCTCATAAAGTTAAAAACAAAAAAACAGTTACGACTTAAAAAAAGAAGTAGTAGCATGTTTTTGGCTGTTCATTGAGCATTTATTGGGTGGCGCCCCTTGCAAGCATTAAGGCACTGAGTCCCCAGCAACTTGTGAGACAGATGCCACCCCTGATTAGAGACGAGGAACCCAAGACTTAGAGAATGTCTGAGCCATGACCGCAGACCCGTAGCTGCTGGTCGGGCGCCTTGGGCTGTGTGACCACAGGTCTGTCTGGTTCCCGAGTCTGCGCTCTTAGCTGCCTCTTGATGCTGATTCATAGACAACATTGACTTTTTGTCCGTGGGAATTCTTTGAGAACAAATCTTCAAAACCTTGAGGCTCCAAGTTTCATCGTGTCACAGGGTCGTGCTTCAAAGCGCTTATCGATTTGATTTTTGTGGACGGTCGAATGGCGGTGCGCTTTGATGAGAAGCTGCCTTCGAGGAGAGTGAGATTCCAGGCGTCCAGGCGCTTCCTCGGAGATGATCAGAGCTTGGGGCGTGCAACACGGTGCAGATGAAGTTAGAAACGACCCCAGCGTGCGGCGGAGAGCAGAGTAAAATTATAAGTGTTAGAGCAAAAGAACAAGCGAAAGGGCAGTATTATTTCTTCTTTCCCCACCCCATATCCGGGCTTGCCAACGTGTGGGTCACGGGAGCAGCTGGTGGCCGTCTTCCCCGGGTCTTCGGTTGCAGGGGAAGGACTGGGAACCAGCACCGGCCCAGCAGCCACGCTCGGGGCTGGGCTTTGACGAGCCAGGTGCCTGGAAGGCTGCATCGAGAATGAAGCCCATTTGGGACTGGCCGGAGTCAAGTGCAGGAGCAACCAAGTGCACTTATCCAGCCCCGGTGGCTTGGGGCGGAAAGCTGGCTTGGCACCAAGGTGGACAGTTATGGCGGGGACATGGGTGCGGTTACAGCAGGACACAGACAAACATGGAGCTGAGGCACAGTCACTGCAAACAGTCTCTCATTCCCAGAGCTGGCCTCGACTAGTCAGGGCAGGCTGGAGGGAGCCCAGAAGGAAGACACATAGAAGACAGGTGTTTTCATTTTCTAGAAAAGCTGGAAGATGTGGCGTTTCTGCCACCCAGCACAGTGGGAGAGGCAGAGGGGTGGGTTTGTGACTCTAACACAGGCCCGCAGCCCCTTCGGGAGGATGCCGTCGGTACCTGGCCACTCTGTGCATGGTAGGTGAGGCTGGGACCTGGTCAGACTGGGCCAGAGTTGTAGGTCAGGGGCATGGCTGGGCGCGGGAGGAGGCAGTCACCGAAAGCCAGACGGGTTCTTGCCCAAGAACTGCGTCTGATGATATCATGCTCCAGGCACTTCCAAAACGGAATTCCCAGGAGTCCCAAGACAGGAGTAGGTCCAGGCTGTGGAACCCGGAAGCCTGGCAGGGCCTGAACCCCAGGCCGCTCCCCCAGCACACCTGCTCTGTGCTCAGTGTGAGCCCTTGCTGCAGCAGGGTTGGGATGGCGCCAGCCAGGGCCACAGCGCCTCCCTTCCAACAAATGGGCAGGCGCCAGAGGGAGCAGACGGGCCCTCACATGGCTCCCGCCACCCCTTGGGCATGTTCCTTACCTTGGAGTCAGGGCCCCATCTACTTATAGCCTCAGGCTCAACAGAGGAACACCTGGCCACCAGTGGACCTAAAGGTACTTAGAACCCCCTTCCAGGGTTGATTCTAGAGCATCAGGGGTGCCGTGTGGGCTCACACCAGCCTCGGCTCATCCCCGGCCAGAACCACTCAGCTAGACGGTGCTTCACTTACACATGGGATTCCGCGTCCCCAGGAGGGCAGGGACATCCAGGCTCTGTCCTCATGCTCAGCGGCATGGCTACCCCAGATAGTCTGTCTCCTCACCGGCCTCGGGCTGCATGGATTTAAAAACCTGACCCTAGAGGTGCCTGGGCGGCTCAGTGGGGTGAATGTTCTGGATCTGGCTCAGGTCTTAATCTCAGAGTTGAGTTCAGGGCCCGCCCTGGGCTCCTCCCTGGGCGTGGAGCCTACTGAGCAAACAAGACAAAAACCCTGACTTTGACCCAGTTTGTATTGATTCTGAAGCCATCCACGCGCACATCCATCTTTTCCACTGTCCAACACCGAGGGACCAGTGACCAGACAGGGCGTTCAAATAGGTCCTTTAAATCGTCGTAAGAGCTCTGTGTAGACAGATGCACACATCTGCGTGTGGACACACACACCCATGCAGATGTACCCTCCCCGTCCTACGACACAGGAGGCCACTTGGATGCATGTGTAAAATGTAACCAGATAAGTAATATTAGAAGTGTGTAAGGATTAAGAAAGGAAGACACACAAGGCTAATACACGATTATGGCTTGAACTGTCCTCTCCTGTCATGTGTGGGCACAGGCTTGGCTCTAAACTTCCCACCATAACGGCGATCTTGAAAAAGCAGGCTGGTCACTGACACAGTTTAGCGTTCACTGGATGGGACACGAACTAGTCCTTCAGGGTTGAGTGTGCTGATTCCTGAGGCTGAGGCCGGAAAGAATCCTCCTACGGCCTTCTAGAAGGCACCACGTGCCGTGAGGACTTTGGCAGGGCTCGCGCGGAGAACGTGGCTGCTGGTTCTCATCTCTCCTTCCCTCTTCAGCAATATCCCATCACATCGCCTTTCAGTAGAAGGAGCAGAATCTGGAACCTCCTTCTCTGGCGCCTTGGTTTCACCCAGTCATAGGCTTGGAGGCCGTGGGTCTCCAACATTGCCACGCTTTTCAGGCACCCGGAGAGCTTAAAACAAATTCCAGGGCCCAGGCTGTACCCTGTAAGTCAGAATTTCTGATGATGAGCCTCTGGGCACTGAGATTATTAATAATAATAATAATGTTAATAATGGATGCTTCTAGCAGGCTGCAGCGTTTGAGGGCCACTGCGCGAGTTGGTATTGAGCCTCCGCACACCAGTGTGTCCACACTGGTTGTTAAACTGTGGCCATGCTTCCCAAATGGTGAACAGGGTCTGCCTGAGTGCCGGGACTGGCGGCCAGCTGTTTGGGGCCCCCGGGCAGGAGACGCCTGAGCTCCTGTAACCCAACAATGATGGAGGGAACACGGGGAGGGTGGGGTGACAGCAGGACCCCACCCCAGTGCCCCAGCCGCCATCTCTTCTGGTCGGTGGCCCCCTCTTTGTGCACACTGTTGACTGTTTTGGGTAGCGTCTCTGCCTGTAATAATGGGCGGCTGTAAATTTACCAGTGACTCCATACGTTTATTTTTCCGGGTTTTGATCACGTTCAGAATTCTGTGCCGCCAACTGAAAGAACATCTGTGTGCCTCAAGTGGCCGGGGTGAACTTGACACCCTCTGTGGAGATTGTAACCAGCGGGGGAAGGGGGTGCGTTACCTGAGCAGAGGACCATCCGCGGGCAGAGCCCTGGACAATGGTCCTGACCCGCCAACCACATCTCTGCGGGATTCACATGCAAACTCATCACGCACGTCGCTCGCCAAGAACATTTCACGCCTGTTGCTTTCCTAAATGTGCTGGTCCTGCCGCAGCCCGTGCAGCAGCGAGACCCCACGGGGCTCCTGAGCCCCCCAAGAGGACTGCAGGAGCTATTCTGGAAAACCCGGGTCAGGCCCGAGGGGGCCTCTCAGTGGAGGCCTGCTCTGATCATTCTCCTCGTGTGTCCTTGACAGTTACAGCCAGGAGGGCGTGTAACTGGGACCCTCCCAGGTGGTGAGACCCCCCACCCCCGTGTCCCGATCCAGCGGCACCTTTGACTGCAGTCCCATCTCGTCTGTCACTCTCAGATCCTCTGGGTGCCTGTGGACCTAAGCGCATCCTCACAGAGGCCCCAGCCCCCCAACCCCCATGTCACCCCTCCCTCACTCCAGAACCTCCCTGGACACGTCGAGCCCTTCCTGCAGGCTCTTTGTCCAAAGGAGAGACCTAAGGTGCATCCGCTTTGGCCCGAGGCCATTAACAGGAAGCCACATCCAGGAGCAAGCTGGAGCCAGCCTGCGTCTCGTCCCGTCTCACGCTGCCCTGCTGCTTGCTGCCTGCGCCTCCCTTGTCGGGGTCAGGGCCACAGTGGTCGTCTGTGCCAGCGTGTTATGTGCCCTCTACTCTGCGTGCATTTGGTGTAAATGTCCAACCAAACTTTCACACTCCTCTGATGAAGGGACTGGCGTTAGACACATTTTCTAAAATTTTTTAATGTTTATTTTTGAGACAGAGCGCAAGCAGGGGAGGGGCAAAGAGAGAAGGAGACACAGAATCAGAAGCAGGCTCCAGGGTCCGAGCTGTCAGCACAGAGCCAGACACAGGGCTTGAACTCAAGAACTGCGAGATCATGACCTGAGCCAAAGTTGGACACTTCCACTGACTGAGCCACCCAGGCGCCCCAGCCATGTTTTCTAGGCAAGAAAACTGAGTCTCAGAGAGAGCCAATGACTGTCCGAGTGGCAGAGCTAAGATCCCACTCAGATTTGATTGGCTTCAAAGTGCCTGTTCTCCCTCCTTTCCTTAAAAAATGTTTGTTTATTTTTGAGAGAGAGAGAAATAGAGCTTAAGCAGGGGTTGGGGTAGAGAGAGAGAGAGAGAGGGAGACACAGAAGCCGAAGCAGCTCCGGGCTCTGAGCTGTCAGCACAGAGCCCGATGCGGGGCTCAAACCCACAACCTGTGAGATAATGACGTGAGCTGAAGTCGGACACTTAACCAACTGAGCCACCCAGGTGCCCTTCCGTTTTCTTCATAGACCATGTGTGTCTTCAGGCCCTGCTCATTTAACTGACCCACTCAGGTCATACTTTGAATGACTTCACTCATTTTCCCACTCTCCCTTTCTCTCTAATAGCTGACGTGGCTCTGGCCAAGCCATATATTAACTCCCTGAAGGCCCATACCTACCAGGTGGTGAGGGCGCAAAATATCAGACATCCCCTCACTGATGGAAACACTTAACCTCACGTCTCCCCAGACCAGGGCTTTGCAAAATAATTCACATGTTCTCATTCCATTCATTCAGACTTGGGTTCTTGGCTGCTCCAGTACTCAGTATTTGTACATACCGCTATCTGTGTTCTAATTGCCAGGTGTTTTAAAAGAGGAAAGAAGACACAGTTGTTGACTTGTATCAGCCTTGGAAGATTGCTATCCAAAAGCTTCTATTACTGAGATATTTGCTCGTATTTTCTTTTTTCTTTTTTTCCCCCTGCAGGAGTGAAACCAGAGGTGAAGACAGAGCCTGGTGAGCAGGGGCCCCAGATCCTCGGCGTCCAGAGAGTCTACATTCAGACGAGGGAGGAGAAGCGCATTAACCTGACCGTCGGGAGCAGAGCCTACTTGCTGCCCAACACATCTGTGATCATTAAATGCCCAGTGCGACGATTCCAGAAATCTCTGATCCAGTGGGAGAAGGATGGCCGTTGTCTGCAGAACTCCAAGCGGCTGGGCATCACCAAGTCAGGCTCCCTAAAAATCCACAGTCTCGCAGCCCCCGATATCGGCACGTACCGGTGCATCGCGGGCCCTGCCCGAGAAACGGTCGTCCTGAGGCTCATGGGGACCGACAACAGGCTCATGGCGCCCCCCGCCCTCAGAGAGCTCGTGGGGGACCGTCCCGGGATGGCCCACAGGGACACCGGTAGCTTGGGAGCCACCTGGCGGATGTGGGGTCACAAAAATGAGCTTCATCCGGATGATGGCCAAGTGGCTAGCCAGCCTCTCCTGAGAGCGCTGTTGGGCCCCTGCAGCCATCCTGCGGGAAACGCCAACTCCTGGGAGTTTAAGAACAAGCAACTGGAAGCGGCCGCCAAGCAGGGAGCTTACAGCGTGGACGCGGCCCAGTTTGACGAGCTGATACGGAACATGAGTCAGCTCGTGGAAACCGGGGAGGTCAGCGACGACCTTGCATCCCAGGTGATCTACCAGCTGGTGGCCGAGCTGGCTAAGGCACAGCCAGCGCACTCGCAGCGGAGGGGTGTCCGGGAAGGGGCGCCTCCCGCGGCTCAGCTAAGGGGGGCCACGGGGAGTGTGCCCCAGGGCCCGGAGGCAGGAAACTCAGGCAAGCTGATGTTCCCACCACGGGGGCCTGTCCTCCTGAGGCACAGCCAGCCCACCTCGATTTCATTTAATAAAACGGTGAATTCGAGGATCGGAAACACAGTGTACATTACAAAGAGGACGGAGGTCATCAACATCCTGTGTGAGCCCGTCACCCCCAGCCAGGCCACCTTGACCTGGACCAAGGATGGGGCCTTGTTAAAACCCTCGGACAAGTAAGTAGAAGAACACGGTGTTCCTTCCGTCGTAGCTTCTTAGTGGGCATCCCAGTTTTCTTGAAAAGGTTTTCAACTTCCTTCTCCTGAGAATGTGTGTCCAACAGGATTCGTTAGGAAAGGAACTAAAAAAAGCAATGTTAGGCTGTGTTTTTCACGTATATGCTGGAATTTTAAAAATTAAGCCGTACTATCCTCATCATCGTCAGGTTGGGATGATACAAGATTAGGTAGAGTCAGACTGAAGTTAGGCACATATAGATTCTCTCTTTGCAGAACACTGAACATTTAAAATTAAAATCAATATGGGGGCTCAGTTGCTTAAGCCTTCCAACACTTGATTTCTGCCCAGGTCATGATCTCAAGGCTTCATGAGTTCAAGCCCCACGTTGGGCTCCATGCTGATGGCACAGAGTCTGCGTGGGATTCTCTCTCCATTTCTCCCCCATTCATGCGTACATCCTCTCTCTCTCTCTCTCTCTCTCTCTCTCTCTCTCTCTCTCAAATAAATTTAAAAAAAATAAATAAAATCAACAGAAGCCCTCAAAAAACTAATCACCCTTTCAGGAACCTCACACTACGTAGGCACTGCAAACCCTGCAAACCAGAGCACAACGGGGCCTTTCTCTGCCTAGGAGATGGGGCACTTCCCTGGAGTTCACAAGTTGGCGGGGCTGGGGTTAACCGTTGTCTGATGAGGTCACTGATCAACGGAATCCAAAGACTAACCTTGGCCAGTTGGAACCAAGGACCCTGTCTCCTGGACACTGCCACTGCTTCCAACGTCTGTGTCACACGAAAGAATAGCCTTGGTAGAAGGCTTGAGGATCTGAAGTAGTTTTCTGTGCCGTGAAATTTGTTGTGTCATCAATCCAAAAAATAAGGGTCAAAGTCTTCGAGGTGTTCAAACCACAACATTAAGTCATATATTTTCTATTATGATCCCTATGTCAGCATAGAAACATCACATTTTCAGGGTCGCCTGGGTGGCTCCGTCAGTTGAGCGTCCGACTTTGGCTCAGGTCATGATCTCAAGGTTCATAGGTTCGAGCCCTGCATTGATTGGGCTCTGTGCGGACCGCTAGCTCAGAGCCTGGAGCCTGCGTCAGATTTCGTGTCTCTTTCTCTCTCTGCCCCTCCCCTGTTCATGCTCTGTCTCTCTCTGGGTATCGTTCAAACAAAACAGCAGATGTTAAATTGTTTTGCAGACCCTGAAGGTCCTTTAAAAATGCAGATTTTATTTTTATCATGCCTCTTAGTGCATTGAGTCTAATATGTGAAACATCAGACAAAATCTAGATAAAACACTCAAGTGTTTATAATAAATGATTAGACTATCTCTTAGAATGAAAAGGTAGAGCTAATCTTTTTCATTTTTTTGCCCTGAAACCCTGGACACAGGAGCGTAAAGAAGTTTTTGAAGTGGAATAAACCTTCCATATCAACTGACGAGCTTAGCAGTTCGCAAATCATTTGGCCTCCGGACCCCTTTGAACCTAAAGAACTTTAGAAACTTCTCTGAGAAGCCCAGAGTGTTTTTGTTCATGTGGGTTACAGCTATCGATATTTACCATATTAGAAATTAAAACAAAGAAACATTTAAAGTTTAAATGTTTATTAATCCATTTAGAAATAACATTAAGGGGGCACCTGGGTGGTTCAGTCGGTTGAGCATCCAACTTTGGCTTGGGTCATGGTTTCATGGTTCGTGAGTTCGAGCCCCACGTCAGGCTCTGTGCTGGCAGCCTGCCTTGGATCCTCTGTCCCCTTGTCTGTCTGTCTGCCTGCTGCCACTCGTGCTCCCTCTCAAAAATAAATAATCATTAAAAAAAATAAAAATCAGGAGGACAAATAAAAGAAGTAACAATAAGAAGCCAATTATGTGTCCACATAACTAACAATTTTACATAAATACAAGCAGTATTTTAAAAAAATCACTGACAGCAATGGCATTGTTTTATGGATTTGCAAGCCTCTTTAATGTCTGGTGCAATAATCCACAGCTGGATTCTCATAAATGCTTCTCCATGAAATCTGTTGTGAGACGTTGTTGTAATTAAAGTTTATAGAGAAAATTTGGCCTCATACAGATATGGTAATTGGAAAGAAGGAAGTTGGGGAGAGGCAGAGAAAAAGGGAAACACAGAATCTAAAGACAGGCTCCAGGCTCTGAGCTGTCAGCACAGAGCCCGACGCAGGGCTCGAACCCATGAACCATGAGATCATGACCTGAGCTGAAGTCAGATGCTTAACCCACTGAGCCACCCAGATGTGCCTTATCTTGCACTTTTAATGGATCTTTTACCTGCACATGATCTTATAATATCAAACATTGGTCATTTGGAAAATATTGGCTCACCAGTTAATGCTGGTCTTCCAGATGTTAATGCATTTACTATACAATGTAAAAAATATATATTGTCTGAGTATCACTACTCATCCCATCCAAAAAGTCTTTGAGTTTTGGAAAGATGTCAAGCTCACCATGGAGAATACTAATTTTCCAAAATTTTAATTTTCACCTGCAAGTTCAAATGTGATCATTGCCAACAAATACGGTCAGTTGTTTTCATTGAATTGGCCAGCTCGTTTTAGTTAAATTTTTAAAAATAGCTGCCACATACTGAAGTCTGAATAATCATAGTTTGTCATAGTTGTTCTTTCGAGTAAAAATGGTAATCTGTGGGGAAAAAAAGTGGCTAGTTTAGCTAGCAATTCAAACATGCAGAAGTGTTTGTGGTACTTCTTGTTTTGTGCACAGAATGTTAAACACACACGTACTCGAGTGTTGAGATTTTGTGAAATTAGAAAGTCTCCCTGTTTCTATTAAGGACATTCTTTTTTTTTTCTTAATCTTATTTTTGAGAGAGAGAGAGAAAGAGAGAGAGAGAGAAAAAGCAATGGAGGAACAGAGAGAGAGAGGGGGAGACACAGAATCTGAAGCAGGTTCTGGGCCCTGAGCTGTCAGCACAGAGCTTGATGCGGTGCTCGAACCCATGAACCGTGAGATCATGACCTGAGCCGAAGTCGGATGCTCAACTGACTGAGCCACCCTGGTGATCCACACCCCCCCCCCATTTAAGGACATTCCTTAAGGGAAACTGGCATTTCCGTTTTTGTGGCAAGTGCGTGTTGATCAAGAATTCAGGGACTAATGGTATACCCTGGTGTCAGGATCGCATCCACCATTCTGTTCACGAAGCAGCGAAAATGTCACCACAGCAAAAAAGGCAAATAATGGCTTAGCATTATTATGAAAATTGTTTTCATCTGGACCGCTAGGGCCCATGGACCACCCTTTGAGGACTGCTCAGCAGTTTTTATTTTATACGTTGTAAGGAAGCAGAGGCTGACAAAGGTGAAGGGACCGATTCACCGATGGCCACATGTGTCCTTCAGGGATGCAGTAGAGCATGGCCAGTGTAAGGAAGGGTCTGTCGAGTTGATTTTAAGCAACTTGATTGCGTGGAATTGCCATCAGCTTCTGAGCCTGACACTCCTGGAGGTCATGTGGAGAGCGGTTTTGACAGGGTACCTCCCGTTCACGTGAATTTCTGCGTACTTTAAGGATCCGCCGTTTGATGCTGAAGCAATTCCATATGCCTACTAAGGTTTTTGTTTTTAAGTTTTTAAGAGAATAAAGTAATAAGACCCATACTTATTTCCATGTTCTTCCTCAAACGTATCTTATTAATTTGTTCAACTTACATTTGTTTCAACTTCCTGTATGTAACAAATTGTTCGACAATTTGAATGGTTCAACTTTTATGTAACAAAGGTTCTCACCTTTGGGTATATTTTTCTGAATCTCACTTTTCAGCTGAAGTAACTCAGAAATGGAATTATGTTTCCAAGAGCTGCTCTCCACTGAGAGGACAGAAAGCACGTAGGCATTAGGATGCCAGCTGGGCACGAAATCCCACCTAGGACGGGAAGGGCTGGGGGTAGATTCACTGGGGCTGCTGCTTGTGGAAAGGTCAGTGTTGTTAAGAATAAGGTTCCGCGGCAGAGGCCAAGGGCACATCCCTCATGGAGGCATACTTGGTTCTCCGGCCCAGGGACGGACCCAGGCCGTGCGGGGTCTGGGTGCCCTGGGCGGGGCTCCACCAGCAGTAAGGTTCACACGCGCCCAGATACTTCCAATCTCAGTGCTCTCTCACTGTGCCATTAAATTGACAGGCACAAAACAAAGGAATCACTTGAGGACTGCTAAGTCATGTAAACCCATATATGAAATAATTTAAGAAAATATTTTAGTGTATTTACTTTTTCAAGTGTCATTACTCATTATATTCTTGTTCTTCATTGACTATTTCTTTTGATTTTTGAGAGAGAGAGAGAGAGAGAGAGAGAGAGCAAGCGAGCATGAGCTGGGGAGGGGCAGAGAGAGAGGGAGACACAGAATCTGAAGCAGGCTCCAGGCTCTGGGCTGTCAGCACAGAACCCGACAGAGGGCTCAGACTCACAAACCGCGAGATCGTGACCTGAGCCGAAGTCAGACGCTCTCCCGACTAGGCCACCCAGGCGCCCCTCAACTGACTGTTGCTCAATAGGTGTTTAGATTGTAGATTGTAGATGTTGGGGTGAAAGCTAGCCTGCCGTACTGACAGCTAGATCTGCAATACTCCTGATGTTTGGTCTGGGCAATTCAACTGCTGTGATTTCTGCCCCCTTTTGTGTATTTCGCATGTGTGTTGCAGGGGGCGTGTCCTGGCACACACCGTCTATCCCACAGTGCTTTTGCATTGTGACCATTCATACAGCGAACTTGCTGTACAAATGACACCGTGTCAAGCTCTGCAAATGCACAGCTGTGAATAAGATTGGGTCCCTGCTCTTGAAAAGATCACAATCTGGCAGAAAGAAGTAGATATTTCATCAAATAAATATATGAACCAGAGCAGAAGGAGCCAAGGGGGGGAGAAGATAACTCTAGGGGTCTTGGGGAAGGCTTTACAGGGAAAATTATGAGTGATCCAGGATTCAGTGGGTACGTTGGAGTTTGCCAGAAGGACGGGGTGGGAGAAGGGCACCCTGAATACAGTGAACAACATATGCAAAAGCTCGGGGTGATGAAACATCATGGAATGTTCTGGAAACTGTTAGAGGCTCATTATGGCTGAGGCATAGGGTAAGCACCGTGAGATGAGAGGAAATGAAGAAGTGACCCACCTCAGTTCATGAGCAAACACAGCATTTAGTGGCCAGAAGAGTCCGTATTGCTAAGATCTGGGAAGCAGGGGGTGCAGGGAAAAACCAGCTCACAGACTCCCGACCCAGGTCATCCTGAAGCAGCTTCAAATCATTAAGAAAGAAGTAAAATAGAAGTAGAGCGAGCCCTGTTCTCCATTCCCTGAATAACCCCCCAGCTGTCAGGATACAGCCGGCCCGCCGGGGGCCTCGTGGTATTTTCCTGCAGGTGTTTGTGGGTGTCAGGAATTGGGAAGCCATGTGCAGCGCATCAGGTTGGCCCTGATTCTTAACAGCACGCTCCGAGTCCAGTCTAACGCGGCCGTGGCATTGCCACTTCCCCGACTTCTTCCTACAGTGCTAGTGAGGTGGTAACAGTAACCACCGGCCAGCTCCCTTCCGGGGTGCAAATCGAAACCGGAAAATCCCCACCTGCAGTTCCCATGGAAGGATTTGGGCACCACTTGAGGGGCTAACATCCTACCAACTGAGGCTGGCAAGTTTGTCGTTCTGAAGACGTGGTCTGTCAAGCACTGAGTCCGTCCATCAAAGCCCGTTCTCCTGCCACGTGAGGAGGGCAGGCTGGCTTCCCACGCCCTGTCCCACAACCAGGCCTCTGGGGGAGCCCAGGAGGATGCCTTTCCCACCCTCCTGTCTGACGGGCGGGATCCTTGGCAGATCAGAGTCTGGTTTTGTAGGCTGTGTCTGTGACGTGCCGTGGTCCGGGAGCCGTGCGGCCCCCGGTGTGAACGCACCCCTTCCCCACGTTCTGCAGGGTCATCTTGGACGGAATGGGGAAGATGCAGATTCGGAACCCCACAAGGAAGGAGCAAGGGATATATGGATGCTCTATAGCCAATCACCTCGGTTCCGACGTGGAGAGTTCTTCCGTGTTATACGCAGGTAACGCCCGTTGTTGAACCCTGAGCTGTGGGCTTTTCTTTCTGTTTTTAATAGTAAACTGAAGAGCAGCAGTTCGCAAAGGCCAGCAGGAAGCCGCAGAAACACCTAAAGGCAGGGGCTTTGTCACAACACAGATTTCTAGACCCCCCCCCCCATCCTGGAGGTTCTGATTCCGTAGGTCCGGGGGATGGGGTCCATGAGTTTACACTGTTAACATGGTCCCAAGTTTGCCGATGCTGCTGGCCTGTGGACCAAACCTTGACCATGGCTGCTTTCAAGTTCACCTTCTGAGAGCTGGGAACCGATGAGGGTTGAGTTAACAGTGGGGATAGTATGGACTTCTCATGTTGTAAATGCCACCGGCCAGTCAGAGAATCATTATCCTTTAAAGCTGACTGTGGCCCTCCAAAGACATACCTACCAAACTTTAGAAACAGTTGCAGGGAGTCGTAACTATAAATTAGTATCTGTCTTTGCAGGAGGCAGACCATGTCATGTTAGTATGAAAATGTGCTTAATTATGAAGGAACCCTTTTCAGTGGTGAGTCGTGAGCAAGGCTTCCTGGGGGCGACCTCCTGTTCTCAGCGGTCCGTCCTCCAGCCCTCTGGCCCGGAGGACCCCGGGGTCTGTGGCTCGCGGGGACTAAGCGGGGGAGAGGACCCGTGGCAGGGATGACAGCCCGGCATGTGGACAGCCTGGCACTGAGCCCTGTAGCGGGTGCCTCATGGCTGCACATCGAGAAGTTTGGACCAGCTGATTTGCAAAGCTCCTTGAACCAGAAGGCCGGAGCTCCTCCCCTGGCCACCTTCCCAAGGCAGGGCCTTCAGACCTCGCTTTTCTGTGTCCCAGCCTCCGGCGGTATCTCTCCTGGGAGTATCAGCTTCTTCCCAGGAAACGTCTGTCCCAGGTTCCGGAATTCCTGGGAGGAGTGGCAGTGCCCCTTGTGGCTGACCAGCCGCCCCGTGAGCCCATCCCAGGACGATCCAGCTTCCCGAGAGAGCATGTCCTCTGGCTTCTAAACATGTGGTGACCCAGCGATCCACTAACCTGCCATTCTCCCTGTGCGTGGCGGGACGGGGAAGGCAGATACGCCCTCGCCTGCAGTGGCTCAGGTGCTAACGGCGGAGGACAGGATGCCATCGTGGCGGTAGTTCTCCAGGGCGGGGACGCTGGGTCGACACCCTCTCTGGGCTGTTGTCTTCCCTGCCCGTCACACGCTCCTGGGAGGCGCCTGGGCCCCCGGCACCTTCATCCGTCCCAGCAGCCACCACCCGTCCGGTGCAGTGTCTCCTACGGTCTGAGTTGCTTGAGGCCAGGAACGGCTGTTTTCCAACTCTGTGTCCCTCTGGTCCCGCACAGGCAGTAAGCAGATCTACTGAGTGAGTTAATGAGTCTGTTAAAAGTTCATGTTTCTCAAAATTCAGGGAAGTACAAGCCCTTGATCAGGTTCTTGATTCTTTGCGACCTTGTTTTTGTTTCTTTTTCCATGCAAGTTTTTTCTTCAAGTTTTCCTTCCAGCGAGGGTGTCCGCTGGCCGCAAGCACCAGTGCGTTTGACCCGCTTTGGGTCATCCAAGGCTGTGCATCACAGACATGTCCCGGCCCTGCCGTGCCTTCTGGGCTTCTCAGGAACTTCTGAGTTCCTTTTTTCTTAATTTGCCAAATTTGTCCAAGAGGGATTTAGCTTCAATCTCGTTTATAAAACCAAAATAGCCTAATAGCATCTAGACGGCTGTGACAGTGCGCCTATAGGTATCTCTCTGAGCGCCTTTGTCCATCTGTCTGTCCGCCTGGCCATCTGCCCACTGAGCACCTCCAGGCTGTGTGTGTGCGTGAGGCCTAATGCGGACCACGAGGGATAGAGAAAGAGCTGGACTCTGCCTCTGTCCTCAAAGAGCTCAACCCGGTTTACCCAACACAACGGGCTTTCCCAGAGCAGAGCCTGAACCTAACACCGTTTCCCACCCCCTTTGAATTAAGAGGCGCCTGCCATCTTGTCTGTTGAGAGAAATGCCAGCCGACGGGAGCACAGCCATCTGTCCGTTGTGGTTGGAGGCACCGTGGAGGCGGCCCTGCGAGCAGACGTGACCATCCGCTGTCCTGTAACAGGCAAGTGCGGGCGTGTCGTTGGGGGGGTGGGGGGAGGTGCCCCCGGCCAGCCGGTGTCACCAGGAGACGCCAACTGCCCGTTCGGCATCTCAGACCTCAGCCTGAGCGGCTTAAAGGTCGGATTTTCCAGCGCACTGACAGTGAATCTGTCTCTGAAGCGCGAGACCCACCGTGAGCCCAGGTGTGAAGCAGATGCCCATGAACCCGTTTCTGGTGAGGACTGTGGCCGCCCGGAGCCCTGACATGCTCCCGTCGGCAAATCCGGATCACTGTGTCCCCGTCGGCACGGGACCACACGGGGAGCCAACGTCTAGTCATGGGGGTGCTCAGTGGGCATCGGGTCGGTGAGGGGCTTGTTGGAGATTGTCAGGTGCGTCCTCCCGCTGGGCACAGCCAGGTCTGGGTGGGAATGTCAAGGTCCCCTGGCCACGGACTGTCCTAATGCGAGCGTAACCAGTCTATGCCTCGTGGCTCGTTGGCGCTTTGTGATGGCAGAGGAGCTGTTTCTGACGGGCTCAGTCTTTCCTTAATAGAAATAGCACTTTCCGTCTGACCTTGCCTTGCTGTCAGGCCATTCTCGCCCTTCAGATCAGATTCCTAAGTCTACCTGGGCCCGCGCATCCCCGCATGAGGGGCCCGGGATATTCGGCGCCCGTGTACATTTGAGGGGGTGGGCGGGGCCGCGTGAAGAGCTCTGATCAGCCTCTCAGGGAGCCCTGGGAGCCCCTGACAACTAAATCTATTTTAAGGAGACTTAGCATATTCATGGGCGTCGGGTCTCTGCCAGGGTGACCGCAGTCCCGTGTCCAGCTACTGGGGCTCTTGTAAGTTTCAGGATGTGGCCCGGACAGCAGGGTGACCCGGGGGGTCGTGGCGCTGTTCTGGGTCACACAGTGACCGTGCATGGTCACACACGCGTCCACCTCCCCGGCAGCCCTCCCTGTCACGGTCCGTTCCTGGCCATGTTTCCAGACCAAGCAGTGGAAATTTGCTAACCCCCGAGGTATTTTTTCGCTCCTTGGAAGTCCCTTCGGTGTGTGGCCTACACAGACTTGACAACTCCCTCCAGCCCTCCGGCTGGTCCCACCCACAAATGTGTGTGTGTTCTGGCAAAGCGCAGCCACCGTTAGAGACCGGGCTGCGCGCTCTGGCCTCGGCAAGGAGGAAAGCCAAACGGGACCCTGAGGTTGCCAGGCCGCAGACGGCTCGAGTTTGCCCAGCCCTGCACCTGCACAGGGCTCTTCAGAATAGATCTGACTTCCATTAAGAGGAGCCTCACCGTTTAAATCACTTCTCAATGTCTTACTTCTACAGTAGTTTTAAGTCAGGCGTCGGGGGGGGGGGGGCCGGGGGTGAACCGTTAGAAGTCGTCATAGTGTATTGTTTCCTATCGTAGGTAAGGGGCTGGATTTGGTGACAAGGGTTTTTGCAAAGACTCAGGAGGGTGTTACTCTCTGGGCCAGGCCCCTGGGCACATGGGCCATCTCTGACCCATCCCAACCTCAGCAGCCCCTCTGCCCCTCCCTGCTGCACCTCTGGGGCAAGGGGGGGGCTCTGCGTGGGGAGCACCGCCCATCTCCTCCCTCCTGGCTCCTTCCTTCCTGCTTCCAGGAGCTGCCCCGTTTGGTCTTTCTTACCGGGCAGCCCTCCCCTGCGGACGGGACCCCAGGGACTCCTCAGGGGTCCTTTCCTCCTCCAAGTAAACCTGCCTCAGTAAGAGTTACGTGCCTTCGCAAATAAACCTGCGGGGAGCCAACCGTGTTTCCTCAAGGGCAGAGCCCTACGAGCTTACTTTTGACGGAGGGCAGTCTTTTTAAAGACCGACGGGAAAGTTGGTGAAGGGTCAGAACACGGGTTTTGCAGGCAGATCCGTCCTGAGTTCACATGTGACCTTCCTCCCCTCGTCCCCACGGCGGGAAACCTGCCACAGTAGCAGATGGGGGCAGCAGCCTATTTATGGACTTGAACCCTGCTTCACAAAATTACATTTTCGTATTGTAGACAGAGATTGTTTCTGGGAATCGGTGGCTGGTATAAATCTTTCTTTTGGTTTTCAGTTGCCCTTAAGATGTTTTCTTCCAATTTTTTCAGTTGCCCTTAAGATGTTTTCTTCCAATTATAATGCGTTCATCTATTCATGCCTTTTAGACAGATGCATAATCTTTTGTTAAATCCGAATATGTTTTGTTTAACATACATTTAACATGTATGTAGACATAAAAAATAACAGTCTCTGGTCCCTCTTAGGTCATATTTCTAATAACTGTATGAAATAATAGGACCTCAAATCTGGATGTTTAAAAGTTAGAATTAAAAAATGTTTTTAATATTTATTAAATTTTGAAAGAAAGAGAGACAGAGCAGGTGTGGGAGAGGGGTAGAGCGAGAGGGAGACACAGAATCTGGAGCAGGCTTCTGGCTCCGAGCATCAGCACAGAGCCTGATGCAGGGCTCGACCTCATGAACCGTGAGATCATGACCTGAGCCAATGTCCGTCGCTCAGCCAACTTTAGACACCCCAAAAAGTTAACTGTATGAAATAATAGAACCTGGAAATCCGGATGTTTAAAAGTTAGATGTTTTAAGTTGCAAGAGTTATTCGTCTTCCTCTTAAAAAAATTATTTTTCTTCTAAAAAACGGAGGAAGAATTGGAATTTTCTCATCCGAGAAAAAGGGCCGTAAGCCTTACTGGCCAGGCGGTTTTCCTTCCAGTGCCCACACTTGGTGGAAACACCTGCGTCTCGTAACTTCCTGCGGAGCTCCGCGGGGGTCTGCTCTCCTCTTCCCGTGTGGCAGGTTCCTGTTGACGCCTCACCCTGGAAATTCCGCTTGGGAGGGTAGCCCTCATGTCAAGGCAGAGAAGCAGTTCTAGAATGTATGCTGCAGTTTTGTAATAACAAAGAGAAAAGGGGAAAGAGAGAGATGAAAAGAGAAAGAAAAAAATGTGAAAGGAACAACCTTACTCTTTCTAAGCAGGAGGAAGAGTCCGTGAAAACATTCGTTCCTTGGCACACTATGCGTGAGTAAAATGAATAAATTAGAGCTACTGGTATCTACGTCGATGAATCTTTAAAACATAATCTTTCAAGGGGTGCCTGGGGGGCTCAGTCGGTTAAGCGTCCGGCTTCGGCTCAGGTCATGATCTCACAGCTCTCGAGTTCGAGCCCCGCATTGGGCTCCGTGCGGACAGCTCAGAGCCTGGAGCCTGCTTCAGAGTCTGTGCCTCCCTCTCTCTCTACCCCTCCCCTGCTCACACTCTATATGTCTCTCAAAAATAAATAAATAAACATTTAAAAAATTTAAAGTATAAAACATAATCTTTCAAGAAGGGTCCTGAGAAGATTCGAGGGGTGAGAGCATCCTCTTTCCACAAATGGGCTGGTTCTACAGGGCATCAGCTCGTGAAAGAATGCAGTGGAAATCCTACCCCCGTCACATACAAAGCGTAACTCACAGTGAGCTGAAAACCTAAATGTAAGAGCTAACACTATGAAACCCTCAGAATAAAAACAGGCACAATTCTTTGTCACCTTGGGTTAGACAGTAAAGTTCTTAGGACACAAACACCAACAGGAATGAGTAGATAAAGGCGTTTCTTCAAACTGAAAAACTTTTAAGCTGCACAGAACACGGTCAGAAGAGTGTCGGGACGTCCCCCGGAATGAGTGAAAATGTCCGCAAGCCACATATTTGGTAAGAGAGCGTCTAAAATATAAGAGAACCCTCACACCTCAGCAATAAAAAGACAACCCCGTGTGAAATGGACAAATGATCTGAGTGGACATCTCTTCAGAAGCGCACAGATGACCAGTAAGCACATGAGATGCTTGCTGTCATGAGTCATCATGAAGCTGTAAGTCAAAACCACAGTGAGATGCACGGACCGCACTGAGACAGCTGTGATCAGAGAGACAGATACTCAGAGCATGGACAAGGTGGAGAGGTCCGAACCCTCTTGCACTGCGGGTGAGAATTTAAAATCACGCAGCTGCTTTGGAAAATGGTCTGGAAGTTCCCTCCAAAAGTTAAACCCAGCAGTTCCAGACCCAAGATCAGTGAAAATACACGTCCCCACGACAGCTCGTGCGTGGGCGCTGGTAGCAAGCGGTCGGAGTAACTTCAGTGTCCGTCAGCTACCGAACCGATGAACAACCTGTAGTGTATCCGGCCGACGGAATCTTCTCTGGCCGTGGAAAGGAATGAAGGGCCGATACACGCTGAAACACGGATGGATCTCAAGAAACTACAGTAAGTGAAAGAAGCCAGACCCAGAGATCTCATATTGTGTAATTACATTTCCATGAAATGTCTAGAACAGGCAAATCCTTAGAGACAGATAAGAGGCTGCCAGTGACTAAGGAGACTGGAAAATGGGGAGTGATGACTAACAGGCACGCATTTCTATGGGGGGATGAGAGTGTTCCGGAATGGTCGGGTAGTGATGGTTGCCCAGCTTTATGAGTATGCTAAAGAAATCACTGAATTGTACACGTGGAAGGGTGAATTTTAGAGTCTATAAACCATATCTCATTAAAACTGTAGTCATAAGACCCACAATATGATAGAACTAAGAGTTTTAAACCCTGTGGCACAATCATAAATGTTCTTTATCAACATTTAAGTTATGGCCAAAATGCACAGATACTCTGGTGAAGGATTTACTCCAGGGTCCGGGTTTTGGTCCTCCTGGGAGAAAAGAAGGAGAAGTTTGGGAAAGGAGCTTCAGCCTGGCTGTAACTTACTGCTTAACCGAGAACCAAAGCAAATATCATCCAGTGTGAATGCACACTCGCTTTGCACAATAGACCCGTGGTTTTCTGTTCTACTGGCATTTGGACTCAGCCTCTGCGGGGCTGTGAGACCTCAGGCCTGTCACCTACTCACCCCAGCCGGTGGTCTTCTGTCACAGAATAAGCGATTAGGGCATGAGACCAGCAAGACTCCTTCCAGTCCTGAACTTCTATCCTGGACCCCTGGCCTTTACAGGAATCGGGAACAAATGGAAGAAAAACTAGGAAAAACGCTTGAACTAGGATGCCGACCAGTCAGGGCTTAGAACTGAGTGCCAACGTGTGTCCTCATCCAGGATCGGGAAGACTGAGGAGGGAACCCAGTCAGAAAACCTCTGTCTACATAGCCAGAGGGGGACGCTGGGGGGCATGGGCGACATGGCCGAAAGAGGTGAAGACGCGCAGCACAGGAAGTAGTCCATGGAACCGTAATATGTTTATGGTGCTGCGCAGTCCATAGTGCGTATAATTGTTGAATCACCAGGATGTATGCCTGAAACTAGCTTCATGTTATATGTCAACTATATTTCAATTACAAGTTCTAAAAATGAGAACAAAAAAGGTAGATTCAGTGTCCCCATCCAGGAGCTGCTTGGAGCGGGGGCACCAGCCCGAGGAAAACCCACTTGCCTCTAGGATCCCTCAGAAGCTCTGGGCGATGGAAAGGAAGGAACCAAATGATGTAAGAATCTGCGACTTGGTGAGACCAGAATTCAATCATTGGAAAATGTCCTTCATTTACTTACAAGCTGATGTTTAAGGCAAAACAAGTTAACTGGGGGGCAGTTAGTACGGAGGGTGACGTGAAGCAACTTGGCCGGAAACCAGTCAGGCGTTGGTCTCAGGGATCAAACATGGAGGGACCTTGGAAGTCCATGAGTCCGGCCCTGATGTGCTGAAAACAAGACGCAGAGAAGAGAGACCTGACCAGAGTAACGACCCAGGCCCCGGGAGGGGCGCGGGGAGGACCCAGCACCGCCTCTGAGGCTGGCGCCACTTCTGCTCTGAATGCGTCTCCTGGCTTCTGTTTTCTGGTCTCATTATGAAAAGTGACACATCCTGGGATACCTGGGGGCTCAGTCAGTTAAGCGTCCGACTTCGGCTCAGGTCATGATCCTGCGATTCGTGGGTTTGAGCCCCGCATCGGGCTCTGTGCTGACAGCTCGGAGCCTAGAGCTGCTTCGGATTCTGTGTCTCCCTCTCTCCGCCCCTTCTCTGCTCACACTCTGTCTCTGTCTCTCTCTGTCTGTCTGTCTCTCTCTCAAAAACCAATAAACATTACCAAAAGGAAAAAGTACCACATCCTAAAATAATTGGAAAGCACAGCTAAGTATTAACAAGCGAAGAAATTCCCATAATCTCGCCACAAAGAGACAACCATCATGTCCACCGTGTTACAGTCCCAGGAACCTTACTCACTGAGTCAAAGAATGTTCTCACGATAAGGAAAGAAAATCCTAAGTATCATTTAATTGCTGCACAGCTGAATGTAGCACAATTAAGCCACAGTCCCTTGTTTAGGGAAACTTAAGCGGCTGACACTCTATGGTTACGTGTAGTGCTGTGAGGAACATTTTTGTACGTATAACTTTTTTGTGTTGTTGATATTTTTATTAATTTCGTATTTTTTAACATTTATTTATTAAGAGAGAGAGAGACAGAGCTCGAGCAGGGAGGGGCAGAGAGAAGGGGAGAATACCCCAAGCAGGCTGTGCAGTATCAGCATGGAGCCTGAAGTGGGGCTTGAACCCACGAACCGTGAGATCCTGACCTGAGCCGAAACCAAGTCGGACACATAACCCGCTGAGCCACCCAAGTGCCCCAAGATTATTTTTTAAAAACAGATTAACAGGATTGGAATTACTGGGTCGCAGGGCTTCCAACATTTTTATAACATCATAAAGCATTACAATTTCTGTAACTCAATTGCGTATCACAAATTGCCTTCTAGAAAGTGAAACCCGCCAGTGATGTAGGTCTAAGCCCTACATCTTTGCCGCTGTTAGAGAGGAGAGGGCAGGGGAGAAAGCAGGCAGGAGTTACAGAGTTACCCCCTACAGTGTAGGCACAAGCAGGTGGTGGGAGGCGCCAGGGTGACTGGGGGGCGGTCGACTGCTTGGTCCTCCGTAATGTGAGGGGGAGGGAAAGCCTCTCAGAAGAAACATGTTAAATACATTGAAAGTGTTTTCTTTTTTTTTAATGTCTTTTATTTTATTCAGAGAGAGAGAGAGACAGTGAGTAGGGGAGGGGCAGAGAGAAAGGGAGACACAGAATCTGAAGCAGGCTGCAGTCTCTGGCCTGCCAGCACAGAGCCCGATGCAGGGCTTGAACCCATGGACCGTGAAATCATAACCCGAGCGGAAGTCGGCTTAAGCGACTGAGCCACCCAGGTACCCCTGAAATTGTTTTCTTAATCATGGGATTTTTTTTTAGGGTTAAAATACTTTGGAGTATACCTAAAGTTCTACTGAGTCTAACAGAATTACTGGCCTTTTCTTACTGGGCTTAATAACTTCCCTTACGGGGGAGGATTCTGAGACAATTTCTGTGGTTGCGGCCAGATTATGTGTTAAATTCCTATATGTAGCCTCATCTCTCTGACAATTACTTTCCCCCATCAGCCAGCCAGGGTTTATATGATGTGCTGTGGAATTAGGTGGTAACGACTCAACATCTTTAAATCACAAATCCCTTTGATTCTCTCCAGAAAAAGAACCATCACTCTAGAAAAAGACATTTACGACAAATTTTTCATATAATTTTCAGAATCCTTAAAAAGAAAACCTGAAGACCTCTTCTTGCTCCTGTTTTATGGGCTAAACATTTTCTTGCTTCTGACCATCTTAAAGCGAGCTTATTTTTCTTGACCTGTGGCTTTTGAAATGTACTCCCTCTTCGATTTCACGTTACCTCTTTTTTTAAACCACATTCGACTCTTGAAACAGCTAAAATCATTTTTAAGTATATTTAAAACCATTTCTCCCACTCAGGAGGGCTGCCCATCCCCTGCTCTCCCCACTCCTGCCCGGGATTCAGAAACCTTCCCAACATCCTCCTCTCTTAATGCCGTATTCAGCCAACAGTCAGTCACAGGTGGCTGGAAATTGCACGCATTCGCCCATTGTTCAGCGACCATTCACGAGGCGTCGGTGAAGCCCCATGGTCAGCGCACAGACATGAATAAGACCTGGTGTCTGCAGCTTTATAGACAAGGAAACTATGATATCCGAAATGCAAAAAGCTAAGTGTTTATGCAGCGCATCAGACACCTACGGGAGAGAATAAAGCTTCTCAAGGGTCAGGGGTTTCCAGAACAGATGGCGGTATACCCAAGCCACTTGGAACAAAAAGGAAGGCCGTTTGAAGCAGAAGCATCAGCATCTATGTGAAAGCACAGAAACACGAAATCTGGCTCCTTGGCAAACCCACAGGCAGATCCGTGTGACTTGCACCAGAGGGTGCGAAGGAGAGTGGGAAGAGGCATTCTGGAAGCATGAGTGGGGCCAGATTGCGAAGGACGTCTAATGTCAGGCTGAAACCCTTGGACTTCATGTCATTGGCGGAGGGGAGACGAGAACGTTGGAAGCAGGAGGGTGGTGTGAGCCAGTCTGTGTTTTCGAAAGAGCGTTCTGCGTCCAGATGAAAAGGTAGAGGGGAAAGAAAGTGCGTAGAGCCGTAAACTGAAGTCAGTGGAATTGTAGCTGGGTCATTGATTCGATTGTTGGACCAGTGACTCGAGATTTTAAGTTAAGATTCCGTGCTTCTGATTTATCCCAGAGGAGGAGGCATATCTGGCATCTAGCAATGGATGTGTCATTAGCTGAGGATCTGGGACATCGGTGTCACCAGGCCAGCCCTGGTTCGTTGGCACTTAGCAGTTGAGGCTAACACCGAGAGAGGCTACGTTGCAAAGAGCTGAAGAGGTGTGTGTGCTGCCTGCGTCTCATAAGGAGCAGACTCTGAAAATCCATCAAAACTGATCATCAGAATAACAACGTGGGGCCCCTGGGAGGCTCGGTGGGTTCAGCATCCGACTCTTGATTTCGGCTCAGGTCATGACCTCATGGTTTATGAGTTCAAGCCCCACACTGGGCTCCCTACTGACAGTGCAGAGCCTGCTAAGGATTCTCTCTCTCCCTCCCTCTCTCCCTCTCTCTCTCTTTCTCTTTCCCCTGCCCTGCTCACGCTCTCTCTCACAAAATGAAGTAAAAAACTTTTTTAATTAAAAAAAAAAAGAATAACTTGATGTGTTAAAGTCTAAACAGCCTATAAAGTGGGTATTATTATTCTATTTGTTTTGCTAATAAGTCAACACGCTCAGGTACACAAAGTCACTTGTCCAGGGCTATATACCTAACGAGGGAGCAGCTAAAATTCAATCCCGAATCTGTGTGACTCCAGGGGAACTGGATGGAGAAAAATCTGGATTTGAGACAGAAGAATGAGAACCCCAGAGTGCTCACCAGAGAGAAGGGTGTCCAAACAAAGGCCTGAGGGAGGAATTAGGGAGTGCCACATGTTAGGGACAAGGGTTAGACGCTCAGGCGTAGGCAACAAGCAGGCCCTGCTGTCACCTGGAGAACTGCTGCCCACGGCGACAACGGGAGTCCAGGGAGGGGACACTGGGACGCTGGCTCTGGCTGGCGGGTGGGATGCCAGCTGGCATTGGGTCAGCACCCAGGCTGACGGAGGCCCCACCCCGACACCCACCATTACCACAGCTGCCAGAAAGGGACGCGGCACATCATGGGCTGTGTGGGAATGACCCCCAGCCCCTCACCTAACCCGTGATCGACTTGCCCCAGATCTCTCTGTGTTCATATTTGGATTCTTGATCAGTGGATTGAAAAGACTCGTTTGTAAAACCATTTTCTGTTCTTTGAAGATCTGCTGAAGCTCTATTCTGACTCCTCCGTGAGCAATGATTTTCTTCTCATCTTTGATCCGCAAAGGTTTCCCCTTTCCTCCAGAAGGAGTGAGAAATGCTACAAGAAGTTAGCTGAATATGTACAATGAAAAACAGAAAGGGCTATTCAAGAACCTATCACGTTTCATACTTACTGCCGAAAGCCTCTTGCCTGGGCGTATGTATGTCTGCAAATACTGAGTCTCGCCACGTCTTGAAGCCGCCAGACCACAGCTGTTGTGGTCTGGTCCTGTTATCAACAACACTGTTCTCACCGTCAAGTGTCTACACCCCGCTTCTGTCTTCAGTCCCTCCCTTATCTTTCTGTGTCTTGAAAACGTCACAGACATCCAACCCGACACTCACCTCCCCTTCTTCACGGGGTAAAAACAGACGGAGCCATAAGAACTAATTTTATCACGTCATTTCTCCTCCTCTGCCCATTCCTTCCCTGTCTGCAAAAACCTCTCTCCTGTGCCCCATCAGTCGTCCAGTGGGTAGGCCAGTGGTTTTCCAACGGTTGACTTCCTGGAGCCTTGTCAGGGACCCCAGCCTGACTTTCTATCCTGCGACCCTCTCCCCTAAAGGACCTTCATGCTTATAGTTTTATAAATTGGACTTTCTTCATCAAAAATATGTTTTTAATTGGTTCTGCTACTAGCAATGTTTGAGAGCCACCGGTCGGAACGCTGGAATAGAGCCTACGACCACGGCAAGTTTCGGCTTCCGATACAACACACAGCCTCTCCACAATTTATCTTATTTCAGACTTGAAATCGCTTTCACCTCCTGGTGTTTTCAATGCCCTGTTTCTGATAGGAAGACTCACGGAGCCCATCTAAGTTTTAATGTTGATAAAATTTGCAATTTGTGAAACACATGGAACTGGCTTCTATTCCTTCGTCTCAACTGTGGCTTCCTAGACTTGGGCCCGGAGGACACGCACGGGGTGGGGACTGAAGGAGAGGAAGTCATGTTGGAATTCATCCCCTAGAAGTAAAAAAGCATGAGGGCTTCTTGGTACCTTCCGAAAAAGCCACGTAGGACCTGGTGATGGAAGAAAAATAGTCATTGTGGGGAAAACACCGTAGGACCCAAATAGAATTTCAGCATCTCCACTAACATTCCAGGGCAGGTGCCCCTCTGTGTTTGCTTATCTTTTCATTTATTGCATTTATCTTTTCATGTACTCTCCCTGGTTACATATTTGATACCACACCAGTTATATATTCATTTTCATGACACAGAATATACTAAAATCATTTTATTATCAGGGACAGTGTCAGTCAGCTCAGGTCTGTACATCACCTCCCTCCCCACCCACCCATGCCCAGAGAGTCTGATTTAATTTGTCTGTAGTATGGCCTGAGAATGGGTTTGTTTATTTTTTCAAGTTCCCAAGGCAGTTCTAATGCGCATCCAAGGTTAAGCCCAATGCGTTAGCCAGTAAATGGGGCCAAAGGGCCCCCCTGGGACTTATCTCGAATGTTATCCCAAAATGAGAGACATCCTCAGGAAACAGTGGGTAACCAGGAGTGCAGGAGAAGCCGGGCTCCATGGCAGGGCCTGCGTCCTTGCTCGGGGCTCATTCTGATGTTGGACTCGGGCACGTCAGTAGCTGAGACCTCAGCGTTCAAAGGTCCACAGAGAGGAATCGACTTCAGCATCAGGGAGGGTCAGGGAAGCGAAGGCCTCTGGTGGATCTTTAAGAATGAGCAGCAATTTTCCAAGCAGTCAAAAGAGTAGCCAGTGGAGATAATAATCACCAGTGGAGAGAAGAGCCCAGAAAATCTTAGTGTTACAGGCAGCCGGCATGTTTGGAAAATAGTGAGGCCCCAGGGGGTTAGCTCTTGTTAGCAGTTGGTACCCATGGATTGAAAGGGCTTTTCTGCCTTTTTCCTCCAAGAAGAATACACATCGTGGAGCTAAGAAAACCCAAATCTGATTCCCCACCATGTCTAGGAAGAGAAGAGCCACTTTATAGAGAAAGTGGGGGCAGCCCAGGAAAACAGGAGAGCCAGGGCCTTGAGGGAGGTGGAAAGGGAGCCTTGAGGAACCAGCCCAGCCTTGTGATGTCCCCTCAGGAGCTCCCTTATGGTTTGAATTTGGTGGCAATAGCAGCAGGACCAACTCCAAGGTCATGGTGCGTGGCTTCCGAATGAGCAGTGCTTTCAGCGTGGCCATTAGGGACCGTGTCATAGCTATCTGGTCGTCCACGTTCCAATGTTACATTGCTAGACTTTGAGACTTCCTGTCGATCAGGAGGGGGCTCCTGAATGTCCAAGGTGCGTCTCCATCTGAGCTGTAGTTCTGGAATTCTCTGTATCAGAGTGAGTCACTGACACCACTTGTATATCTTCAGCACGCATCCTACGCTTGATTGGCACCAACTTTGAATTTGAGTCTTGTTCTTCAAGGAACCATCGGAGGGTTTTGATTTTGGAATAATGTGTGGGATAACTCTCCTGGGCCTTTTCTAGCCCACCAAAGAGACATTGGGGGGCTTCTCTGTTTTTAAGCAAAAGGTGCACCCTGAGGCCCTGAGGACAGGGGAGTCCCGTGACAGGCAGCACCCCCAAAGCCAAATCCTCTGTGGGGCAACTTCCGTTGCTACCACACTGGTGCACATCACCGTCACCTCCAAGCAGGACTGTCCTCACAGCCCCCCGCTGGTCCCCCCACGTCTGCCCCCGAGCCCTGCAGGCTCTTCTGTACATGGCGGGCCAAAGCGACCTTCAGAAGAGCTTGGGTCACTCCTCAAAGCCTGTAGAATAAAAGCCAGATCCTCACAATGACCTGCAGTGCCGTGATCCGAGCCCCCACCCCCCCCACCCCACCTCTTCTCGGACCCTGCCTCCCCCTGCACCTCCCTCGCTCCCACTTCTGCAGCCACAGTGCTCTTCCACGTTCCTCCAGAGCAGGAGGAACTCACCCTGCACCCCAGGCTGATCAAGCCCGTGGGGCGGCTTCTTAGAACAGCATTTTCAAATGCAGAAAATAAAATACAGGCTATTCTAAAGAAAACCCATTCTAATCAAAATCTCATAATAAGTAAATAATAAATCAAAAGCGGGATATAATAATATAAGTGTTTTTTTCCTAAGGCACCCAATTCAAAATCTAGCATTAGACCCAATAATGGCCGTAATTTTGAAGTCGTGATGGCCTAGAAGATACTTTGAGAGCTCAGTGACAACTCTAATGTGTTACGAGGACATTTGTCTATGGCTTCCATTGGCTGCGTCGTTGGAAATCCTGGCACCTTGGTCTGTTGGCCATGGTCATAGTGGATGGAAATTCTAAATGTCGCTAGAGGTAGAGTTAGTGACAAGGGCTTGGAACTTTGACTTCCATCTCTGGCCCCGGGTGAGGTTGGAAGCCTCATGAGGAACCCAGCTTCGGGGCTCAGGATCGTGCCGTCCCTTCTGCCTGAAGTCAGGCCTCCACACGGCCCGTTTCGGCTGAAGGCCTTTAGTAAACCTCTCTTCACGTGAGACTCTGCAACACTGTTGTGTACATGCTTCTCGCCATGGCGACGTGATCAGTAAGCTCGTGCGTCTGAAACACTTGCAGGTCTCTGTTTTATAACCTGAGAAAAACCCCATTTATTTCGACTAATTGTAGGAGATACATCAGAATTCATTAAGGTTCCTATATTGTTATGTTTTCAAACTCACGTCTTATTTTCAAAAATGTGTAGTAGTCACTTAAAAATGACTCAATAGGGAATCTTAAAGAAATCTCCTTTAATTAGTAAATTATTTAAGTTCACACAGATGGAGGCTGGTGAAATGTTTGAAGAGACTTTTGAAATGATTTGCCCTTTTTTAATCAAAATATTTAAGGAGATTATTTGCTTCCTGGCTATTACAGACCTTCCCTAAATGACAAGGGATTCCACAATAATTGTGTCTGAAGGTGGGAGGATTTCACCACAGAGTCTACATTCTATTATCTTCTCTGTTTGGAAGAGAACCTCGCCATGAATCACCAAGGTCACGCTGTTGCATCTTCGAGATATAATGATTTGCTTCTAGACCCACTCCCTTGTTCATGTATGCGCTCAGCAAATATTTACCTGTCGTCTCTTTGCCAGACGCTGTCCTCACAGCTTCCTGGGGAGGCCTGAGGTTCACGTGGTAGTCCTGCTCGGACAGAGTGCTGGTCATAGAAGGCACACAAGAAAAATGGGTTGAGGGGCACCTGGGGGGCTCAGTCAGTTAAGCCTCCAACTTCGGCTCAAGTCCTGATCTCATAGTGTGTGTGTTCAAGCCCCATGTTGGGCTCTGTGCTGACAGCTCAGAGCCTGGAGCCTGCTTCGGATTCTGTGTCTCTGTCTCTCTGCCCCTTCCCTGCTCACACTCTGTCTCTCTCTGTCTCAAAGATAAATAAATGTTAAAAAAAAAACACCTTTTTTAAAAAAGCAAATGTTAGGTAGTCTAAGTGTTGTGTCCCCTCCTGCCCCCCTAAAAATCTAGAAAAGCAAGATGAAAACAGAGAAATTTTAAAAAATCAAACTATTAATTTATTTATTTAACTGAAAGTTGCCAAGAGAGTAGATCTTAGATGCGCTTACCTCAAAAAAGAAATGGTAACCATGAGACACGATGCAGGTGTGGGCTAATGAACAGGATGGTGCTGACCATTTTGCAATCCACAGGTGCATCAAACTAATGCGTCGCACACCTTAAAATACACAATGCTCTGGGTCAATCATATCTCATTAAAGGGGGGAGGGAGCCGCCAGAAGAGAGGCAGAAATAAAAATAGTGCTGGAAAGAATTTTGAAAGTCAATCAGAAATAAAGGCAACATTAGAAGCAGAAAGTAAAATACTCTAAATGAACTGAGGAAACTTGGAGCGAGCTCAGCATTTCTTACAGAGGGCGAGGGCGAGGGCAGGCAGCGAGAAACGACGACACCTAGGGCAACGGACATGGAGAAGAGAGAGTGACAGTCACATAATTGGCCTTCCTGAGCCAGAGAAGGGAGGAACAGGAGCAGACACAGAACTTAAAGATGGATGGATGGATGGATAGATAGATAGATGATAGATAATGGATGGATGGACAGATAGATGATAGATGAATAGATGAATGGATGGATATATGTAGGTAGGTAGGTAGATAGATAGATATAAAAAGAGAGAGAAGGAAGAGAAGGAAGGAAGGAGGGAAAAAAGAGAAGAAAGTTTTACCAAAAGGAAACGATGACTGTACTTTGCAGATGAAATGTTCCAGCGTGTTCTAGGCAGAACTGATGAGCAAGCGATACTCTCTCTTGATCATATCCTGGCAAAATTTTTGAAAATTTTAGATCATAGAATCCTGCAGGGATCTGAAAAGAGAAAAGGAAGTAGCAACACCAGATTACTTAAAAGGGAATAAAAAATCGGGCTGCCTTGGACTTCTTCACAGTGTGAAGGCCCCCGTGACAGAGGCCGGCATGAGCGGTGAGGAGGGGCTGGCGTTTCCGCACCCGGTTCCGTGGGAGCTGAGCTGTTTCTTAGAGAGGAGAAGAGAAGATGTGCCTGCACACTCCAGGAGTCACCGTCCGTCATGCCCACTGACCTTCTAGGGAAAAACACTCCCAACAGGCTCCCTGTCCAGCAAGACAGGAATCTTATTACAATCATGGAGACTCTGCAGTATTAAAGGCGTCATAATAAACATTGAAACAACTTAGATATAGAATTTAAGAGTTTATTTTAGTGACTTAAAAGTAGATTGCAAATCTATGGGGCTCCTGGGTGGGTTAGATGGTTAAGCATCCGACTGGGGCTCAGGTCATGATCTCCCAGTTCATGGCTTTGAGTCCGGTGTCAGGCTGTGTGCTGACAGCTCAGAGCCTGGAGCCTGCTTCGGATTCTGTCTCCATTCCTCTCTGCCCCTCCCCCATTCATGCTCTGTCTCTTTCTCAAATATAAATAAACATCGAAATACATTTAAGAAATAGGTTGCAAATCTTAAAAAAAATTTATAGAAGATATATGATGAAAAATAAAAATGTAAAATGACAGAACGTCAAATCCTATATTCTATCAGAAGACAAGAAGGGTGGGAGAGAGATGTAGGAAGGAAAACTTCATGTTTTCTCATCCTAGAAAGAGAATTGGAGATCTAGGAGATATGGTCTGATGTTTGTTTGGTTTTTTTGTTTTTTTTTTTTTACTTTTTAAAATTGGGAGTCAGGGAAGGCATTCAGCGGGCGTCATTCGATGGGAGGTCTTGCTCTCACCTGTGTCCCCGCCCCCTTTGCCCCTGTGCCAGGGACCTGTGTTAGAGTCTCTGTCTCTTCCCAGAGACTCTCTGTGCGGGCATGAATACTTAGCTTTTCTTCTTTTTAGTGTAAAAGTCAGGATATTCAACACAGCATTCTACACCTTGCAGTTTTCAGTTGAGAACATTTCTTTTTTTTAAAAAAGTGTTATTGAAATATGGTTGAGATACAAAAACGTTGTGGATACCCAATCTGTACACTTTGATGAGGTTGGATACGTGCATTCACTCATTAACCATCATCCGGGTCAAAATAATCCACATATCCATCACCTCCAAAACTTCACTTGTGAACCCCGTTTTTGTGATAAGAACACTTCTCATGAGATCTACTCTGAGCGCATTTTTAAGTGCATAGCACAGTCTTGTTGGCACTCGGCGCTAGGCTGTCCGGCAGATCTCTAGAATTATTTCGTCCTGCAGAGCCGGAGCTTAGTAACACTCGGACCACAGTCCTCCGTGTCTCCTTCCCTCAGGCACCCGGGAACCACCGTTCTATTCTCTGCTCCTGTGAACGTGGCTCTTGTAGTCATGTAAGTGGATTCATGCAGTGTTTGTCCTGTGACCGGCTGGTTATAGTCAGTTTCTGTTCTCCGTAAGTTCATCCCTACCGTCACAACGGCAGAATGTCTTTAAAAAAAAAAGTTGATTTACTTTTGAGAGAGAGAGAGAATGAGAGTGAGCATGTGCACAAGCTGGGGACTGGCAGAGAGAAGTGGGAGACAGGGGATCTGAATCAGGATCTGCACTGACAGCACAGAGCCCGACCCAGGGCTCCAACCCACCCACCATGAGATCATGACCCGAGCCCAAGTCAGCTGCTTAACCAATGAGCCACCCAGGCGCCCCAGCATGTCCTTTTAGTAAGGCTGAATAATAGTCCACTGTGCACATTTTCTTCATCCATTCCTCTGTCAAAACACACTCAGGTTGTTTCCTGAACTTGGCTGTTGTGAACACCGCCGCAGTGAATGTTGGAGTGCGGAGGTCTGTCTGAGATCCTGACTTCGATTCCGTGGGATACGTACTGTACCCGGAAGTGGGATTGCTGGGTCATATGGTAGTTCTTTGTTTTTTAATGTTTGAGCAGCCCCCATCCTGCTCTCCCAAACAGCTGTACCGTTTTACGTGTCTACCGACGGCGGGGGAGGATTCCGTTTTCCAGCAGTTTTACTAACAACTGTTATGTTTTGTGTTTTTGAGAGCAGCCATCATCACCAGTGTGAGGTGGCATCGCCTTGTGCTTTGGATCTGCATTTCCCTAATGACGAGTGAGGTTGAGCATCTTTTCACATACCTGCTGGCCATCTGTGTGTCTTTGGAGAAATGCCTATTCAAGTCCTTTGTCCATTTTTAAGTTGAGTTACTTGTTTATCTGCTGTTGAGTTGTAGGAGTTTCTTATACATTCTGGATGTTAACCCCTTATTAGATAAATTGTTTACAAATATTTTCTCCTGTTCTGTAGGTTGTCTTTACACTTTGATGTTTCCTTTTTCTCACAGAAGCTATTCACTTTGATAATCCCATTTGTCTATTTTTCCTTTTGTTGCTTTTGCTTTTGGTGGTCCAAGAAATCATTGCCCAGACCAACGTCAAGGTTTTCTCCTGTCTTTTCTTCCAAGAGTTTTAGTTTCAGGTCTTATGTTTGTCTTTAATCCATTTTATTACACACATATATTTTATGTATGATGTAAAAAGGGGTCCAATGCCATTCTTTTACATGTAAGCATCCAGTTTTCTCAACACCATTTGTTGAAGAGACTGTCCTTTCCCCTTTGTGTGTTCTTGGCACCTTTGTCAAAGATCAGTTGATCATATTTGCCTGGTTTAAATTCTGGGCTCTTTTCTCTGTTCCATTGGTCTATGTGCGTGTTATTTTAAAAAATATTTTAATCTTTATTTATTTTTGAGAGAGAGAGAAAGTGAACAAGGAAGGGACAGAACGAGAGGAAGGCAGAGAACCCAAAGCAGGCGCCTTGCTGTCAATGCAAAGCCCGACGGGGGCTCAGATCCACATACTGTGAGATTATGACCTAAGCTAAAGTCTGATGCTCAACTGACTGAGCCACCCAGGTGCCCCTAAGTGCCAGTTTTTAATGCTGACATCATTCTGTTTTGATTGCTGTAGCTTTGTAATATATTTTGAAATCAGGAAGTGTGATGCCTCCGGCTTTGTTCTTTTTTTCTTAATGTTGCTTTGGCTCGTTGGTGCCTTCAGTGGTTCCATATGCATTTTAGGATTGTTTTCTTCATTTCTGTTTTTTAAAAAAATGCCGTTGGGATTTAGGTGGGGATAGCATTTAATCTGTAGATTGCTTAGTGTAGTATGGACATTTTAAATATTAAATCTTCCTGTCCATGAAAATGGGATGCCTTTGTGTTTATTTGTTTCTTCTTTAATTATTTGCATCAATGATTTGTACTCATCTCTGTGCAAGTCTTCTGTCTCCTATGTTAAGTTTATTTCTAAGTCTGTATTCTTTCTGATGCTATTGTGAATGGGATTATTTTCTTAATTCCCTTTTCAGATATTTCATTGTTAGTGTACAGAAATGCAACTGATTGTTGTATGTTAATTTTGTATCCTTCAACTTTACTGAATTTGTTTATTTGGGTGTGTGTGTGTGTGTGTGTGTAGTCTTTACGATTTTTTTTTACATAAAAGATTATGTCATCTGAAAGCAGAAATGATTTTACTTTCTTCTGACCCAGTGCCTTTAATTTCTTCTTCTTGCCTAAGTACTCTGACTAGAACTGCCAGTACAGTTTTGAATACAGGTTTCAAGAGTGGGGGTATTTGCTTTTGTTTCTGATCTTAGAAGAAAAGCTTCCAGTTTTTCATCATTGAATATTAAGGGTGATAAGCTGTGGGCTCATCATATGTGGGCTTTATTATGTTGAAGTAAGTTCGTTTGATATCTACTTTGGTGAGAGTTTTTATCATGAAAATATTAGATTTTGTTGAATACTTTTTCTGCATATATTGAGATGATTATGTGATTTTTATCCTTCATTCTGTTCATATGATCTATGTCACATTGATTAATTTCCACGTCTCCCAGGGATAAATCTCACTTGGTGACGTTATATGATCCTTTTAATGTATTACTGAATTCAGTTTGCTAGGTTTTTTTTTTTTTGAAGATTTTTCTATCTGTGTTCATCAGAGATGTTGGCCTGTAGTTTTCTTTCCTTGTAGTGTTTTTGTCTGTCTTTGGAGTCAGGGCAATGTTGTCCTCATAAAATGAGTTTAGGAGTATTTCTTCGTAAGGGCACCTGGGTGGCTCAGTCAGTTGCGTGTCTGACTTCAGCTCAGGTTGTGACCTCAAGGTTTGTGAGTTTGAGCCCTGCATTGGGTTCTCTGCTGTCAGCACAGAGCCTGCTTCAGATCCTCTGTCCCCCTTTCTTTCTGTCACCTCCCCCAAAATAAAAAATAAACATTAAAAAGTGGTGTTTCTTCCTCTTAAGTGTTTTTGCAAGAATTTAGGAAGGATTTTATTAAATCTTTTTTAAAGTTTTGGTGTAATTCATCGGTGAAGCCATCTGGCCTTGGACTTCTGTTTGTTGGGAGGCTTTGGACTATTGATTCAATTTTCTTATACATTATTCACGCCTGTTGAAGTTGTCTATTTCTTCATGTTTCAGTCTTGGCAGTTTTTATATTTCTATGAATGTATCATTTCCTCCAGGTTTGGTGTATAATTACTGAAATTATTCATAATTTGTGATCCTTTTGGTTTCTGTGTCATCAGTTTTCATGTCTCCTTTTTCATTTTTTATTTTACTTATTTGAATCCTTATTATTTTTAGTAAAGGTGGGTAAGGGTTTGTCAGCTTACTTTCTCTTTTCAAAAAACAACTTATTTTTGTTACTATTTCCTATTGGTTTTCTGTTCCTTATTTTGCCTACTTGTGCTCTAATCCCTGTGTTTTTTTATCTTCCTTCTGCTAATGTTGGGTTTAGTTCTTTTTCTAGGTCCTTGAAGGATAAAGTTTAGTTGATTGAGATCTTTCTTCTTTTGTAATGTAGGGATTTAAAAACTTCCTTCTTACTATTGCTTTTCTTGCATCCCACAGGTTTTGTTATGTCCGATGTTTATTTTCATTTGTTTTAGTTATTTTCTAATTTTCCTTTTGATCTCTTCTTTGACTCAATTGTTGCTCAAGAGTGTCTGGGTTAATTTCCACATATTTGAATTTTCCAATTTTCCTTCTGGTACCAGTTCCTAGTTTTATTCCATTGTGGTTAGAAGAAAAACTTGGTGTGGTTTCAATAGTCTTAAATTTGTGAAGACATGTTTTGTGGCCTCATATGTGATCTGTCTTGGAGAATGTTTCCTGTGCACTTGAGAAGAAGGTGTATTCTGCTCTTGTTGGGTGGAATAGTCTATGTCTGTCTGATAGGTCCATTTGGCTAATAGTTCAAGTCCACTGGTTCCTTGCTAATTTTCTGTCTGGACATCCTATCCATTGTTGAAAGTGGGATGTTGAAGTTCCCTATTATTATTGTTTTGCTATCTATGTCTCTTCACACAGCTGTCAATGTTTGCTTTGTATATTTAGGTGCTCTGATATTGGGTGCATAAATATTTATAATTGTTATAGCTTCCTGGTGAATTGACCCTGGATGAATATATACTGACCTTGTATCTTGTAATGGTTTTTGACTTAATGTTGCCTCCTATACATACAGACACCCTTGCTCTCATTTGGTTATCATTTGCATGGAATATCTTTTTCCATTCCTTCACTTTCAGCCAAGGTATGTCTATAATTCTAAAGAGAGTCTCTTTTAGGCAGCATATAGTTGGAACTTTTCTTTAAATCAATTCAGTCATTCTATGCCTTTTGGTTGAAGAGTTTAATCCATTTACATTTAAAGTAATTATTGATAGGTAAGGACTTAGTATTGCCATTTTGTTAAATTTTTTCTTGTCTTAAAAAAATTTTTTTTTATCTTTGTTTATTTTTCAGAGAGACAGAGACAGAGAGAGACAGAGAGACAGAGTACAAGCAAGGGAGGTACGCAAAAGGAGGCACAGATTCTGAAGCAATCTCCAGGCTCTGAGCTATCAGCACAGAGCTTGACGCAGGGCTCTAACTCACAAGGTGTGAGATTGTGACCTGAGCCAAAGTCAGATGCTTAAGTGACCCATCCAGGCTCCTCTGTTTTTCTGTCTTAATTGTGGTTCTTTTGACTCTTTTTCCTCTATTTCCATCTTCCTTTAAGATTTGTTGATTTTTTTAATAGTGACATGCTTTGTTTTTTTTCTTTTTCTTTTGTGTATCTACTGTAGTTCTTTGTGTGTGGTTACTGTGAGGGGTCACGTAAAATATCTAATAGTTGTAATCGATTATTTTAAATCGATGACAACATAACTTCAATCTAATACAAAAACTCTACACTTGTACCTCTAATCTTCCTACTTTATGTTACTGATGTCACACTACATGTTTTTACATTGAGTATCCTTAACAAATTTTCATATTCAAAGTCTTATTTTTGTTTTTTAACTTTTATGTTGCAGTTAAGAGGGATTTATACACCCCAGTTACAGTATTATCGCGTTTTATATTTGTGTACATATTTATATGTTCCTTCTTTCATATGCTTTTGTGTTTTTGTTTTGTGTCCTTTCATTTCAACTTGCAGAACTCTCCAGCATTTCATCTGAAGCAGGTCTGGTGATGATGAACTCACTCGACTTTCATTTGTCTGGGAAAGTCTTTATTCATCTTTCATTTCCAAAGGACATTTTCCTGGATATATGATTGGTTGATTTTTTATGTTTTTTCAGTAATTTTGCAGTATCATCAGTATTTCATTACATTGATACATATAAGTTAGTGAACGGACCCCTGTTGGGTATGTGACCTGTTTCCAATCTTTTGCTTTTATATCACTGCATAAATACAGCATTCCATAAGTAGGTGTGTTGATAGCATTCATTCCCAGAAAAGGGGATTACTAGATTCAAGGATTGTAATGTTAGAAGATCTGGTTAAATTGCCATCAACTAGTTTGCTTGTTTTTTTAAAAAGTAAATTATAACATTATTGGAACTTTAAACACAGCATTTAGTTTCCACTTCATAAGACAAAAGGGAACAAAGACAGGATAATCAAAAGTCAAAATTCCATAACGTCAGAAGGTCTAGAGCAATGACAGAGTAAACCTAAACATATGTGTTGTCACAAGAAATCCTAATAGAGTTAACAGCAAAGGCTCTTAGATTGGGTTTCCCAATAAACCCTAATGATATACAACTACAGGAGAGATTTCCAAAATAGAATTATACAGGAAGTTGTAAAAATTGGGCAAAAGTGTATTAAGCAGAAGAAAACAGAAACAGAATAACCAGCAGGCACCACAGTAAAATCAGACAACATATGATGTGAGACCCTAAAAAAAGATAAAAAATATCTATTAAAAAAAATAAGATCCATAGTAAACTAGAGTCAACCTGAACTGTCATGTGCTGGATAAGATACAGTACATGAACATTAAAATGGGGAAAACATAAATAATATTGTGGTAAACATAGTGGACAGGAGTGTTTTTTCTGGACGTGAGTGCTCGAGGAGAAGGAGGCTAATACGGGTGCGTCCTAAAAGAGGATAAGAAGATTTGGGGGCGCCTGGCTGCCTCAGTTAAGCGTCCGACTTCAGCTCAGGTCATGATCCCACAGTTCGTGGGTTCAAGCCCCACATCGGGCTCTGTGCTGACAGCTTGGAGCCTGGAGCCTGCTTCTGATTCTCCCTCTCCACCTCTCTCTCTCTCTCTTTGTGTCTCTCAAAAATAAATAAAATGGTAAAAAATTTTAAAAGACGATAATAAGATTTAATTACTGAAAACATCTGAACTTCACACCCTAAAAAGAAATAATATACCTTCTTTTCAAGTATACATAAAACATTTACCAAAAAATGATTGTGTTTTAGGCCATAAATATATGTTAGAAATTTCAAGGAATAGAAGTTGTACAGAATACATTTTCTGATCACAATGCACTGACGGTACAGCTCCCTTGCAAAAGGCCGAGTGATAAAAATGCCAACTAGTTGGAACATTTTTAAATTCCTTTCTGGGGCACCGGGGTGGCTCAGTCAGTTAAGCGTCCAACTCTTGGTTTCAGCTCAGGCCGTGATCTAGTGGTTCGTGAGATCGAGCCCCACATCAGGTTTACACTGATAGCACAGAGCCTGCTTGGTCGGGATTCTCTCTCTCCCCCTCCCCTGCTCATGCTCTCAAAATAAATGAAATGGACTTAAAACTAAATGAATAAAGTAAAATCCTTCCTAAGTAAGATGTGAGTCAAAGAGGAAATCCGATGCAGTTACCAACTATGCAGAAAATCACTCTGTCCCATGATTTCGCCCCGAACCCTACCCAACACTCATTGTATGCATTCTGCCATAATCACCTCATTTAATTTTGTGATTTCAATCATCAGTTCTATGTTAATACTTCTATCTCCGGTCTAGACGTTTCTCCCAGGTTCCAAATCCAGTCCGTTGCTTTTGGATGTCACTCAGCTCTCTCGGAGTCTCAACGCACTGAGGATACTTTCTCATGTTCTCCACGCAGACCTGCTCTTCCTCTGGTTTTCCTTGTTTGAGTTAATGGCACCACCATCTACCTGCGTGTCATCCTTAAGTCCTTCCGTCCCTCACTCCCCCTGCGAAGTCCGTATGCACTTCAATAAGCACTAAGCTAACCCGCGTCGCTCCCACCTCTGCTGTCCCACCTTTTCCTCTCAGTTCCTTTCGTCACCACCAGCTGGTCCCGCGGACCCTTGCCCCCCACTTTCCTTGTTTTACGTCACATCCAGGCTGGTATTTCTAAAGCATCAATCTGGTATTTTCAGACCGTTTAAAATAATTATCGCTTAAAAGAATTCAATCGTTTCCTATTTCCCTTAAAATAAATTCAACCGGATTCCTTACTACAGATAATAAACTTGCACTTGACGGACACCTGCTCAGTCTTGACCCATCTCCCCCCTCACCATCTGTGTCCTTTGAGCTCCAGTCATAATAAACTTCTGTGAGTCCCAAGCGCGCTCTGTTTTCCTTTGTGTCTGGGACTTGATGTGTGCTGTTCCCTGTCCCTAAAACAGTCTCGCCGCCACCCCTGTCCCCTCCCCTGCGACGCTCCTCCTGGTCTCAGGGCACCAGCACAGGCGTTCCTTCCTGGGGGGACCGTCCCACCTTCTCTGACTGCCTGACGTGCAGCCCCTGTGCGATGGCACCCAGTGGGCGCCTTCATCCCAAGCCCTGATCTCCTTTTACTGCAATCAGCGGTTTCCTCCGAAGCCCTCCCTTAAAATCAAGTTTTGTTTTTTCCTTTTTCTTCTTCCTTTTACTCTAAATTAAGTTTCTTGAGGAACTTGGTTCACCATCACCCGCTTACCGCCAGCCCAGAGCCTGGTGTGGAGTGGGCACCGCGGAGACACTTTCTGAGTGAATGAATGCATGAATGAATGAATGGTGGCTGCGTCGTATTTCAGAATACAAGATACAAGGTCAAAGTCGGACTCAAAGGAAAAGTCGTAGTTTTAAATATTTTAACTTTAAAATAAGCAAACTAAAATAACCTCATTAGGAAGGCAGAGACTTAGAAGTTTCCCTTGAGCTAGAAATGAAAGGAAATTTCTTCGGCTTGACAATAGCTATCAGAAGCCAAATCCAAGGGCGCCTGGGTGGCTCGGTCAGTTAAGCGTCTGATTTTGCCTCAGGTCATGGTCTCGTGGTTTGTGAGTTCGAGCCCCACCTTGGGCTTTGTGCTGACAGCGCAGAGTCTGCTTGGGATTCTCTCCCTCCCTCCCTCTCTCTCTCTCTCTGCCCCTGTCCCACTCACGTGTGCATGCTCTCTCTCTCAAAATAAATGAACTTTAAAAAAAAAGAAGTGAAAAGCAAGCATCATACTTAAGGAGGCAGCTTTAGCAGAATTCCCTGCAAGTTGGAAATGAGGCACATATCCCGCTGCAACCCTTATAATTCAGCATTGTTTTTAGAGACCTTAGTGCAAAGCAGGAGTTGGAAATAATAGGTCTAAATATTGGAAAAGGCAGGTGAAACTGTCACTCTGTGTAAATATGATCGTTTACCTTTAAAAAATCTGTTGAAAACTATTCAGTATACAGCTGAGCCTTAAACAGCACAAGTCTGAACTGCATGGGCCCGCCAGTCAGGGGAATTTTTAATATAAATACAGTCCAGGCCTATAAATGTGTTTTCTCTTCCTTATGGCTTTCTGAATAAGACGTTTTCCTCTAGCTCACTCCAGGGTCAGAACGCGGCAGGGAGCACCTGCAACACACGAAATACATGCAGCCGACCGTGTGTGTTATTGACGAGGCTTCCATAGTCAGGTTTTGGGAGCGTCAAAGCTGCATGGGAATTCTGACCTGCAGGGGCGGGGTCTGCACCGTGCCCGCCCCCCTTCTTCACGGGCTCGCTGTAATGAAGTCCAGGAAGATGACAATACCTGAGAAATCTCCAGGTGTTCACAGCTTCGCGTAGCTTTGTTGTCAGCCGTAAACAAAGATAAAATCTGTTCTTAAAGAGCCTGCTTATTATTGTACCAATAAAAGCTATAAAGTGCATAGGAAATAATTTATCAAGGCATCTGCGAGACCTACCTACATCATGGTTAAGAGATCGGTTCTGGAATGAACTGCAGGGGTGCGAATCGTGGCTTCTGTGTTACGTAGCAGGCACCTTAGGAAAGTTCCACGGCTCTGTATGTATGCGCGTGAAGAAGAGATAACTGACAAGACATACGTACGTGCGGTTAGCAATCCTCGGGGCACACAGGTTGCAGCCTCGTATTGACCTGGCCAGCTTCTCGGCGGCAAGGTGGAGCTAATAGGAAGTGCCTCCTGGGGCAGGGGTGGGGGGGGTGGGGCGTGGGTAAGCTGTGGGAAGTCAGGTGTCACAGCCTTGGTGGAGCGCGTGCTTTGTCTACAGTAAGGACTTTGCATTGCGTTGGGTTCTGTGCTGACAGCCCCGAGCCTGGAGCCTGGAGCCTGCTTTGGATTCGGTCTCCCTCTCTCTCTGCCCCTTCCCCACTTGCACTCTGTCTCTCTCTCTCTCCCTCTCAAAAAAATAAATAAACATTAAATTTTTTTTAAAAGGGAGAACCAAGAGAGGTTCCTCTGAGTTTTGCATTTCACAGACCAGCAAAATGCTAAGACTTCTCAAGATCTGGGAGAAGAAATTCTTTCGACTTCTCATGGGTCCGAGATGTCTATAGTCTCTGCATCTCCCTGTGTCCACCAGACTTAAAACTCAACACTCCATTGTGTTCCCTGAAATTACCCTCTTTCACGAAAGCATTAATGAGCAAGGTTTTTCTTCCTAAAGATTAAAAAAATTGTTTTTAATGTTTATTTATTTTTGAGAGTGAGACAGAGCACAAGCGGGGGAGGGGAAGAGAGAGAGGGAGACACAGAATCGGAAGCAGCTCCAGGCTCCGAGCTGTCAGCACAGAGCCTGATGCGGGGCTCGAACTCATGGCCTGTGAGATCGTGACCTGAGCTGAAGTAGGATGTTTCACCCGCTGAGCCTCCCAGGTGCCCGTCCCTAAAGATTGTATTTTATTTTTTTTTCCTAAGGAGGAGTGTTCTGTTGCCTGTGCACAGCAAACAACTAAAAGATTCACATTAGATATTTTGTCTTCCAGAGACACCTCTGTGCTAACCCACCTCTGGGAACCTCTCTCTCTGTCTCTGCCTCCAGCTCCACCACCTGCTCTCTTCCAACCAACCCTCCCGCCATCCGCACTCAACGTTACACTGCTGTCCTTTTCTGATCCAGAGCAATCCCACCCTCTTCGGCTCCCAGGGACTCACATGCAGAAGGCAGTCAGGTGCTCAGGAGCCCAAACCCTTTGCCTTAACGGGACCCATCAGGAGCCACACACGTAGGAGCCGCCACGTCTCCTACTCAGTGTAAATCAGCCCATCTGCTGCCGCGTGGTCAGAATGCTGAACAGTATTTGTCCATGGTTGTTCTGTGGCCCTATTCTTAAAGGAATTTGCCTTTTGTCATATTTGTTTTTATCCCAAAGGTGTCCCTCAGCCTAACATAACTTGGCTGAAGAGAGGAGGACCTCTGAGTGACAATGTTTCCTTGCTTTTCAATGGATCCCTGTTGTTGCAGAACGTTTCCCTTGAAAACGAAGGAACCTACGTCTGCACAGCCACCAACCCTCTAGGAAAGGCCACCGCAACGTCTACACTCCACCTGCTGGGTAAGTGTCCGGGGCTTCTGGTCCAAGGGCTTCCCATGATCCGTACAAGGCAGGACTCGGTTTCGTCCGCGCTGGAACTGAGGAGGAAACTTGAGGGACGTTACACGGTCGTGGCCACGGCTTGCCTCTGCCCACTTCCGCTCGGAGCCCTGCGTCTGGTCCTTGTCTTACCTGTTCTTCTCGTAGAAGGCTGGGCCTTTCCTGCGGCTACTTCTCTGTCCAAGTACCTATGTGTCATATAGTTTTCTGCCCAGAATCAAGACCTTTCACGTCTGCCTGTGTGCTTGCTCATCTGCTGCCCCAGCCCCCCATTCCAGGCCGGCCGTGAGCTCTGTTCTAGTCCGTGTGGTCTCCTGCGCCATGACCCAACAGAACCCCCGCCCACATGCTGTTTCCCTGGAAGTATGGCCTCCAGACACGCTGCTCTCCAAGGAAGAGGGGCCCCTCACTGCCATTCTCACGGGATAGATGTAGGGCCAACTTCTATCACTTACAGAGGAATTCCTGTCTCCTGTGGGACTCCTCTGATTTTGTTTGACCTCTTTTGTCTGGTCTTACCATTTGGTCCTAACCCACGTTGCCCTCCTGTTGTCCCCTCTTTTATGTATGTTTCCTCAATTAAATGGCAGGTTCTTTAATTATAGAGACCATGTCTGATTTTCTTTTTGCAGCCCTGAAGATATAATATAGTTGGGGGCACACAGTAGGTTCCTCATAAATACTAATCAATTGACTCTTAAGACTCCTTACTGTTGGGTCTGTATTGTAATTTGGAGATGTTCATCACAATGTGCCCCCAGGAGAGGATCACAGGCTGTGGCTGCTGCTTCTCTCTGTAGGGAGAATATCTGAAGTTCATTCCCTTCCCCTACCTTCATCCCTTTTGTTTCTTAAATTGCACATGTGAGTGAAATCATATGATATTCCTCTTTCTCTGACTTATTTTGCTCAGCATAATACATGTTGTTACAAATGGTAAAATTTCATTCTTTTTGATCCTGGAGTAGTAAGGAAAGGAAAAATAAGATAAAGAGAGGGAGGCAAGCGATAGAGACCTCTGAAGACAGAGAACAAACAGGGCTGCTGGAGAGGAGGTGAGTGGGGGACGGGCTAGCGTGTGAAGGGCATTAAGCAGGGCACTTGTTGGCATGAGCGCTGGGTGTTACATGGAAGTGATGAGTCCCTGGATTCTTCTCCAAGACCAGTACTACACTGTATGTTAATGCTGTTTAATTTGAGTTTAAATAAATAAATTAAACACTATATATCTGGAGTTGAACAAATTCTTGTCACCAAAATGGGCTTTAAATTGTTGAGGTTTTAGGACTCAGTAAATACTCCTCCTCTTTCCCACCAGGTTTGGAACCAAGTGAGCGTTGATCACACAAGTCAGTGAGACGGACATTAGGGGCCATTTGATAGTCTTCTCTGTAGCTCCCACACCCACCACGGGTGTAGTGAGTGCGAAACGCGTGTTTCACAGAGGAGTGAAACTGAGTCATTGGCAGATGTGGTTTGAGATTACTATAGAATCCATTGCAGAACCAAGAGGATGATGGAAAAGAGCCTTCTCCACGGTGTTTCTTGTTGGCAGTCGGAGGAGCCCAAGGAGACATCGTAGGTGGGAGGTGCCCGGGTGGGGCTTGGAACCATCGTCTGGCAGGAAGCACTTTGATGTGCGCTCAGTCCTCCGATACTTATATTCCTCGTCGTCTTAGGCCATAAACCTTGAAACCACGCAGAGACACAACATGTTAGCATAGCTGTTCTAACTAAACCCTGATAGCACCCCGCGTGCCCCCCACAGACCCCAGGTCTGTGAGAGCCTGAACATCAGGACAGAACATTTCGTCGGCAGGAGCTGACTTCCTGGTGACTGCCTAAGAACACCCAAGCTGGAATGAGAGTTAGATAATGTTTAACTGGTAAATAAATGCTTCTTTTCTCTCTCTCTCTCTCTCTCTCTCTCTCTCTCCCTCCCTCCCTCCCTCAGAGCAAAGTTGGCTGGACAGTAAACATGGATTTCCCAAAGACCATAAAAAGCATAGACCCCCGGCATCCAACACAGGAACCAGCAGCAATGATCCGACAGGAGAACCCGTACCTTCAGGTCAGAGATTTTGACTTCTTAAGGATTTGCATCCGAGAGGGAGGTGCGAGGAAGAGGATTTAGCTACAGGATGCTCCGCAGCTTGCCCTTCTCGATAAGTAAACTTATTCCCAGGTGCTCGGCCAGCTTTTCCCTTGCCCTCAGTCTTCTGTGGCTCAACTTGTTCCTTCCATAGTGAAACATTTTTGAAAAAGAAATCGCTCCCGAGGGGGCCCACAGGGCTCGTGTCCCAAATGTGCATCAATATTTGTGATAAAACACTTTTCCAGTGTCAAAACGATTGCGAACTTGGGGAACACTCACAGAGGGGGGGTTGCTGGGAATCCCGGAGCCAGGCCTTCAGTCTTCTCTCTTCATAAATTCTTCCCTAGACCTGCGAGCTTCGCTAGGCCTCAGTGTTCGGTCAGGAGAGCCTGATCTAAGTATTTCAAGTTTGCAGAACGCTTCAGGAGGCCAAGAGAGGGGTAGAGGTGAGAAAATCAGAAATGCTGGAAGCACAGAAGACCAGTACTGATGATCCCAGATTCTTGTAGCTCAGAAATGCTGGTAAATCACAGAAGGACACAGAGGAGTTGCTGCTGCTCCTCATGCTTTCTCGTACTTACTCTCCAGAAACAGGACTGGCTACGCCATTTTGACCTTTTAAATCTTGAGCAAGTGCCTCTCCTTTGCAGAACATGTCCCAGAGAATAACTGTGTGGATAGGGATTCTAGAACTGTAGGTCCCAGGCTCCCACCTCCTCGGATGCAGGGAGGGCATAGAGGAGAGGAAGCCAGTGCTGGCTACCCATCGGACGGTCCAGCTCACGTGATTCCTGTTGTCTCTGACCCCACTCCCCAGGAGTGTTCACATACCTCTTCTGCTCTGTCGGGCAGAATATGACCATTAGAAAATGCACTATTATCCATTTATTCAGCTTTTGTCTTAGTGTTTGGGCTGTTGTTACAAAACCACAGACCGGGTAGCTCATACACAAGAGACATCTGTTTCGTACAGTTCTGGAGGCTGGGAAGCCCAAGATCAAGGCACCCGCAGATCTGGTGTCTGGTGAGGACTTCAGGTCCACAGCCATCTTTTTGCTGTGTCATCACACGGCAGGGGTGAGGAGGCTCCTGGAGCCTCTTCTGTAAGGGCTCTAACCCCATTCATGGGGGCTCCACCCTCATGCCCTCATCCCCTCCCGAAGGCCCCCCCTCAAGACCATCACCTTGGATGTTCGGATTTGACATCTGAATTTTGGGGAGACACACATTCAGTCTACAGCACCATCCCACAAGTGTATGCCCCGCGCTTACCCTTGCCAGGCTGGAGGAAGGGAGGACCTCGCCGTTGGGAAGCTCAGTCTGGAGAGAAGGACAGTCATGCGAACAGGTGTTTCGAGGCGATGTGACAAGTGGTCTCATAGAAGGATGACCGGGTTCACTGGCAGCACCGAGGAAGGGGCCCTGACTCTCTCTGGAGGAGACAACCAGGTCCTCACATAGGCTGTGATGCTTGTTCTGGGAAGGAGAGACACAGCATCCCAGGCAGAGATGTGAGATGTGCAGAGGCAGAGAGGAGTTCCGTGTGGAAGGGCACGTGAGGTCCAGGACCTCCCTCAGAGTCACTTTACATGTTGCGCATCACGAGTCTGAAACCACGGGGGTAGTTGAAGCCCTTGGAATATTTCAGCATCGGCTTTACCAATGCCTCCTTCCATGTCTGACCATCTCCTCCATTCTCATCCGTGTGTTCACATTCTGGAATGTGCCAGCCCTTCAGTGGATCCTTACCTTAGCGTTTCGTAGAGACTCATTTATTAATTTAACAAAGACTGGTCGAGTACATAACACGCCCTGTCCTGGTGGTGTGCGGGACAGGACAGCCCCTCCTCCCCGCTCATGGATCTGGCATTCGGGTAGGAGAGACGCACAAGAAACAAGGAAAGAAGCCTGTAAGATCTTTCTCTGTGGTACGTGCTACGACGTGAACAAGATAGGGTGATGGCACAGCAATTGCATGCACCCATTTTGGTGAAGAAAGTCAGGACCAGCCTTCAGAGGAGGTGATAGGTAAGCCTAGATCTAGATGATGAGATAGAGTCGTTTATGCACAGAGATGAGGGAGGAGCATCTCTGGTAGAGGAAAGACCGTAAACTGGGAACAAGCTTAACGGGGTCAGGAACACGAAGGGGGGCACCTGGGGGCTCAGTCAGTTAAACATCTGACTTCGGCTCAGGTCATGATCTCTCAGTTCATGAGTTCGAACTCCACGTTGGGTTCTGTGCTGACAGCTCAGACCTGGAGCCTGCCTTGAATTCTGTGTCTCCGTCTCTCTCTGCCCCTCCCCTGCTCATGCTCTGTTCTATCTCAAAAACTAAATAAACATTAAAAAATTAAAAAAAGAAAAGAAATATTAAGGAAACTCCTGTGATGGGGACACAGTAGGTAGGGAGAGGAAAGGGATATGAAATGAAGCTGGAGGGCTACTGAGGACCAAATCTTTCAGGGCTTTGTAAGTCAAGGGAAAGACTAGGATTCGTTCCTGTTTTCCCAGCACCATTTGTTGAAGAAACTGTCTTTCCCCTGTTGTATATTCTGTCCTCCTTTAACCCAGGTGTCTGTTTATGTGCCAGGACCTTACACACAAAGAATGAAACTAGACCACGTGCTTGTAGCATAATAAACACAAAAATAAACTCAAAATGGAGTGAAGATTTAAATGTGAGACATGAAATGATAAAATCCTACAAGAGAACACAGGTAGTAATATCTCCGACATTGGTCATAAAAACATTTTCCTAGATGTGTATTCTCAGGCAAGGGAAGCAAAAGCAAAAATAAACAAATTGAATGACATCAAAATAAAAAGCACAGGGAAGGGAAGGGAACAATCAACAAAACAAAAAGATAGCCTGCTAAATGGGAGACTTACCTGTTACGGGGTAATAGGAAAACTGTATGAAGAAAATAGTCAGCTCAACATCACAATAGCAGGTAGTCTGACCAAAACGGGCACAAGACCTGAACAGACATTCTTCCGAGGAAGACATACAGACGGCCAACAGGCCCATGAAAAGATGGTCAACATCTCTAGCCATTAGGGAAATGCAAATCAAAACCACGACGAGATATCACCTCATACCTGCCAGAATGGCCGAAATCAAAAAGATAAGAAATAGTAAGTATTGGTGAGGATATGGAGAAAAATGAACCCTTATGCTCCATTGGTGTGAATATTAGTAAATTGGTACAGCTGTGGAAAACACTATGGAGGTTCCTCAAAAGCTTACAAATAGACCTATCATATGGTCCAGTAATTCCACTACTGGGTATTTAGACAAAAAAGAAAAAAAAAGACTAATTTGAAAAGGTATATGCACCTCTATGTTTATAGCAGCATTATTTACAATAGCCAAGATACGGAAGCAGCCCAAGTGTCCGTTAGTAGATGAGTGGGTAAAGAAGATTTGGTGCATGTATCCACAATGGACTATTAGCCATAAAGAAAAACATCAAAATCTCGCCATTTGCAACAACATGGACGGAGCTAGAGGGCATAAGGTTAAGTGAAATAAGTCAATTTGAGAAAGACAAATACCATATGATCATAAATTCATATGGAATTTAAGAAACAAATAAACAAAGGGGAAAAATGGGTTAAAAAGATACTCTTAAATACAGAGAGCAAACTGACGGTGGCCAGAGGGAAGGTGAGCGAGGGGATGGGTGGAATAGGTGATACAGATGAAGAGTATGTTTGTCTTGATGAGCGCTGAGTAATGTGCAGAGCTGCTGAGTCACTAGACTCTACACCTGAGACCCCTGTCACACGGTGTTAATTATACTTCAATTACAAAAACTAGAGTTTATTTCTAAAACACGTGAAGCTATTGAGAAGTCTTATATGAGAGTGAATATGATCTTTTCAAATCCTCTTGCATCCCAAATCATTAACCATAAGCCAAAAGAATTATCGAATGGAACTTCATCAAGATTATTACAGTCTGGTCGTCAAGAACACCATTAAGACATGAATAGATGAGCCATAGATTGGGAAGAAAGATGGCAGAACATGTCTGATGAGGGACTCATAGCTAGATGATATAAAGAACTCCTACAAGATAACCATAAACCCGCCCATCCCCCCAAAAGAGACGCTGAGCAAAACACTTGCACAGACGGTTCATAAAAGAAGATATACAGATGGCGTGGATATACAGGAAAATGGCCATTAAAACCGCGACTAGAAGAGGGAAAACAAAAAGACTGACAGTGCCAGGTCTTGGTGAGGATGTGAACCTGCTGAGACTCTTACGCATTGGCGGTAAGCACGGAATCTGGCACAAGCCCTCTGGAAGACTGTGTGCCGCTTTCTGATCACGCAAAGCAGACACCTGCCTTTGGCCCAGCAATTCCGCTCGTGGATAGTTACCCAAGAAATGTGAAAACACGTTCACGAAAAATGTGCACAAGAATGCTCATAGCAGCCTTCACTTCATAACGGCCGTCAAAAGGAGAATGGATAAGCAAAGCATGGTATTTTTAGACACTGGAATATTATTTAGCAATAAAAGAGAGGGGCTACTGATATGGACAACAATATGGGCGAATCAAGTGTTATGTTAGGCAAAAGAAGCCAGATCCAAAAGACTACATGTATGACGTCCAGAAACAGGGACGCTGATAACGAATACTCATGGAGACAAAGAGTAGTTGCCTGGTGGGGGAGGGGAATTGACGAGAATAACTCAGGTTAAAACTATTGATTAAATAACCTAATTAATCATTAACATTGGTTAAATTAAGAGGAAACCTTTTTGGGTGATGCAGTGCGTCATGCCTCGTTTGGGATCATGGTTACAAAAGTACGTACAATTAGGAAAACTCAAAACTGCACGTCTGGTTTCTGAGGATTTTATTGTTTGTGAGTTATACAATACAGAAAAAACCCCACATTTTTAAAGAAATGCACGTGTCCTACCTTGAAGGTCACGGTGTGCTTGTGAAGTGTGACGTAGTAGAGTTAGATGTGGAGTCAGACACACTGGGTTCTGGGCGAAGGACCTGGAGCAAAACCACTTGGCTTTTCCCCACTTCTGCGAATAAAACTGACCTAATTCACAAGATGGCCGTAAGGACACGTGGAAAGTTGATGGCCAAGTGTCTGATTCCATACCCGCCACCTGGGAGGATCTCCATAAACCCAGCAATTTTTAAAAAATTGTTTTAAATTACACTGTAATCCTGGGGGCCTGACTAAAAATCTATACTGTTTTGTTTTGCCAATTATGCCATATGCAACTTAAGACAAAAATCAGAAGGAAAATCTGGAAAACAGGAAGGTACAGAAACCGCTCCGCTCTGCGGGGGCGTCTGTGGACACAGCTGGTAGCTATCAATTATTTGTGATTGTGACAGGGAATCTGGCACCTTCTGTGGCCGCGCACACAAATCCTTCATCATCGTATCGTACCATCTTTTTGCTGAGAGTCAGAAAGGAGGGAAAGGCCGTTTGGAATGAAGACTGGAGTTAATCAGCCACAATGACGGGAGGTGGTCAGCCTCAACTTTGCTAAAGGAAACTCCCATTTTTACCTTTCCCAATGTCTCCGTGACAAATTATTTATGCAGTTCCAGGAGTAAGTTGAGGTTTAGGTTAAGAATTAATGGAAAAGTAAGAAAGGAATGAAGTGCATTTTTAACCTCACTGCCTAATCCAAGGTCCCTGCTAAATGGCCTTTCACTTCTCGGCCTGATCTACAGTGAGAAACAGAACAGGCTAGAGCCGCTCCTGGGGGCGCCCAACTCCTGGGGGGGGGGCACCCTCCGGCCCGCCCTCTCAGCTGGGCTGGGAGAAGGCTGAGCAGGCAGCCCACTGCATGGAGCAACTCCTCCCTCCCTCCGGATTCTTCCGGCGGGTCCAGCTGGCCTCCCATAGCATCTCCTCGAGGCTGTGGGCCAAGAGGCCCATGCTGGCCACCGTTCCCACCAGTTATTACAATAAGTCAGAGGAGGGGAAATGAAATGCACCGCGGGATGGCTTTACTCTCTGTGCTTCTCGGAGAAGCAGCCGGCAGCTCGCCAGAGGACAGCTCCTGGTGGTCGTTGGCCACGTCCCCTCCAGCCCCATCATCATAACTCATGCCGGGCTGTCATGACATTTCCTTTCCTTTCTGCAGAGCCCTTTTGGGAGCTTGGTAACTGGACGCACTGTTCTGCCACCTGCGGCCACTGGGGAGCCCGCGTGCGGAGACCCCGCTGTGTGACGGCCGGCGGGCAGGAAGTGAGGGAGGCCCTTTGCCATCACCTCCAGAGGCCGCCGGCTGGGTTTCAGCCCTGCAGCATCCGGGACTGCCCCTCGAGGTACGCCTCACGCTCCTGTCGGCACCGGGTCTCTGCTTGTGTTAGAAGGCTCACGGTCCGGATTTGCCCCCGCGCTCGCTGAGCTGTGTTTAGCACGTACTCTGCACCCAGCGCTCCGCTGAGTGCTTTCTGTGGTTCACTCGGCAGGCACCCTGACAGTTTCCTGTTCTGCAGGTGGGAGGGTTGCCCCAAGGCCACACAGTTACAAAGGCCAGAGTTCAAACGGAGAAAATCTGTGCCCAGAGCCCTCTCTATTGACCGCTGCCCAAGCCCGCTCCCTGCACTCACAGCGCGGCCGGGCCCTCAGCGAGCTGGCTCCGTGGGTCGGGCGTCGGACCGCGTGGAGGTCCTGTTCCTAGTGCCGAGCCCTAGATTCCTCCCGGCGGTAAAAACCACCAGTGACCTTTCTACGTGATGGGGATAGAAATCAGTGATTTTAAATGTCCAAAACCCAACTCCCGATCCCCACACGCCCAGTCCGCCGCTCGGCTTCCGGATTCCGTGACTGCGGCCCAGGCCCCCCATTTCTCTCACCTCCATCTGTTCCCGTGCATTTCCACGGTTCCCACGGGAGAGCACGCCACCACCCTGCAGGGCACCGCTCCCCGAGCCTCCTGCTGCTCGTCCCCTCCCCCGAGGGCTCTTCCACTGCATTAGCGGAGTCGTCTTGAAAAGACAAATTCACCGTGATGCCTTCTTGTTTAAAACCCTTTGGACACTTTTCATCATTCTTAGGACAAAGGCTGAATCCCTAGCACTAAGGTCATGTCTGTCTTGTGGGTTTTTTTCACCCTGTGTCTAAAATAGCACTTAACATGGGGCGCCTGGGTGGCTCCGCTGGGTGAGCGTCCAACTTTGGCTCAGGTCATGATCTCACAGTTCATGGGTTTGAGCCCCGCGTCGGGCTCTGTGCTGGCAGCTCAGAGCCTGGAGCTGCTTCCGATTCTGTGTCTCCCTCTCTCTCTGAGCCTCCCCTGCTCACACTCTGTCTCTCTCTCTCTCCCAAAAATAAACATTAACAAAAATCTTTTCAGTAGTGCCTAACACACACCTGGCACCCAGTGGCACCTGCTGCCTGACTGAACGCATGTGGTGAGAGCAGAAACCTGTCCGTGCTTGTGCCTCGTGCAGCTGCCCTGTGCCGTTGGCGGGCCCCCGGCCTGGTTACCTGATCTCCACTCCATGCCATTTGCTTGCCTCTCAGATGCGCCATTCTCCGGACTCAGAGCCTTTGCCTACGCTGTTCCCACTACCTAGAACACTGTTCCCTTTCTTTGCCCTTAGATATTTTCGTTCATCTGTTTTCAGGGAGACCGGGTCTGCCCTTACCCTCCACGCACAGCCAGGGCCCCAGGCTGCATTCGTGCCCTCTTTCTTTATCATCCGTCTTTATCACTCTTCCCACCGTCCGTCTCGTCCCCCTAGACCGTCCACCCTACGAGGGTACATCCACAGCTGTTTGCAGAATGCTTTATCCCAGACTTAGCACAACTCCTGCCCCGGGAAACCAATTACACTGAAATACAGCACTAAACTACGTTACAAGTATGATACAGTAACGGATTTGCTTCTCCGTTAACACACTAGATCGTAAGTTCCAGCGGTACGTTAGTTTTGCAGCAGCGATGAGTATAATTGGCGTTCTGAGATGCCTGGTCCGTCGTGATGTCACGTAAAAGCACCTGTGGTTTCCACCTCTGACAAAATCACACAGGCATTGCTAATACCACTGTATTTTGCAGCTGATGTGTTTATAACTGAAGGAAAACCAAACTTCAGTTACAGGCTGGTGACAGAAGATGGTAATTCTTTGCCCGCCCAGGCCTGTGGTCCCTCGGAGTGCCCGAGGGCTCCAGCCAGGAGCTCCTGCTCAGCCGAGAATCAGCAAAACCTGAACCGATTTAGTGGCGGAGCGCTCCGTCTCAGAGACGCCCAGTCCCAAGTGCCCTGTGCCCCTGAAGTGTGGACTTTAGGGACAGATAAACCTAGAACCCAGTCTCCGCTCTGTTGGCCACGACCAAGTTAGTGACCCCTTTGGATGTCGGGGTCTTCCCTCCAAGCGTAAGGACAGCCTGTAACCCCTCACGGAGCAGACAGCACTTCTGGGCTTTAGAAATATCTTCTTCCCTTTGGTTTCAGCGAGTTGAAACCCACCGTTTTGAAATTTCCACCTCATTTTACCCAAGCTCTACTCTCTGGAGCCCCACAAGTGCTCTTAGACGGCCCTGCCCCACCCCTGTGCTCCCGTCTCCATCTGCTGGTTTGGCCGCTCCCCTGGATAAAGGAAGATCTGAGAACAGAGCTGGGTGTTCTCTGGGCTGCTGGTCACCCCCCGGGAGAAATGCACGGCCCCCAAACAGTCACAGTGTGAGGACTGAGTTTTTATTTTTTAATTTTTTTATATTTATTTTTGAAAAACAGAGAGATAGGGTGTGAGCAGGGGAGGGGCAGAGAGAGAGGGAGACACAGAATCAGAAGCAGCTCCAGGCTCTGAGCCGTCAGCACAGAGCCCGACGTGGGGCTCGAACCCACAAACTGTTGACTGTTGAGATCATGACCCGAGCAGAGTTGGACACTTAACCGACTGAGCCACTCAGTCGCCCCAAGTTTTTCTTTTCTTCTCCGGACCCTGGCTGCAGTGTCTGACATCCCCATCCTTACTAAGCTCCTGTCCTTTGTGTCCCTAGGTGGCTGACAAGTGCATGGTCAGAGTGTTCTGCGTCTTGCGGGGAAGGATTCCGCAGTCGGCAAGTGACGTGCGTGCGCACCAAAGCCAATGGAGTCACGCAGATGCTGCCCCCGAGGGCCTGCGCTCCCAAAGCCAGGCCTGTGGGGGGCAGGCCCTGCTCCGGGCATCTCTGCGGTCAGTGGGCCGTTGGGCCTGGGGGCCAGGTAAAGTGGACACATCTAGTGTTTTGACGGTACCGTAATCATCACTTTGCTTCTAATACATTATTTTCAATTTGGGGGAATCTGATTGATCTCTGAGATGAATCCATGTGTCCGACCTCCAGGACTAGGTCTGGAAATCGGCGTCCCTGTCGGTTTGCGAGCATAATTCACTCTGGAACACTCTTGTCATCCAACACACTTGTATATCAAAGTGAATTTCCTGATAAGGAATGATGGAAACTCAGATGATTTGTCCCACAACCCAAAAATACTCATATAAAAATGATTATAATACCATAATATAATACAAAATAATAAAGAAAATACAAGATATAAAGAAAAATAAATTAACCTGCACTTACCTCTAAAAACCTCCATGGCTGGTGGGAGGGAGACGAGAGAGGAAGGTTGGTGTGAGGACAACGTCACTGTCACTAACGCAGGCACTGCGGTCTGTTGGCTCAACGGAATCTTTTTCTTCTCCTACAACCTTAACAAGGAGCCTGTCCAGTGACCTGGAAGGACGCGAGTGCTCCTAAGCTCGCTCTGGATGGAAAAGCAAAGGGCTGTCCAGGGGTGCTTGGAAGGGACAGAAATACACTAATGCAGTTGTGGGCAGCTTCCAACGTCCTGAAAAATCACCGATTTCTGCCAGACACTGAGGCCTGAGACCGAGAACCCGAGCTTGAGAGATGATCACCCCCCATCCGTAGCGAGAGCGAGAGCAAGAGCGAGAGCAAGAGCAAGAGGGAGAGAGAACCATGGCTCAGCGTGATCCTGTGATGTTCGGCGCCACACAGCACAAGTGCGTGACGTCTTTCGTTTATCAAGTTAAGATTTATTAGAAATGTGTGCTCTTCTTCTAGAACCTCCTGAACGAGTTACGACCCCAGGTTTTGCTGTATTCCTAACACCATTCCTTTCAAGGCAACCTGGCATTTTCTAGCCTGCACCTCAGAACCCTCCCGCTGCCGCCCGCCACCCAGTCCCTGAGCCACTTCCACAATTTTAGATACTTTTTGTAGTGGCCCCCACGATTCAGCACCAGAATCTGTATATCCACATGAGCCAGGCCTCCGGAGAAACAGAACCAAGAGGGGTGTGTGTGTGTGTGTGTGTGTGTGTGTGTGTGTGTGTGTGAAGAGGTTTAAAGCCCCAGGAGCTGCAGACAGCTGGCACTGTCATTCAAGCCCAGGAGGACAGCAGGCCAGAGACCCCATGAAGAGCTGGTGCTCCCGTTCAAGTCCAGAAGCAGGAAAAAGCCATCATCCCAGGGCAAAGACAGTCTGAGTCAGGAGTTCTCTGTGACTTGGGGAGAAGGTCAGTCAGTCTTTGTGTTCTCTCCAGCCCTTCAACTGATTGGACAAGGCTCACCCACATTAGAGGGAATAATCTGCTTTTCCTTGACTACCGATTTCAACGTCCATCTAATCTGCAGCCACAGAAGCTCCCAGAATCCTGCTGGGCCAAACGTCCAGGCACGCCATGGCCCAGCCAGGCTGACACATAACAGTAACCAAAACAGAACCCCTAAAGAAAAATAGAACACACGGTTGAAAACATTGTTGAAAAGCAGGACAAATAAGGGAACGCTCTCTACGGTCACGGTGTGTGTTTTCTTGCGTGGCTGAGACACGTAATATAATCCCAGCTAAGACTGCGGTGGGATTCTTTTTCTGGAACCTAAGAGGATTTTGGCACTCAAATGGGAGAAGAAATGAGCACACGAAATTTCGGGGGGAAACGACTCACTAGAGGTGCAGAGAGACCTCCTGACGGTGGAGTTTCAGCTGCTGCAAAGCGGCTGTCAGTGAGATGGTGCAGCCTTCGTGCGAGACGGTAGCCCCGCGCCGTGCGCTGTGGGGGTGGGACACAGACAGCCATGGCAGGTGGGTGTAAAGTCCAAGTGTAACTCATCGTAGGGGAAGAATGGTTTAGAAACCTAGTGTTAAGCTACCAAAGTTTTAAGAAAACTGAAGAAGATCTAAATAAATGGAAAGACATCCCATGTTTAGGGATCAGAATACTTAATGTGAAGCTGACAACACTTTCCAAATTGATCTGCGGATTCAACACAGACCCTGTAAACACTCCCAGCTGGCTTCGCTGCAGAAATTGACGAGCTGCTCCTAAAATTCATATGGAAATAGAAAGGACTTGGAATTGCAAAAATGATCTTGAAAAAAGAACAAGGGTGGAGGGCTCAGACTTCTTGGTTTCAAAACCTAACACAGAGCTGTGGTGATCAAGACGGTGTGGACAGTTAGGGGAGGGACCTAAGGTCACTAGACTAGAATTTAACTTAAGGTCCAGAGATGAATTTCTGTACCTGCCAGTTGGTTTCCTACACAGGGGACAAGACCATTAGGTGGAGAAATAATCCCGTGGACAAATGGTTCCAGACAACCGGACAGCCACACGGAAGACTGAGGTCGGACCCCTCGCTTATACTGTGTGCAAAAGATTGACTCCAAGTGGATCAAGGACCTAAAGTCAAGAGCTAAAAGTGTAAAGCTCTTGGAAGACATGTAGACATGAACCTTCATGCCTTGGCTCAGGGAAATGGTTTTTCAGGTACGACCGCGTAGTTGGGCGACGTGAAGATGAAACACTTGTGTGCTACAAAGGACGTGACTGAGAAGGTGAGCAGAAGTGGACCAGCGTGACGAGCAAGGCCTTTTCAAGCATAAACAAAGTTAAGGAAAAAGTAACATGTATTACAACATGAAAATCTAAGAAGTGCGTGTCAGAAAACCGCCTCCCCCGCATAACGGAACCCACCGGAGCACACAAGCCTCCACTTTCACTCAGAACAGGAAAACCCAGACTTGGCAGTCGCTTATGCTTTTAAGCACGGCCCTCTCTGGGCCTAAGCCCCATCGATTACAGATCGTCCTGGGCCTTTCCCATCTCCCCAGAGATGGTCTGTGTTACCGGGGGGCGGGGGGAGCAGGAGGGGAAGATCCTGACCCTGAAGGAGGGCTTTCCGGTCCTCAGAGCTGCTCCCATCCGCCCCGACCTCCCCTCGGAGCCGAGCGTCCCCTGGCAGTGCCCCTCCGTGCACGACCTTGGTCCCACAGCACGCCTGAGCTCACAAGGTCGTCTGTCCCACACTGTGCTTCTGTTGCAGTGTCCTGCGCGTTGCCTGGGCCACACGGTGAGGACGCCGTCGCGTCAGGCAGCCTGTCGAGGCCACAACAGCTCCGACTCGGGCTGTGAAGACAGAAGCAGGTACTGGCCCTACCCTGGGGCGTTGCGAAGCCTCTCCCGCCTCTGTCAGGGCTGTGGGCGTGGAACCAGGTCTCCTGTCCACTCCCTTCTGGTAACTGACACGTCCTGTAGCAGTGTCCTGAACAGTACGCACTGTGCTGACGCATCAGTCATCTGTTACAGTTCCTGTGACAGCTGCAGGTCACTGGGATGCTAACCGTGTAGACAGATACCCCGAGAGAGAGAGAAAAGAGTAGTGATGAGAACAGATGTTTCTCCTCTCTACACAGCTGGTCCAGCCTAGTCAAACTGAAGTTCACAGATGGAGACTTCCTAACGTTTTCAGTGAACTACTGTATTCCTCTGCTTAGAAACTATTTCGATGGTTTTGTTCTGAACTCTTTGGACACAGTGGTTCAGCAGAGAAGGAAGTAGGATTTGGCCTTAAGGGGCTCAAACCAGAAAGGGGTTTGCTTTCCTCTGGGTAGAAGTCTAAGCTCCGGTGGATGGCTGGGCTAGAAAGGCGTTGTTCCATGAGGTCACGCAGAGACCCAGACTCCGTCCCCTGGGTGACCCCGCCACCGCAGAGCGGGGGACAGAGCCAAAAGCCCGTGAAGGGGGGAATTTGGAATCTCCCGCTCTCGCGTTGTGTGACTGGGCTACCCAGCCTCCTAATGTGCAGGAGGGAGAGTTACCGTCCATGTGCAGCTATGGTAGGGAGGCTTTGAGTCGTGCTGTAATGTAAGGAACCTAAGAAACCTGGGTCATCGAAGATTCTCCGGATATGGCTCCTTTTCCCTCCTCCCCGCCCTGAATGTTGCTGGAGAAGATGGAGACAATTCCATCCTGAGCCTCCGGGAAGCTTTGGCGCCAGGTCATCAGCCGTGTCTCCCCTTCCCCACGACACAACTCAGGCCAGAACCATTTTCCTCAAGTGGAAAGTGTTTGGAGCAGCGGCCCTCTTCTCAGCAGACAGCCTAGTTCTGTCCTTTGCGGAGAAGCAGGAGACCACACACAGAGCGATAGGAATTATCCGGATGTCTTGCTTTGCATTCTCAAGGATGCGCTTGCAACACAGACACTGAATGTGGACTGAGCTTCCTGGCTGTGTTTTCCTGAAGCTTGACTTCTTCTTCTCTCCCATCCCTTCCCCCATCTTAGTCCATGAGATCCAGGTTCTTCTTTCTCACTGTTGTTTCGCATTCCCTCGTTCCATTGCTGGTGGACGTTTGATCGTTTCAGGGTTTGGCTTCTTTGCTATTACAAATACCGCAGTCAACATTTTAGAACGTGTATCTTGCTGGGCTAAGGGTTGTATTCCTAGAGGATAATTTTGGGTATGGAACGGGATCGACAGGGCTGTTCATGCTAATTCTACTAAGTTCCCGTCAAAACTGTCTATACCGGGAGCATATGAGAGTTCCCCCACTGTCCATGAACATTATAATAGGTTTTCAGTCTTTTTAAAATCGTTTGCCAATCTGATGGGTGAGGAATCACATCATACTGTAACTTGTGCTCTTCTGTCTGCCTTCTGGCTCTGTGCATTTTTTCCGCAAGCCCATCCACATTCCACGTCTCTCCCACGACCGCCGGTCGCAGGCTGTCCACCTGGTCACCCTCCATGGGTGTCCACGCTGCGGCCGGGGCCGTCCTTTCTCAACGTGAATCTGATCCCGCCTCCACGACCCCCACCTCCCTGCAGGACTGAGGTCATGTGAGAGGCTTCCCTCGCTCGGAGAGGGCAGGGTGACCCTCCCCTGCCCTCACAGCCTCGCCCCAGCCCGCAGCCCCCACTGTTGGTGCCACAGCCACGGCGTCCTTCCTCCAGGACTCACGGTAGATGTGCCACACGCTCTCCAGCCCAGGGCAGCCAAAACAAGAAGCCAAGACGTACTAGAGAGGATCCAAGGCATGGAGCAATCTATCAGGAGGCTCAACGTAGGACTAACTGGGGTCTGAGGAAGAGAGTGGCGGAGATGAACCCAGAGAGTGGAAACGTTGAAAAGAAAGAATAGAAGAAAAATTCGTGGAGCTGGCGGGGGAGGGGGAGGAAGGGGCCAAGTTCGCTTTCCTTTTCTCCGTCATCCCTGCTTCCTGCGGGCGTGGCTGCCCTGCTGTCACATCTCGTGCTGTGAGCTTTCTAAACTTGGGGCATCGAGGACTCGTAGAAATGGGTTTGCTTTACGATTTTTGGCACCGTTTCTACTTTTCTGTTTTCTACAGGGAAGCACGTGTGTGCCGTGCCCGTGCCCAGACGGTGTCCCCCTCGCTGGGATGTCCCCCCATCTCCAGTCCTGTCCCCGGCCAGGAGGAGGCGGGACCTCTGTGCCCGGCCGACCTTGGGTTCTTTCTCTGGGTCCTCAATGCCCAGCCTCCGGGACGTCCGGTCCCCATGCCCCTTGTCTGTCATGGGCTCTGTGGCTCCCCCTGCCCCCCGCCAGCCCTGCCTTCCATCAGAGCAGAGGTGGCCCCATCAGTTTGGGTCCTTCGGGTCCCTGGAAACAACAAAAATCAGCTCAGAATTATTTATGCAAAAGAGGCGGGAGATTTCTCATTAAGACGGGGCCGCCCAGCACTTGCGCACGAGTTTGGTCTGCTTTTAAAATGCATGTTTTTGGGCGTATCCCGTGAATATTTGTTCAACCTTTTTTCAGTAGAAAACGCTGATCTCTGCATGGCATGGCTGAGGAGCGCTGGGTCTGTGGCTGGTGGTCTGGAACAGCCACGCGTCATAACCCTGGGGAAACAGAAGCCTCGTAGTTAACAGGCTGCCCTCCTCCTCCTCCTGTCAAATCTCAGAGTTGGGGGAACGGTGTTGTTTAAGTAAAAACCTTTTGGTGGCGCCTCCCCCTGGCTGATCAAGGTACTGCTTCCTACGACGCGTAATGATGTCTCCCCCAGAGACAGGCAGGTCATCACTGCTCTTTCCGTCTTCCTGCACGTGCAGTGCTGTTTCTCCTGGCTCCTGGACCAGGCGCCCTGGGAAGGAGCCTTTTTTAAAAAAAAAATTAATGTTTATTTACTTTTGAGAAAAAGAGAGACACTGCATGAGCAGTGGAGGGGCAGAGAGAGAAGGAAAAAGACACAGAATCCAAAGCAGGCTCCAGGCTCTGAGCTGTCAGCACAGAGCCTGATGCGGGGCTTGAACCCACGAACTGTGAGATCATGACCTGGGCTCAAGTCAGAAGCTTAACCGACTGAGCCACCAGGCACAAGCCTTTTATAGGAATATATAGACATGTCTCAAGAATCCAAAGGGGGGAGAAGGCCATCAGACCACAGGGAGGGAGGCCCATGACCAAGAAACGAGCAGTCTCCGGGAGACTCCCCCCTTGTCTCTGCAGCTCTCTGTGCTTCTGCCTCGTTCTCTGTCTCTGCTGAATATTATCTTCTTTCCTATTTGTCTGGCGGGTGTGGCACAATATGGCCACCGCCACTCCAGCCTTCGGGTTTATCGGTCTTCTTCCAGCTACTTCCAGGCTCCTGGAAGAAGGACAGTGCTGAGCCAGCTCCGCCGAGCTAGGGCTCTCCCCCAGTCACCTGTGGGGACGAGGGGGGGCTTTCCCAGGCAGCACAAACATGCCTCCCTGGACCCCTGCCCCGGGGAGCACGTGTGGGTCCTCCGGGGTGGCTCTACCCGCGGGTAAATGTCCTCGAACACCAGAGGGCGCCAGCCTTCTGTTCTGTCCTGAAGGGTAAGGGACCCCCGACAGACCCCTCTCCCCAGATGGCCTTGGCTAACTCTCGGCACGGGCACCGCGGGGTCACGTTGGAAACGGAGAAGCGAGCGCCATCTCTCAGCAGACAGGGCTGCTTGCGCCCCGGGTTACACTCCTGCCCGGATCGAGCTCGGGGGCTCAGCTGATGAAACTGAGCTTGCTGACACCCTGGAGGTGGCGTTAGTCCCCGAGCCTGACCTGATCTGCTCCCGCTTCGTTTGAGGGGCGCGTCTCGACCTGGGGTTGGACGTGAGCGGAACACGCAAATGGCCCACTAGTCATTGTCACCACGGTGCCACCGCTCGGCCCACTAGCCGGCCATGCCCCACGCAGGTCAGCTTCCTGACCAACGGCATCCGACTGGCCGCCCTTGAGGACCTGGGAATAGCCCCGGGGGAGGCTTGATCCCCGCAAGAAGGGACGCCCAGCTCCCCCGATCTCCAGTGTTTTGCTGTTTTCCTTTCATCTCCCCCTTTCAGGCCCACCTCGAAGGGGAACTGCTCGTCCCCGGCGTGTGCGGCCTGCTGGCGCCCTGGGCCCTGGAGACCCTGCTCGGCGGCCTGCGGCGGGGGCGTCCAGTCCCGGAGGGTCGACTGCGTCCACGCCAGGAGCTGCCGGCCCGTGGCCGAGACCCGCTGCGCGCGGGGGAGGAAGCCGGCCTCGTGGCGCCACTGCGCGGGGCCCTCCTGCCACGGCCCGCGCCCCACAGGTACGGCCCCCGCCGGCCCGGGGTCCTCCCCCGCCCCGGCTGGCACGCGGCCCGCGGGCCGTCCGGGCGCAGGTGCAGGTGGCCCGCGGGCCGTCAGGAGCTGCGCCGCTCGGATGCGGGCACCGCTCGGCCATCTCTCGAGAAGAGCCGGCGCATCCGCTGGATGTCCGTGGCCTTGGCCCCCACCGCCTGCCCCCTGCCCTGGCAGCTTCCCCGCACCCCCTTCTACCTGCAGCTCCCATCCGCTCGGACCAAGGTTCTTAAAGATTCGACCTTTTGTACGATTATATGTTCACTTCGGCACCTATTTTTACCTTATTAGTATTACAATGGTTACATTGTCTTTGTAAAACGGAATCATGAGTGTATGTAGCCCGGAGCGGGTCCCGAGCTTCCATCGGTTTGCCAGGGGGTCCACGGCCCTGCTGCTCCGAGCCCCAGGGGCACGACAGGGGCCACTTGTCCCTCGAGCAGGTGGCCCAGTGCGGCCCGGCTCTCGTGGGGGCCTCACTTTCTAAGTTTGGGTCCCGCGGACACGGTGTTGCGGTGGTTTCCGGTGTCAGACGTGACGCTGGGACAGTGCTGTCACAGTGCCCCCGCCCGGTGCTGGTGCTGCAGTCCGGCTCGAGTCCCAGCCTGGCCCCGCCCACTCGTTCTGGGTGGCCCCGCCCACTGCATGCGTGCTGCTCGCAAACTCAGAGGATTAAAAAAAAGTATTTTTTCATTTATTCTCGTTGGCTGTCAACTAGGGCAGTCCTGGCTTCCGGAGTAGAACCCAGTGACTCATCTCGGCCGTGGAGCACCGGGTGCTCGCCCCAAAGTGCCCTCCTCAGTGCCCCGCCCCGGGCAGCCCCGCCCCTCCTCTCCGGTGACCGCGGCTCGTTCTCTGTCTTTAAGAGTCTCTTAGGGTTTGCCTCCCTCTCTGTTTTTATCTATTTCTCTGAAAGGATTTTTTTAATGTTTGTTTATTTTTGAGAGAGAGAGAGTGTGCAAGTGGGACAGGTGTAGAGAGAGGGAGAGAATCCCAAGCAGGCTCCTCGCTGTCAGCACAGAGCCCGATGGAGGGGCTCGAACTCATGAACCACGAGATCATGACCTGAGCCGAAGCCGGATGCTCAACTGACTGAGCCACCCAGGCGCCTATGAGGATTTTTTTTAAACTACATCTCGGGGCGCCTGGGTGGCTCCGTCGGTTGAGTGTCCAACTTCAGCTCAGGTCACAATCTCGTGATCCATGGGTTTGAGCCCTGCATCGGGCTCTGTGCTGACAGCTGGGAGCCTGGAGCTGCTTCGGGTTCTGTGTCTCCCTCTCTCTCTCTCTCTGGCCCTCCCCAACTCACACTCTGTTTGTCTCTCTCTCTCTTTCTCAAAAACAAAACAAAAACATTTTAAAATTTAAAAAAATTGTAAAGGCCGCCTCTGACGAGCTCTGTGTTCCACGGTGCCTAGTTTTCCTCCTTTCTCGCAGGAGCCTGCACGGACACCACGCACCACTGCACGTTCGTACGGCATCTCAGCCTGTGCTCGCTCGATGTCTACAAACAGAGGTGTTGCCGGACGTGTCAGGAAGCATAAACCTGCGGAGGGGTCGTCACGCTGCTGTGAAGAGGAGACCAAGGCGTAGACGCTCTTTCCCCGTGTAGCCGGTTCAGACACAGGCTGTTCCTTTAAAAACCCAGATTCTGCCTTCAAACCGAGGTCGATGCAAACTTGCCGCTGGTGGAATGCCGTGCTGTCATCTTCCCTGGGGGCGGGTCTTTCATTCTAGCTCTTTGACGTGAGACATTCCGGACCTGCGTGGCAGGCGGGCCATCGCGCGTGGGGCCTCCCCGCGTCCTTCTAATCAGGAGATCTCCAGGTCCCCATGCGTGGCCGTGTGCTTCCTCCGGTGACGTGTGGACTGGTGGTGTGGGGCGTCCTGAGGACTGGGGGGGCTTCCTCTTCTCCCAAGTTTTAGGGTTTCGCAGGTTTGTAAGGCATTTACACGTTAGCAGCTCTGGACAGTCGCTCTTAAGGTCGTGTGATTGGCATTTCTCTGGGTCCTGAAGTCCAGGCTGTGAGTAAGAGGCAGTCGCTCTGGGCACGTGTGTGGCACCGACTGGCCCGGGGCCCTGGGGGCGGGGAGCGGCGTCTTGTCCTTACTCTTAGACAACCCGTGGACGAAAACCCCGAGCCAACCTTGCTGCCGGCTTCACAGCCACGGAGAGCCGTCTGCGACCAAATGCGGCATCTTAGAAATCGAAGGAGAGGGAAGGTTCACCTTTTCTACTGATTCTGAAGTGTAGTCAGAGCTCTAGGAGCCGTGAACGAAACCTCTTCTGAGCTCTGTTCTCTTGCACACGAACGGAGACGCAAAGCCCTATCAGACCTAATTTCTGCATAAAGCACTCTTCCTAAGCGTTTTTATTTAGGGGAAATTATAAGAAGGTAACCTAACTATGAAACGCGGCGGTTGCAGAGACCTGTTTATGGTAAAGAAGCGCTTTCATTTACAATGATTTGCCGGGACGTCCAGAGTGAATTTGGTTGAGGCTGAAAGTGAGAGGGGGGGCTGAGGTCAGAGTCAGGACTCGGTGAGCAAGTGTAGGGTTCGTTTTAGTTTTAGGATTGGGCTAGGTGGGAATGGGGGTCACGTTAGGGTCAAGGCTGGAGCTGGCTTTGGGGGCTGGGGTTAGGCTGAGGTGGGACTGCGTTGGCTGCATTCGGCCTGATGCCAGTGCTGGTGTTGCTGACGGTGTCAGGTGGAGGGGGAACCTGGAGTCAGTGCTTCTGCGCAAGTGTCTGGGGTGGCGCCGGAGTCTTACGTCCGAAAGCCCGTTTGGTCATGGGGCTCCTTCCCTTACGTCCTACCAGCGACGGCTTCAGACGGAAGCCCCGGTGAGCGGCCATCCGTCGCCTGTGCGCGAGCGGCCTGCAGCCCGCGGGCCACAACGGCACCTGAGGCGGGCGGCCCTGGACCTGATCACGAAGGCGTGAGCAGCGCGTCTGGTCTTTGGACGTGTCCGTGCACAAGCTCGCTGAGCCGCATCCTGAGCGCCAGCTCTCGTGTCCCGACATTAGCCTCGCGGACACGGGCGATGAACACCACTGCGCGTGGAGGTTTGGTGGCCGGGCGGACGGCGGGGGCGTCAGGGGCACACGCCAGCCCACGGGTCATGAACCATCAACCACCCTTACCTGTTGGCGGTTTTTAAATTAAAAGAAAGATCATTTGTAAAATACTCTTTGTATATATTTATCATATGACTTAAAGGTGCAATATTTTATTTTGTACAGTATGTAATAAAGACATGGGACATATATTTTTCTTACTAACAAAATTTCTTATTAAATTGCTTCACCTTTGTATTTAAAGTTGCTGTTTTTCTTGTACTTTGGTTACCCTTCAAAGGACCTTCCTGTGTACTGCATTTTACTACTGTTTCTACAACATAAAAGTTAATGTTCCCTTCGTGCCCCTTACGTGATCCAGAAATAAATTCACTTTGATTATTCAGTGGCATCCTTACACATGGGAGTGGCTTGTTTGTATTGTTTTTTGCTTTGTCGCCTTGGTCTGCCTTCCTGTGGGTCCAGAGCAAACCTGAAGGGTTCGCCGTCCTGGACCGTCCTGTGAAATGTGGGTGACAAGATTCAGGGCAGACCACATAGAAATTCACCTATAATTCCCTCACCGCCGTCATTGGTGCCGTACGCATTATAGTTAAAACAATGTCAGAGGCAGAAAGGGTGGAAAGTCCCAAGTAGACGGGTTAGAAGCAGGAGGCGGGAGAACAGGAGGCGCTGACAATCTCTTATTCGTGGTCGTGAGGAGGTAAGTGGGCGCGGCCCTGTGATGTCTGCACCTGAAGACTTTTCAGCAGCAGTTGGTGAGGAATCGAAGTCCCTCATTTAACACGCACCCTTAGCACTGCCCGGGCAGTTTCTATAAACCAGGAAGCCTTTCTTTGTAGGCTCGGAGTCTGTGGGCTGATTTTCCACGAGGATCTGCAGCGAGCTGGGTGGAGATGGGGTGGGGTGAGGCTGGACGTTTCCTACTGCCTCTTCCCTCTGGATTCCCTCCTTTCTTCACTGGATTCATCCAAGTCTGGCTTAGTGAGAACTCCTTCTAGAATGTAGCAGGCTGTTGAACATTACAGGTTTCCAGTGCCATTCCAGCGGGATTCCTGTGTGTGCCCCGCACAGCGCATCCTTCTGGGAGACCGTAAGGACGCGCTGGGTCAGGTGGCACCAGCTTCCTGGCACCTTTGGATTCTCGCGCACACAGACCCACAGACCCCTCCGTCCCTGTGCTCCTGCTGTTCCCAGCATGACCCGGCGAGTCCCTGCTCACCACCCAAGACTCAGCTCAGCTGCCCTCTCCTGAAAGGGGCTTCCCCCAATTCCCGGGCTAAGTGGCCCACGTACCCTCTGTTCCAATCTCTTATTCACACCTGTCATATCGGGTGTTAGATCATGGCGAGGCCCCATCATCCATCTCTGTGTTCTCAGCCCAAGTCAGGTCGCTGTGGGAGACCCCAGGGCATGGGGAGCTGTCCGAAGAGACCCCCCCCATAGATTACAGAGGGGTCGGAGAGCCCAGCGTCAGAAAATGGGCCAGGAGGAGAGTGCTATCATATTTTCTAATTTTCCATGTTGAGTATATAATCGTGTTTTCTTTTAAAAGGTAAGAATATCTAATCACATACAGGTTAACCTAGATAAGAGTTTATTAAAAAGGTCTCTTTTCCAGAGAAAATTTTGGGCAGAAATTATTTCATGAAAATGCATTTTATTGATGCTTCATTATGGCTGCAGAGATACATACTTCTGCATGTCATAATTTCCGCCAATAAATACAAGCAGACATACACACAAGCCACCGGCAAATAAACATTTTAACCCAGTGTTGGGGAACTTATTCTCAATTAAGCACATAGTTTGAAAGAATTCTAAAGCTGCAAAAGGCTACATTTTGTGATAAAATAAATCATAGTCTCCTGATGTAATCATTCATCAAAGAAAAAATAAAAACAACACGAGTTTAATTCATTAGGGAAATTTCAGCGTTTATAAACGCAACACGTGCTTCCGCTTCGCTCCCTGACCTCATTCTCTCCCTCTCTTCTTAGCGCTTCGCTCGCACTGGAGAAGAAGGACATAATTGGGCCCCGGACTGAGCCCCCCCCCCCCAGGCCTGAGCCACGATCCAGGCCTGACAGTCAGGTACGTCATCACCTGGGGGGCCCCCTGAAGATTCTTCAGAGAGCTCGGCCGTTCCTAGAACTCCTGGAACACAGTGTGTTTTTCTTCCTATAAACACTGCCTTCAAACCACGGGACTCCCCGAGCCCAGGCTCCCCAGGCTCCGGAACAAGTCCTCAGGCGCCTCAGGACGAGGCTCAGAAATCTCACTGCTCATAAGCTCAAAGCAAATTTGGTCACTTTATAATCCTTGCCTCAGGCCAGAAAATGAGTGTTGAGTAGGTAATGGCCCTCATTTGGAAAATGAGAAAACGGGTTCAAAAAAGAGATTAAGGGACTTACTAACAGTTTCTGACACTTGTTTGGCACTTTTACTTTCGGGTTGCGATGAATCATCTGCTCTGATGCTCCGAACAGAACGTTGGTGAGCTGAGCGGAGCGAAAGTTTTACACGTGGGGACACGTGGCTCACGCGGCTCAGGGACACCCGTCATCGGCCTGAGGTGGTGCAAAGAGAAACTGTGTGGTCACGGGGACCCGAACTCAGAGCCCTGACTCCCCGTGCACAGAGCTGTTGCTGGTCACACTGTGGTTCCTCTTGCGAACTTGAGCATGGTGAGGAGCGGGGCAGTCCCCTCGACAGCGCCCGCCTCAGTGCAGGGTGCCCACGAAGACCACCGTCCCGGAGGAGGAATCCACCCGTCGTGGTCGGCGGTGTGCTCGACAGTCCCGGTGCGCCCGACAGGTGAGGGTCAGGCTGTGAGTAACCATGTGATTGCTGTAATTAGAAGCCTACGGATACAGGACAACAGAGACGGGAGACCCAACGGGAGGCTGGGAATCAAAATAGCTCAGATGGAATGTCCACTATTCAGGCCTCAGAACAGCACAGTGAAGGGCAGTCTTGGTGAGAGATCAAGACACAGTGGACTCTGAGGTCCTCGTTTCCTATCATTAATTTTCCAATTTTCTTCTTTAAAAATTTAACCGGATTTGTTTTACATCTCCCGTAAATGATTTTTGCTGTAAAAAAGTTGGCTTTGCCCTTAGAAAACCAACATCCCATTAGCTTCCTTTTAGACGTGGTTTGGTGATCAGCAGGCCTCCACCGTGGGTGCGATCTTGCGGAAGAATCGATGACCTCCAGAACTTGTGTTTTCAAAGACATAGCCTGGGGGAGAGGGGAAGCGGGCGGGGCAGGCCTCCTGTGTCTTTGCCGTGTACTCGAGAGAGTACACAGTTGTGTCGTCGAACGGAGCGGAGCTCCTCCTCAGCGCGTGCGCAGGTCTGCAGCTCTCCGTGGGCGTGAGCTCGTGTGGCACATAGTGAGACCTGAAGGTGGTCCAACCATCAAATTCCCCAGATGGGTTGGGAATCTGCTGCTGCCTCTTAATAAGTCCTGGACGGCAGCTTTCCCAGGCTGCAAAGTCTTCCTTCGTGGTGCTTTTTCCTTGAAAAGGAAAATTGTTGTCTCTTCTCCGAGAAACTGGCCTGATGGGAACAACACGTTTGGTCTGATGGGGAATGTAGTCAAGATGACTTGTGCTGCTCAACTGCATGGGCCCTGCGGGGGGGACATACGCTGGTGTCTTCTTGGCTGCGGGTGGTGGGATTTCCCACGGTTGGAAGCTTTCTCGGAATTCGGTGCTTCCTTCAAAACGAGCGTGTGGGGTCACTCTGGTGTGTGGAGGTCTGCAGAGTTCCGCAGATTCGCCAACAAGACCCTGAAAGTCACACCGGTGAGTTGTGAGATCCTCAAAGGGTTGGGTGGTCGGCTTGTACACCTCTTTGGGCCTTGCACCCTTGAATTCCAGCCGATAAGGTACATAATCAAGGCGGTGGCTCGTATCACCATTAAAAGGGACGGCAGAACGTTTGACCACAGGGCTGGGCTTAAAGCTTTGCCTAGGCTGCATCTCCCGAGGAACATAATCATCCTGAAATGTGGTTGAATTTCCAAATTTCACAGTGGGGGGATGATAAGCTTGTTCTGGTTTACAAAGGTCCATTTTCTGAATGTCCCAAGTTCTATAATCATCTTGAAAACAAAAAAAGAGAGCATTTTAAAGTGCTAAGGCAAACAACCCTCTTCTAAACGTCATGGCTTCCTTCTCTCGTTGCCAACACCCCTCCGTTTCCTTCAGAAATCTGGACAGTAACCGAGGACGAAGTTGCGTGGGTTCCCATCGTTGTCACCCCGCTTTAGTACATAGAAGTCTCTGCCTCTAGACTTACCTGAATACGCAACGAGGGAATGAGACTCTGAACTGATTGCTGACAGTTTTTGGAAGTCTGTGTTTGGGGTCAAGGCAGAGTCTAGGAGACTGTGGTTGTGTTTTGCAGGAACTGGCTGGGATTTTCACTTCGCCTCAAGAAATGCTAAAGGACACCATAAAATCCATGGATTGACATAAAGTCAAAGGCCCTGACCTGTGGGTGAAAGCGATGTGGGGGTGATGCCTTGGTTTTGGAGGGACTCTTCAAAGGAGAGAGAGTTCCAACTCCATTATACTCTAGGAACAGGATTCCCTGAGCAAAGATACAGAATAACTTGTACTATCCCAGAAAATTCATTGGCTTCAACTTTAATGTCTCAGGAAATGGACTTCAAGTCATTCCCCAAAGATAGGGGGCCATCTAGAGGCCAGAGGCCTGAAATGAGTGCTTTCCAACATGTCAGAAATTGTGTGTGGAATTAACAAGTGAACATCAGAGCTAAGTCTGAGATTTGGCGTTAAATGCCTTCATTCTGCTTCTTGCAGCCTACCTAGACCATGGATGGGAAACTGAAGTCCTTATGTTTTACCTGAGGGGTATTCAGTTTTTCTATTTCTAGACGAGAAAGGTAGAAAGATAAAAAATACTGTGGAATTGGCTTTACCCAAAAAGATGTACACTGAAGACTAACTTATATAAGACAGAAGTTATACAAGATAATGTATTAGAGTCTAGACTAAAGTCCACACAGGGTCTACTGGAAAGGCCAAAACTCAAAAGCTTCTCATGTGGATACCTCCTTTGGAGAGAAAGATTCCTCACTCACAGACATTTCTGCCACTATGGACCAAATGATCACTTCCGCCTCATCAAGTACTGGTGTTGGGATGGGGTTGGGTGCCTGGCCCGAGAGCAGGTCATCTCTAGGCTAGTAGGGATCCACAGAAGCCTGGCAAGGACAGACGTGCTGGGTAAGCGATTCTTGTTCTTGTGAACCCAAATCTGAAAACGTGGAGCCAGGTGAAAGCGGGAGATGAATCTACAAGGATGCCAAAAGTGGAACTGGAGAGCCGTGGCAAACTGAAGACTTCGAAATCCACCTGTAGGGGGACAGAATTGATAAACAGGCGGAGGAGCCCAGGTAGTAGAGTGGCGGTCGGAGCAGATGCACGCAGAGTGAAGACGCTGTAATAGAAACCACGGGGCTCTTGCGGAGAGAGGGGGAGGGGGCCGCTCTTGCCTCAAGCTTCCTCTGTGCCCGAGAGCTTTCCACGAGCAGTTCCTGGGAAGCCTTACCACAAACTCGCTTTGTCTTGAGGCACCACGAAGGAATCTGTTGTTTGCAACCTAAAGCATAAAATTATGACACTGGTTTTCATAAACTAGAAGAAACCACAGGGTGCTAGCGAAGGTCTGTAGTTCTGCAGTGCTTCCTAAATGACTGATAAAAAAGAGGTTGATTCCATGAAAGAAACTAAATAGAAGAGAGCACTTCTCCCTTACCAAACGAGCTTCAGTTTTCAAAAAGGGGGCAAGAATTTGGAGGCCGCACCACGAGATCCGACAGCACACATTTCTGTGACTACCAACTGCAGAAAACTGCAGAAAACGGATTTTCCTTTTATGCACAGGCCTATGCTCATATGCTTGGAATATTGACTATTTGTTCATTCTGGAGTATGTGTTAATAACCTTCTGGCAACACCTTTAAGACATCATAATCTTTATTAGTTTCATCTGCTTTTCGTGTCTTACAAAGGACACGTGGGAACAATCCAGGGCACTGACAGAAGGACACGTGTGGTGCCGTGCGTATGTAACAATGCAGGCTGGCCATTTGACCACTGCGGTGTTGCTCTGGTGGGGGAGGGCAGTTCTGTTTCCTCTGCTCATTCTTTTGATTTCTAGCCACTGAGATCTAGTTAGCGAGTTTGCCCTCCTGTGAACAGTGCCTGCGCCATGAACGCTTGTGTGCAGAGCCCCATCCCCATCCCTATGGTGAGCTGTTCTAGGTTCCTTTTTGAGGACCAAAGTCCTGAGTTGCACATTCTAGTTCTTTTCCTGGGTGATTTGGAGCCTGTTCCCTGTGGCATCTTATGGCACCAAGGACTTGGAAACAACTTTTACAAAGCCAGGGAGCTCCATCCTGAGCTGTATTTTGTCTAACACATCCCATGGTTTTACTACTGCCTGGAAGCTGGTGACCTCCAGAGATGAGTCTCCATTCCAGACTTCCCTTCGAACCCCAAACCCACACATGTACCTTCCTACTAGGTGTCTCTGTTGCAGGAGGTAACTGAAACTTAGTGCGCCCAAACTGAAAAACTCTTTACGTGTTAATCGAAATTTTATCTCATTTACATGTAATGTAATGAACGGTCCAGTTGAGGTGAAGGTGACTATATTGCTGTTTGCTTTTGATTGTTCCCATGTGTCCCTTGTCCCCTTACCCCTTATGTGCTGCCTTCTTTTAGATGAAGGGTATTTTTATTATTCTATTTTCTCCACTAGCATTTTAGTTATAACTTGCCATATTTTTATAATAAAAATGCATTTTTGTCCTACTAGGGGATCTTTTTTGGCCTACTTGAACTTAAATTGATATTTTCACCACTTGTAGAACAGCGGAAGAAACTTTCAACAGTTTAATGCCATTTACACCCTCCTGCTGTCTTCTGTGCTATGTTTTACTTCCACATTTATACAAAAATACATAATATAATTATTATTCTGACTTTAAGAGGTGAATATTGTCCTGTATTTACCCACATATTTACCCTTTCTATGTATTTCATTCCTTCGTGGATTTCGTGCTGCCCTCTGGAATTATTTTCCCTCGACCCAAAGAAATTCCTTTACAACTTTTTGTAGTATGGGTCTGTTACTAACAAAGTCTTTGGGTGTTGTTGTTTTCCAAAAACATTGTCATTCTGCCATATTTTTTGCAGGATATTTTCACTAGACATAAAAGTCTGGGATTCACTGGGTTTTAAAGTTCTAGGTTCTTTTTTTCCTTTCAACACTTTAAAGATGTTATCCCATTATCTTCTGGCTTTCATAGCTTTAGATGAAAAGTTAGGTATGTTTCTGATTTTTCTTTTTGTTAATAATGTGTGGTTTTTCTCTTGCAACTTTTGAGATTCATCTTTGCTTCGTTTTCAGAAGTCTGATGATAGTGCCTAGCTGCGGTACTCTTTGTATTGATCTATTCGGGGATTTGTTGAGCTTCTTGAATCTGTGGCGTGGTTCTTCATCAATTTTGGAAATTTCTTGACCATCTCTCTGAGTATTTGCATTTTCTTCATCGGTCTCATATTTTATCAAGTGCTAGATGTCACATATAAGAAAGCCATGGACTTTAAAATAAATGTTATTCTTGCTTTTTCCAATGTTAGGCAGATCGCCTTGATCCAATCAGGAGTTGAGCTAGGTTGGTGCTCGGAGGCACGTTTAGTTAGACATGGTCTTTCTCTAGATACGAATGGGTCCAGGACAAGAACTGCGGTGTATTTGTGGTAGAGCCTTCGTTCTGCGGGACTGTCTCCTGAGCACCTCCTCCCAGGGACAGCTGTGGGATTCTTCTGTCGGATCTTCCTGGCCCAGTCTGCTAGCCCACCGTGCCCGCTCACCACTCCGCAAACACCCCACCAGGAAAGCCAGCCGTGCGTCTGGAGGATGTCTAGATTCCAGCTTGTCACAGGAAGCCCACGTATCAGGTGCTCCGCTGGTTCCCTCCCCCTTCTGCTTTTGCCACACTCAGTCTTCAGCCTTGGCCTGGGTTCGACAAATGCTCCCAGGCAAGTAAACAGCTCTCTTAGTTCACCTAGGAAGGTGCCCTCCATCTCTGGAACTGTAATTCTTTCCTTCCAGGGCTGTCTAATGCCACAAAAAAGGTGTTTCACAGTTTAAAAATGTATACATATTGTTGCAGCGGCAAAGATGGCCGTCTGCCATTTACGAGATTCTCCCTGGAGACAGAACCCGCCCGTTTTCAGCAGCTGCGAGGAAAATGTTAAGCACTCGGTCTGGTAACCAGGGCTTTGCGATCTGATCTCAACCGACATGACAGAATTATACCCTAATCTCTCAGTTCATGAAACCCTCTGGTGTTTACCAAATGATCATTTCCTTTTTCTGGCTCCATGAATTCTTGCGCATTTCACCCTGGTTTTGAGATGTCCTTCCCTTTCCTATAGATCGATGCTTATGAGTCTCTGATACGCACCCAGGCTGGCCTGCAGGGGGATCCTGCTCGTCTAAACTTTTGAGGCATGAGTTGTTCCACCCATTTTCTAGTGAATTATCCTCCTCCCTAGTGATATCACATACATTTTTTTAAGTTTATTTATTCTGAGAGAGAGGAAGAGAGAGCACATGAGCGGGGAAGGGACAGAGGGAGGATAGCGGGGTGGGGGAGAGAGAATCCCCAGCAGCTCCAGGCTCTGTGCTGTCAACACAGAGCCCAATGCGGGGCTTGAACTCACGAACCATAAGATCATGAGCTGAGACAAGATCAAGAGTCAGATGCTCAGCCGACTGAGCCCCCCAAGCTCCCCAATAACAAACAGTATTTATTTCTACCAAGGCTATTTATTTTTAATTTTTTTAATGTTTATTTATTTATTTTTTATTATAGTTTACTGTCATGTCGGTTTCCATATTCTACCAAGGCTATTTAATTGTTTATGCTCCTATTGCTTCCTTTCCTCAACCATCAGGTTTCCACTTGTCAACCACGATCTTGATTCAGATCTCGTATTCCCTACAGTGGCCAGAACAGCAGAGTAATCCTTAAAACATTCATCAAATCACATACTGGCCTATTTTCATCGTCTATGCTTTAATATGCAAGACCCTCTAAACGGAGGCTGCCGGGGAGAGACACGTCCCTAAGGGCAGCCTGCCTCATAGAACTGCGTCTCCAGGACTAGATGTGGCCCTTCTCCTTTCTCTTTATCGTACCCCATTTCTGTCTCTCCTCTGTTCCCCGATTCTCAGTGAAGAGTAAGAGGGTCTCTTCTCATTGTGATTTCTTGTCAGCCACACACCTGTCCTTAAGTAGGTGCCTACAGATCCTGCAGGACCATCATCACACAGAATGCCGAGTTCTGCCTTGGCCCTGAATATATACTGTCTCATGCTACCTGCCTGGAGATACACACATAACCTCTCCTCACTAGGAAGGATCAGAAGTGAGAAAACCAGAGGGACCCCAGGAATCCTCAACACTGGATTACGGGGGTGGAAGTATGGAAATCTATAGGAAACCCAAGTAATGAGAAGCTGGAACGGGTGTGTGTGTGTGTGTGTGTGTCTGTGTGTGTGTGTGTGTGTCTGTGTGTGTCTGTGTGTGTCTGTGTGGGTGTGTAATAGTCACAGCATCAGGGAATATCAATATTGTGGTATTTTTCAATAGATCTTGTAGAAAAAAAAGAAACTCTCACCATGGTTGTTAAAAGACCCATCTTCATCAAGTACCTTCTACATCACCTTGTTACGCAGCACATGCCTCCCCTGCGTACCAGTAAATTCGGATCTGCAGTTGCTAGATCTATACTGCATGATAACAATACACTTGCTCACCACACGCACTGTCCTGACACTGCTCCTTGGGTAGCATCTTATGTGGTCACAGCTCTAGAGACAGAAAGCACGTTTCTCCTGACCTCCCTACACATAGATCATAGAGAACTGATAACAGGTACTTACTTACCCATTGAACTGGCGAGGGTGATATTTAAAGAAAACATAGACATTCAGCTATTGCCTATTTAACTATAAACCACTGCTTTCGTTGTGGGCGACATCACGTTTACAAAGGGGTTTTAGGCGAGGACATACCATTCAGCTGTGTCACGTAACTGATGAAAAGGGGATCAGCTTAAATAAGCAGTTACGTTATCAACAAAAAATACAGAAATAATATGTACTAATAACAACATAGCCTTTACAAAGAAAGACCCCACTCCCCCTAAGCAAGAGTATTTTAAAATCAGTTGCTTTTTGGAAAGAATCTAGCCATGCACTGCCCAGCCCCCTACTCCTCCAAGTCAGCGGCCGACAGAGAGAAGGTATTGTCACACGCATGTCTTGCAGGCTGGGAGCCTCAGAAGAGCAGGTGCCCCGAGTGGTGGGCCGACATCGTCACCAGAGCGATAAGCCAAGTTTATTCTGAGTGAAGTATCAGGAAGCATCTGGTCCCAGATCTAAGCTTTATTCTTTTTTTAATTTTTAAATGTTTTTACTTATTTTTGAGAGAGAGAGAGAGAGAGAGAGAGAAAGAGAGAACGCAAGCAGGGGAGGGGCAGAGAGAGAGAGAGACACAGAGTCCGAAGCAGGCTCCAGGCTCTGAGCTGTCAGCACAGAGCCTGAGACGGGGCTCGAACTCATGAACACTGAGATCATGACCTGAGCCGAAGCCGGATGCTTACCCGACTGAGCCCCCCGGGCGCCTCTGTCTAGGCTTCACTCTTCACCCTAGGCTTTATCACTATGAAGGGAATATTTGGTTCTCCACCTGCTAATTCTTTTGTTTGTCAGCTGGTTCAGAACTTGAGCTGTGAAGGGCACTGCTCTTTACCTGACTTCTCACAGACTCCAGTACGTCAGTAGAGTCTCAGCTCACTCTGGAATGGTAGGAAAGGAGCAGCGCCAACTAACTGCGGCACGATGTGACAAGGACGACATAATCCTTGTTCCCCGGCAGCCTTTGCTTTTACACTTGGCCCTTGAACACAGGGGTCAGGGGCACTGACCCCCCGCATAGTCAAAAATCTGCATGTAACTCTGATTCCCAAAACTACTAATGGCCTGTTGGCCGGAGGTCTCAGCAGCAGCACACACGGTCGATGCATATTTTGTGTGTTCCATGTACTCTGTGCTGTGCTCTGACAATGAAATGGGCTGGAGAGAAGATGTGATGGAGAGACGCACAAGGAGGAGATGATACATTCGCAGGGCTGGGCTGTGTTTATGGAGGAGAACCCACATATACGCACACGGCCCTGGGTCAACTGTCTCTTTTTAGACAGAGAACGTGAGCTAGGTGGCTACATTCAGAAAGAAATCTAGGTCTTTTAAGGCTCAATCAGGCAAATGGCCTTTTGTCACTATACAATACTACTGTGACCAAAGCAAACCCAAAACAAACGAACGAACATTGTCCTAAGTCATGGGAGCTAACTTTGGCCACACAACAGATGATGACTTGGTGTTGGATGGAAACGAGATTTAGTATTTTGGGCCCCTTCACCTTTGCAACGCCAAGTTACCTCTGTAGGTTGGGACAGTGTCCAACTTTCCTTGTTTGCTGTGTTGTCTCTCCAAAGGCCGGGCGACGGCCACAGGCTGCACTTTGTAAGAACCGAAATCCCGCTTGTAGGTCGTGCCCAGATCAATCTCCCCCTGCTTTGGTTTATATTCCTCTGGGACGTGGCGAGGCTGTTTGACTATTTCATAAGGACGATAATCCGATCTGAAACACAGAAATTTGTAACATAGCCTCACAGCTTCTTAAATTAGAAGTAATCAGCTCAATCAGTATTGAAAGTTTCAAGGTTTTTTTCATTTGAAAAGTCTCAGAAGACATAAAAATGGTGACAGCTGATAAACTACTTGAGAGAAAGAATTTGATTCCTTCATGTCCTACTCAGTGACAAAAAATGTTAGGAAAATATATGTCAAAAGTCCTGGTTTTCAAAACACCATTACAATGGACCTTGGCTCTTACATAAATAAAATCTTTAACTGAATTTTTTTCTAACCTAGAAGGAAATTTTAGGAATTAATGAATCTAAAAACTTTTTTTTACATAGATCCCTTGGGTTCCCTTTGTCAAAATCCTTATTCGTCCTACTTGAAGTCTAAGCTATTTGGGCGTGCGAGCGTACAGGAGCTTACATCGTGCGATCTTCCTGGTTCATGCGGAGTCATCAGTTAAGCAGGTAATTACCATCTGGACTCCGGCCTTAGACAGAAGCCACATTCACAGTATGGGTGTGACTCTTCCTTATCATGGGTCCCCCAGAAGCCCTTGCTGTGCGGCCACCCTCACGGGGCAGCAGGAGAGCAGGGGACGCTCGGATTGGCGGTGGGGTGACCAGACTGCCTGGATCCGGACCCTTGCTCTGTCATTTACGGGATTCGTGACCATGGACATCTCGGCCCGCCTGTGCGCAGGCACGGGACACATACAATAGGCCGTCCTGCCGCCGACCTCACAGGGTTATTTCAGGGCTGGCGCGCACACACGTGTACCAGAGCTTGGTGCTAGTGAAGGCAGCATGTTAGCCACTGCTGTGACCGTGAGTCTTCAAAGGTGCTGTTTTCTGCTCGGGGCTCTCCTGCATCACTCATTTTATTTGTTTAACCATCTCGTACTAATCCCTACTTTGTGCGCATCCACAGGCAGAACAAACACTCACTGAACCCCTTCTGCTCCCGGTACCATTCCTTACACTTGTTGAGCCCTCTTCCTCTGCCCCATCGCCCACCCCTGGCTGCGGTCCACACTGCCACTTCCCTAAGGCAGCCCGAGGAGGGAGGGGGGATTCTCAGGGCAGGACTGAGCCCACCTGGCGATTCTGGTCCTGCCTTCCTGAGGGGCTCTCCTCCTCCTCTCTGCTTCCTGCCTTCCTGAGGGGCTCAGCCATCACGCTGGGGGCCCTCACACCAGGCCTGCACACCCTCCCCTCCCAGCCGGCGCTGCCCCCACCCGACAGCTGCAGTCACTACTGGTGCAGAAATGATGCAGCTGCCAGCTCAGCTCAGACCCTCCTCTGCAGGGGCCTCGCGGATCCGTGGCTGCACCCCAACCCTCAGCGTGCCCCCAATCACATGCGCCACTTGCCCCCAGCGAGCCTGAACTCCCTCTCTGCTTGTTCCCTGTTGTGTGAAAGGCATCACGGCCTTCGGATCCGCACAGTCAGAAGCCCAGGACCCCCCTTGGGCCCCGGCTCCCACCACTTCCATAAGGCCCAGGCTTTCCTAAGTCCTTAGTCAAACCAGCTTGCTTCTCTCTCTCCCTTCTTTTCTCACGTTTGCACCCAAAGCAATCCTTTCACTTGTAAATGTGACCAGGTCAGTCCGCCCCATCCCCTTCCCGTGCCCTCAAAATGCAAACCAGCCTACCACAGACAAATAAGAAACTTTCAGGGGCTTCCTGTGGCTCCAAGGACACAGCCAACACTGCGGGGGCCCAGAGGCCCGCCCTCCTGCTGTGGGAGCCGCCCTCTCCCAGGACCGCCGGCTCCCTGCCCCCGCCTCCCTTGGGCTGCTCTGGCCTGGACCGCACTCCCTTACCTACTTAATCCAGTCAATGGCTTGACACCTTTCAGGACTTACCTCATTCTTCTCTTTTCCCTGAAAAAGTCAAAGCTTTTGTCCTGGCTCTCAAGTCACCTTGGGCCCCTCCTCCACAGATGGGGCCCCTGCTGCGATTGTGTGATTCTTCCTGGTGACATACAGCTACCATCGCACCATCGCTGGATCAACTGCAGTCTGTGAGCCCAGCGGCCATGACCACGACCATGCTCACCGCCACGACCGCGGCCGTGCTCACCGCTGTGCGCCAGGCGCTCAGCACAGGGCCCGACACATAACACATGCTTCGTATCATTTAGCGGAGAAGTAGTAGAAATCACATACCTGTTAGTCTCAAGACATCGGAGTTGTTCTTTGCTCTTCCCAAATACCAGCTAGAGGGGAACAGGCTAAAATGCAGTCAGGCAGCGGAAGGAGCAGGGAGAGGACAGAGAGAAAGCGCAGAAGTCTTAGCTCCTCTAGTCAGAGGAGCTGAGCCTTAGCAAACACACCTCCAAACCCGAAGCAACTTTCTACGGAGAAGCAGTGACGGGGGCAAACACGTTCCTAGTGGCTACCACATGGGCCCCGGGGGACGTGCCCGCAATCACACTGCGGGGCAGCGTCCCTGCTCCTCCGGCAGTCCCCTGGCTGTACTGCACTTGACCTTGTGTAAAGTGTCAAACATCCGAGAGCCAAGGGGGACCTCCGTCTTCACAGTCCTGTCCTGTTACAGGGAAGTACAGAGTGACACTTCTGTTGGCACAGGTCTGTCAGCCGCAGCTGCTGGGTTGACACAGTCCACATGGGGGCGAGCAGGACGGGTCCCGCACCCCAGCGCGCGGGATACTGCGATTCCCAGTCAGGATACCGAGAAAGCCAGTGGTATACCAAGTGCAGAGATGCTGATTTCAAAAAATGGAAATGTTAGTATCATGGGCATATTTGGAAATTTGGCAGCTGGGACACTTTGGTTTTCTTTCTCTTGTTTTTCTGTTTGGTTGGTTGGTTGGTTGGTTTTTACTATTAATGGAGACTTGAACAAGTCAACAGACAAACCCAGAATTACGAAGCAACTGTCTTTGTAAAGAAAGGTATGGCATGGGGCGTCTGCGTGGCTCAGTCAGCTAAGCGTCTGACTTGGTTTCCGCTCAGGTCACGATCTCATGAGGCACGAGTTTGAGCCCCATGTCAGGCGCTACACTGACGGCGTGGAGCCTTGCTTGAGATTCTCTCTCTCCCTCTTTCTCTCTCTGCTCTTCTCCCCCCTCCTGCTCGCTCTCTCCCTCTCTCTGAAAACAATTAAAAACTTAAAGATATGGCAGGGTATACCTTCCCAGTTTTAACATTTAGAACTAGTAAAATGCAGAATCTTTGAGAAATATGCATATTGTGAAACTTAGTTCAGACCTCCATGAGGAGTTGCCAAGGCGTCAAAGAGGGACGTTAAGGTGAAGAAAAAAGCAGGACTCCCATTTGCTGCCTCTCAGTCAATCCTTTGATTTCCTCACCTCATTTTCTAGATCTTGTTTATTCATCTGAGATTTTGTTTTTCGACTGCCATTCCCACAAGGCCGTCAGCAACACCGGGCAAAGTCCTTCCTGGCCCGCGTCACCCAGGGACGGTGTGGTACTTGCCGACTGCCCCGAATCTGGGGCAACACTGAGCCGCAGTGCCGGTTAAAATGCAGACTCCTGGGAGCTATCGTTTCAGGTGGAACGCCGGAATCTGCAATTTCAACCCTTCTGGATGATTCCAAAGCACACCGTATCTGAGGGCTACGGAAGATTTCAGATCCGTGGAAGAGCCACACATCTACAGAAGTCAAGTGCGAGCGCCAGAGCGCGAGCCCTGCAAGGGCCGCCCGAACGTTAGAGGGGCAGGTGCTGGACTGGAAGTTCGGAGGGTTCCACCTTGGCTCTCGCACGTACAACGGGCTCTCTCTAAATGATACGAAAATGGGTAACACTGCAAATTAAAGTTGTTGTAGAGTTTTTAAATCCCGAGTTATAGACAGCTGGCGTGTGCGCTCCTTGAAAATAGGAAGCTCTGCTTATTGATCTTTATACTTAACACCCAAGATTGTGCCTTGAATATGGTGTGCACATGAACAGAATAAAGACAAGAATTAACTCATTGACAAAGACACAGATTTTTTCAAAAAAGAGCTAAGTCCGGGGGCACCTTGGTGGCTCTGTAGGTTGAGTGTCTGACTCTTGATTTTGGCTCAGGTCACGATCTCATGGTTTGTGGGGTCAAGCCCCGCACGGGGCTCTGTGCCGACAGCACGCAGCCTGCTTGGGATCCTCTCTCTCGCTCTCTCTCTCTCTGCCCCTCCCCGACTCATGCACTTTCTCTCTGTGAAACATAAGTTAACTTCAAACAAACAAACAAACAACTAAGTCCCGATGGCAAGATTATGGTCTTACAGGAGGACTTCTTTTTGTCTGCGCAGCACTGAATAAACATTGAGTGCCTACTACGTGCTAGCTGGCATCCTCCTACGTTTCCGGAAATAGAATGCAAAGATGAGCATAGACACAGTTCCTGCCTGCGTGGGCCTCTGAAGCAGAGTTAATGATCGATAATAATAAATAAGTAAGATGCACTGAGGGGACTTTTACTGAGCCTGAAAACTGGGGACAGCGTCAGAGTGACAACTAGGTGGAGATGTACAGGTTAGATGGGCATTAAGTGGGGGGAGAGGGAGGGAGATCTCCAGGCAAGTGACAAATAACAAGTGGAAGGCTCTGTGGCGAGGAAGAACCTGAGAGCTTTCAAGAGATGGAAACTGTCCTGCGGGATGTAGCATAGAAGAGTGCGGTGAAGATAAATTAGAGAATCAGGTACGGACCAAACCGCCAAGGGGTCTGGGCGGATGTTAAATAAAATGGGAAAGTAGAAGAATTTTAAGCAAGCAGGTGATAATATTAGAACTGCATTTTATGTTTTAAAATTTTTAATGTGTATTTATTTTTGAGAGAGAGAGAGACAGAGACAGAGTATGAGCAGGGGAGGGACAGAGAGCGAGGGAGACACAGACTCTGAAGCAGGCTCCAGGCTCTGAGCTGTCAGCACAGAGCCCGATACTGGGCTCAAACTCATGAACCGTGAGATCGTGACCTGAGCTGGAGTCTGATGCTTAACCGACTGAGCCCCCCGGGCGGCCCGGGAACTGCATCTTAAGGAGATCATGTCTGCAGGGCAGAGTATAGGAGACCGATCAGAGCTGTAAAACCCAGAGGAGACACAGAAAACACAGGAAACTACCACATCCCTCCAGGCGGAAGGGAGGCCGTGGAAAGGAGCAGATCACAGAAGAGATTGTAAGCGGTTAGAACAACAAAACTGTTTCCCCTTTTCCTGCTCACGTTTTGCCATTCTCACTTGATTCTCGCCTTTCTGTTTTTCTCGAGTTGCGACTAGGCTAGTTCCTTGCTTCTTGGGCTGCTTCAGCTTCAAACAACTAATCGTTCAATTTAAAGAATTCACTTTATGAGGCCCAGAAGAGTTGGGGAAAAATAAGTAAAGCAAATAGTTTCTTAATATTTACTTAAATGTCGTCATCCCTTCCATTTTACCACGGGCTGCTTGGAATTCTGGCTTGGGCTTAAGACTCTGAGGTGGAGGAACGCTGCCATACGTAGGGTAGTTTTCCAAATACTCAGTCGTGGGGCAAGGGACGCCAGGCGTGTCGTGAATCCTTGTGGCTCCACGTGGACAGCGATGGCGCCTGTGCAAACACAAATCACCTGGAAGATTATGTCGGCTTTCAAAAACAGTCCATGCAATTGCATCTCAGTCAGAGACCTTCGATAAACACAGGATCTCTGAATGTAAAAGAAGCTTTACTCATACACACAGACACACACACACACACACACAAACCTGTTTATTCTGCAGTTGTGTTTACAAAAACAATGAATAAATTACAGAACATCCTTCATGGTGGTGGGAACTCTGGTTTTCCTCTGACAACGATGTAGAGTGTCTTTTTAAACAATTTTTAAATGTTTATTTTTGAGAGAGAGAGAGAGAGAACACGAGTGGGGGAAGGGTCAGAGAGCAAGGGGGACACAGAATCTGAAGCACCTCCAGCCCTGAGCTGTCAGCACAGAGCTCGACGCGGGGCTTGAAATCACCAACAGTGAGATCATGACCTGAGCCGAAGTCGGATGCTTGACCGACTGAGCCCCCAGGCGCCCCGCGAGTGTCTTCTTATACTTAGAGGCTGAAAAGCTATCAAGTGCATTTCCCAGGCCCCTTGCAGGCAGGCTCCACACACCACTTAGCTTTCACCTGCTGGGTGTGACTCAGCTGACGCTCTGACTCAGGGAGCACCACCCAGGGAGCAAGGCTCGCACACTCGTGGTGGAGGCCCAGCTGGGCTGGAGCCGGCAGGTGGCAGACGGTGGAGGTCAGGTTTGCAAGGCGGCTTACTCTGGGGCAGCACGGGCAGGAAGGAGTGGCTCTGTTACTGCTCCCGGGCTGTTGGCAGAGGCAGTGGCTCCCTTGGCAGCCCAGTTCTGAGGTGAGATTTTTGGGGGGAATTTCTCCTGAAACGCCTATCTTGAAAATGGTTTCTTCCATTCTTCCAATAATTCTGTGAGCTATGTATATACTCAATAAATTCTTTTATGCCTAGACAAAGCAAGAGTAGATTATATTGTCCATAACTAAGAACCCTGACCAACATCCCATCCAGGCTACTAGCAGGGAGTTATTAAAGAGAAGAGGGTTGATCTGTAGGTGTGGCCGTTGCCAGATGGGGAGACTGTAAACAGTGAAAAACTGGTTGCAAAATGGGATGTATAATACGTTCCATTTCTCTCTTCCCTTTTAAAGAATGTGAAAACGAGTCTTCAAGAACATTTATTATTTGCAGGGACTAGGAGGATGAGGGATTTTCACTAGATTCTAGATTTTTTTTCCTTGTATGTTCATACTATGCCTTATGTATATTCATTTCACAATCAGGAAAAGAAAAAAAGATAAAGCTTTTAATAAAACAGACAGAAAAATCCAAGCAAACCAAATAGGAAAACCCCAGAGTTTTGAACTAGGAGGTCAGTTTCTCAGGTCTGATGCCATTTGGGTCTCCGGGCTCTGTGCGAGGACTAATGATCCAAACCCGGGTAAGGTTGGGTTTGAAGAGAATGCGGATGCTCTGCGGATGAGTCAGAACCGGCGAGGAGATCTAGACTTTGAGAACCCCCCGGAAGAGAGATCAGCTGCTTTGCCTGGAGGTTTCTGGACCAGGAAGAATTGCAGTGCGCACAAGAGCAGAGAGGTGGTGTCGTAGGAATTCAAGAAAATTCAAAGTCAGAGGAGTAGGAGTCGGGAGATTCAAGATTACTGGCTGACAGTGGAGGCTTCCGGAAAGTCCTAAAGTGATTTAGTACCACACATGGTCTCTTGGGAAAATCAGGGATGGGGTCCATAGGTCATGCATAGAGGTTCTGACACAGGTGCGCTGAGTGACAAGTGTCAAGTCCAAGCTCTGGGATTTCTCACTGTTCTTAGTTTTAGTTCCCATCCAAGACATACATTCACATTGTAACAAAATAAATTAAAAAATGCTGCAGAGCTTATAAAGGAAACCAGAAGCCTGTTGTCCCAACTTTTCCAAATCCCTAGAAACAACTTTCTGACTTTCTCTGCTTTTTAGTTTTTCTGGAGGCTACATCTGCTTTTTCCTTCTTTTCCTTCTTATTTTTTTTTAAATGAGCTTTTAACATCTTGAATTATCCGCTTAGATTACTAACTTTCAAATCCTGACATAGCTGAGAAACATTTGATTTATACGGTTCCCGTCACTTCCTGTTACGTGGTCACTCATTAATCCCGCGGAACCCACGTGCCCATCCTGTTTCCTTAGCAAACAGTGATCTAATCCGCGGGGCCAACAGTGACTCCGAGGAAGAAGGCTGTGTTTACAGGGGGAGGGAGGTTGCCGGGCAGGACCCACAGCCCAATTCTGGGTTTCGGGGTGGACACCGCCCCCCTCCGGGCCGGCCAGATCCCCAAGGGGACCGCTTGGAGGGGACGGGGCTGCAGTCAGGCTTGGAGGGGAAGCTGGAGATGGGGAAAGCTGGCACGGGCTGAAAGCTCGTGGGCTTGCACATCGTCCTAGTCCTTCCTTCCCCCGGAGATGGGGGCGCCCAGCCTCCCGGCGGGGTCCGGTCCCAGCGCTCAGCAGCCCGGGGCCCGCCGCTCGGCGCTCACGTCCTCCTCCGCCCGGCCGCCCGCGTCCAGGGTGCGCCCGGCCAGGGGGTCTGAGCGCAGAACTGTCACCCGGGAGCCGGCCGGTGCGGAGCCGCAGGGGTGCCGTCGCCGCCTCCTCGGGCCCTTCACCTCCGGCGCCCCGACCCGCCGCCGCGCGGCCGTTCCTTACCCGCAGGTGCAGATCTGACACAGACAGCGGCTCCTCATGCTCGCGGCAGGCAGCTGCCTTCCCCGGTCGCTCGGCACCTGCGGCTACGGCCCGGCCCACGACGCCCGCGGTCGTCAGGGCAACCGCGGAGCCAAGGAGACCGACGCGGAGCCGGCTTCCGGCGGCGTCAGCGGCGCGCGCGGGTCAGAGGTCGTGCGCGCGCCAGCCCCGCCCCCGGCGTGCGCGCGCATCCGGGGCCACAGGGCAGTCGGTGCCGGCTACGCGCGTGGTGTGGCGGGGCCGGGACCGGGCGGGACCGGGTGGGACCGAGCGGGGACCGAGCGCGGGGAGCCGGGCGGCCGCAGCCGGTGAGTGCGGGCCTGCGCTGGCCGGCGGCGGGCGGTGGCGGGATTCGGGGGCTCGGGGACCGGGAGCGGCCGCCGCCCGCGGCCGTGGGGTCCCTCCGGGGCCGCCGGCTCCCTGAGCGTGGGGACCGGCGATCCTGGAGCCTGCGATCGCGGACGCCCAGGAAGGGGAAGGGAAAGCGACGAGGGTGGGCGGGGACTCTTCCTTTTCACTCGAGAGCCGGGGGAGACGTCAGTGCACCTGTCGGGCCGGTGAGCGTGGCGCCCGAAACTTTGCTGGGGCTCGGAAGGCGCTCGTAGAGCCGGCGCTTTGGTGTCGGTGTCGGGTGAAAGCCCGCGGGAACCGGGGACCGAGGGGCCGGTGTGGGCGCCTCCCCGCCCTCCTGCGGACGCGATTACCCGCGTGGGGCCGCCCAGGGCAGTTACCGGTGCCCCCGCCCCGACGAGCTGCGTGACTCCTCGCGGCGGTCCGGTCCCGGAAGGGGGCCCCCTGCCTCCCACAGGCGGCATGCGGCCTTGGCTCAGAGGCTCGCAGGGGACTCGGGCCCGGCCGGGTGTATCCCTTCCGCAGGCGTCCACCCGGCTCCTGATTAAGGGACCTGGGAAGTCTTGTCAGTTCCCACCGTCACCCGGGAGGGGAGTTAGGTGTTGACGTTTAGCCCATGCGCCGTTTGTAATATATTCCTAATTTTTAGTCCCCGGAGAGAAGCGACCATGGTGCTCAACAGTCTGGATAAGATGATGGAGCTCCAGAAAAACACTGCTAACATCAGGAACATCTGCATTCTGGCCCACGTGGACCATGGTGAGACTCCTTTCTAAAGGGCGTGTTTTCGGTGGTCAAGGGGGCGTGTCTGCACTTGTGTCAGAGCTGGACGCTGTGGGACATCAGGTGGGACCCACGCTTGTTGAGAAGCAGACATCCCTTTGGAAGACTGAGGTCAGCAGCGCCGGCCATAAAAGCGTTTGAAATGAACACGGCGACCTGGTGACTAGTGTTCTTCCCTGCGGTGTATTTCCTTGTTTTTTTTTCTTTAAAAAATTTTTTTAAACATTTTTTTATTTATTTTTGAGAGACAGAGCATGAGCAGGGGAGGAGCAGAGAGGGAGGGAGACACAGAATCTGAAGCAGTCTTCAGGCTCCGAGCTGTCAGCACAGAGCCCAACACGGGGCCCGAACCCACAGACTGCGAGATCAGGAGCTGAGCTCGGATACTCAAGCGACTGAGCCTCCCAGGCGCCACCCCCCCCTTTTTTTAAATGAGAACTTGAATTCTTTTTAAAATAAGCATTTTTGCAATGGCTTTGTGATCTAAAAACACCTCCAGTCTGGACATAATGTCTTGAGAGCCTGTGGTGTGATTCTCTGTGACTCGTCGGGTGTGTTGTGACCACCTCCTAAATTCAAGGGGTTTTGCTGCATGTGTCTGAAAGGTGGTAACTTAGGACTAGGGCGCCAGGCAAGGCCTGCAGGAGGTGTGAGTGCTGAGGCAGCACCAGGCGAGGCGCGAGGAGCAGACCCGCGGGTGGGGAGAGCAGGAGGGCCAGTTAGTAGGCGTCACAGCCTAGGTGGTGTTAAGGGTGGTCCTTGAAGGGGGGCTCAAGGTGGCGGATGGGACCCACCTTCCCAGTGGGAGTGGTGTCAGTCGGGAAGAAGAACAAGTGCGGACGAGACGGGACCGGCAAGGGCAGAGCTGGCCGGTGGGTGTGGCCGTGCTCCTGGCGGAGGCCCTCTCACCACCGCGTCGCTCCCTGCTGAGCAGGCTCTCCAGCTCACACCCCTTCCTCGCGCAGGTGACTGGCAGGGTGGTGAAGGAGCGCTTGGCCTTCTCATGGGCGTGACTGCGTGAGAGGTTAAAGGCAGGAGGCCGTAGCTCACAGAGCCTGCGTGCCAGCTGGCACCAGGGCAGGGCCAAGCGCCCCCGCCCTGGACTTAGCCCGGGGTCAGAGCTCCATTTCAAGTCACTTCACCTTTTGGAGTGTCTGCATGCAGGGTGTAGACTGGGGTGAAGACTGAACCTCCCATCTGGGGAGGGGAAGTTAATGAGGTCACTGGCGAGAAGCCCGTGGCAGGTGCGCTCCATCCTGAGCCTGTGCCGAGGGGGGCCATTTGTAGTAGGGGCCACTGGAGGCCAGAATAAAGCAGGGATGCAATGATCGACTCGGTGGAAAGACCGGTGTCGTGGGAGGGGTCGGTGTGGGTTGAAGGCAGAAAGGAGTCCGGTCAGGTGGCCGTGGCCGTGGCTGCAACGGCCGGAGTGCAGCGGCGTGGGGGCTGGAAGGGCGGTGGGGTCATGTTGTAGGTGACCCCTGCTGACGCCCGCGGAGCGAGGTGTCCCTGCCCCACGCTTGTATAATTACGCTGCTCCCATCGTGAGGACATGAGGGTTGACTGAAGTGTGTGTGTGTCTGTGTCTGTGTCTATGCATTTGCTTTCTGAGTTAAGTCACGAGGCCGACCAGTGGTGTCTGGGCCCAGGGATGCAGCCAGAGAGCTGACACACGGTGCTCTCCCGGCACCTGACGTTCTAGGGGAAATCTGCCTGCCAGACCGGGACCGAGTACTGCCCCGCTGGGAGGCGGACCAGAGGCCCCGGGCCCGTGGGGACACGGGACGCACGTGCCACACTGAGAGCACGTTACCAAGGCTCTTCGGTGTCCGCTGCCAACTGTCTGGTTTGTACCTTACACGTCCCATGGCTTTGCTGAAAGTTTGGAGTGTACCAAGGACTCGTTTGTCCTAAAGAAAAGTCCCTCCTTGGTCACTTTAGCCCAGCATTCTTAAACAGGGTCATCTGTTGGTGCCACTTCAGGTTGTGTAGACTTCGTGGAATCTTGGGTGGAATCTGAGTGTGTGCTGGAGTCCAGACTCACTGCGGAGGAGGCCCCGAGGCGTGTGCTGGGGGCTCCGTGGCCTCCGCGGGCGTGCTCGCGGGAGGGGACGAGGGCAGGTTTCCCAGATTGCTTTGCTCAGAAGCATTTTCTGAGGACAGTGTCGCGGTCTCTCCGTGGGGAGATGGGGCAGGTCACGTTGCGTTGTCCCTCGGTGGTGTCCCTCGGTGGTGTCCCCCAGTGATGTCCCCCTGTGGTGTCTCTCGGTGGTGTCCCCCGGTGGTGTCCCTTGGTAGTGCCCCACGTGCCGTCCAGAGGCGGGCGAGAGTGCTCTGCCCTCGGGTTGTCATTCTGAGCCCCCGAGAGCTCCGTTGTGGCACGGCCAGTGTCCGGTGACGGTCAGACGAATGTAGTCAGTGCCCAGTGCTGTGAACTTGGTCAAGTCCTCGCGCAGTTTGGGAACTGCGTACGGGCCGGCTGCGCGGCGCACGTGCTGGCCTGTGGCTGGCGGTTTGTCTCCTCGCCGAAGAGTCTGCGTCTTACTCTGCCAGTTGTGCTTCAGTTAAAAAAAAGTTGCTTTTTGGGTGAGGGTGATGAGACCCACGGGCGGGAGCGACGGGTCACAGCCTCCGGGGCGCTCGCCGCGTCCTTCCACGGGACGCTCCCTGCAGGTGAACTCTGTGTTTAATTTTTTTAGTGTTTATTTTTGAGGGAGTGAGCGCATGTGTGTGTGTGTGTGTGTGTGTGTGTGTGTGTGTGTGTGTGGAGGGAGGGGCAAAGGATCCGAACCAGGCTCCGTGCTGAGCGAGCCCAACACGGGCCTGAACCCATGCACGGTGAGATCATGACCTGAGCCAAAGTCGGGCGCCCCAATAAACTCTTTCAAATGCTTGTGTTTCAGCTTCACTCAGTGTAGGTAAATGAGAAGTCTTTGCCTAACCAGTTCTTATGGTCAGGAGTTACTTCTGTGGATACGATGCATCACCCTCCATTTAGGAAAGGAAGTAGGTTTGAATTAATCTTGTTATCTCGACAGGAAAAACTACCCTGGCCGACTGTCTCATCTCTAGCAACGGGATCATCTCCAGCCGCCTGGCAGGCAAGGTATGTTGTCATATTTGAGAGATGCTCTCTCCCTCTCAGTGAGTCCTCGCTGTCCACTCGTGATGTGATCTTAGACGTCCGGGAGGAGTGGGAAGGCCAGTTTATGTGTCTAAGAAGCTGCTCATCTATGTGGCAAGATAAATAGATGCTGAGAAAAAGTCATGTGTGTATTTCTTTATAGTAACATTTTGTAAATGCAGAAGTGGGCTTTGTAACAAGTCCAGGGAGAGCCCGGCCCAGCCGTGGACGGTCCCACGGCGGACGAGCGTGTGCTTTGGGGAGAAGGGGGGCCGCTGGGGGAGCGAAGTGGACGAGGTCAATCAGGGCTGACTTGGGTGCTGGGCTCGGTTTGAGGGGCCATTGCCTGGAGGCCCCCGGGGAGGAGGAGCCCGGGGGAGAGAGCGTATCTGGTTCCAGGAGAACCTGAAGGCTGACTCACGTCTGAGGGTCAGGATGAAAGTAGGGTTTTAGGAAATGAAACGGAAGAGGTGCTTGTTCCCAGCTGCAAGTGTGAGGTCCTGGAATAAGTTAGAAAAACAGAGACGCTCCTTCCCTCGATGAGTTTCGGACGTGGTCAGCGGAGGCGACCACAGAGCTGGCACTTCCGGTCTGTCGGGAACGGATGAGCCTCTCCACACGGTGTCCTTGGGCCCTTGGCGACGTGTGTGGAGAGAAAGTAAAACTGGCCTCTGCTTCCCACCACACGCGGAAATCACGCCATCGAAAAGCTTGTGTGTGAGAGGCAAATCATGGAACTTGAGAAAATAGTAGAAGACAGTACTCTGTGACCTTAAGAGAAGATTTGTTCCATGAGACAAGGAAGTACATACCGCGATGTAAGTTTGATCAACTCAAGTCCATTAAAAGTAGGAATATCTGTTTATCAGGAGATACAATAAAAAGAGTGAAAAGACCAGCCTGGTAGTTGGGAGAAAATCACAACAGCACCTAGTTGACAGAGGTCTCCTATTTAGCGGCTGTAAATACCTTCTGTGCAGAACCGAACACTTCTGTAATATAACCATGAAAAAGATGACAAGAATCTCGAACAAGAAACGCCCCAAAGAGGATCCGGAGTGTGTTTGGAACGTGGTGCCGACTCTTGGGGTGTCTGTTCTCGTCCCTGCGACAGCTGCCTTCCTCGGCCCCTCCCACAGTAAATCCATCTGAAGGGCTTTCAGTGTAAACGTCATGTGCTTATAGCGGAAGTCCGCGTCAGACGGTCCGGATGTGCGTGTGTCCCGGGAAGTAAGCGCGTGTTGTGTCCCCACAGCTGCGGTACCTGGACAGCAGGGAGGACGAACAGGTCCGGGGCATCACCATGAAGTCGAGCGCCATCTCGCTGCACTACGCCATCGGTGAGTCCGCCGCGCTCCGGGGAAGAGGACTCTGTGTCCTCTGTGTCCTCTTCTCTCCGGACGAGTGTGTGCTCCACTTGCCTTGCTTTCTCCTGCACGGGCTGCATTCTGGCCTCCGGTGGTCCGATGTGTCGGGCCGCCCACATCTGGGGGCAGACGGGGACCTGTGACGGGCGATGGTACAGGTTTCTCCACCAGGAGGGTCCCGGGGCCTTAGCCTTCCATTTCCTGGCTGGATCCCTTTTCTGTCCTGTGGCCTCCGGATTGGACTTAGAATCTTTAGATAAGATTACTTACCTGGGTTGCCATGTTCATTACAGCTCGCTACCCCCTTAAGCAGGGTGTCACTTAACCGTAAAACTTGGAGGACTTGCTGAGACAGAAAAAGTCACGCAAGTATCTGAGATACAGGTGATATTCACCAAGTTAGTGCAAGTAATCATCATCATGCCACAGCCTTCACGTCTGTCTTGGGAAAACGGCCGAGTGAACCGATGCCTCAGTGCTCCGAGCGCAGGGAGCTGTTCAGACAGCCGTGTGATGTGCGTGTGATCAGGTAGGGAGGAAACGTCCACCGGAGCAGGTTGCGGAGCGAACACGTGTGGGATGGGCGTGTGCTGTGGTCGTCAGATACGGCGGTGGGTGAGGTGTCCGCAGGGGCCCCGCCAGGACCTCAGCTCCCCAGAATCTTTCTTATGTGAAGGTTTCGGTTTTCGAATTACTTATTTTTGTACTAGTTGGAAATTTTACACACAATGTATATGTTTATAATTGGAAGAAAATAATAAAGTTCCGTTTCATTTCCCTCCTGGGGGTGTGGTCCATGTCTCGCGGTGTTACATGTCTGGCCCTGACCCCGAGGAACATTCTAAGAGGCGTGACTGTGTGGTGACGTCAATCTCTAAGACATTGTCGTACTAAACCAGGTTTGACGCTCTCAGGGATTCTTGGTGAATCCCTAATGTTTCATGTCTCAATGTCTAATGCCTTGTTGTTTTAAAACTACCCCTCACGTGTGAAAAGGGGAGTCCTCACTCTGTGACCCAGCAAGTGGGTCAACGCTCTGTGGATTTTATCCCCCCTTACCTTCATGGACTCCGGGAGATGTGCAGCCTGCCTTTCCCACACTCAGACCATTCGTCTCTTTACTGGGCGATTCCTCTGGCGTCAGTTTTGAATTTTGTCTCCAGGGCCTCCACCCTTTCATGACCACTAAGGTTTACTTTCCTTCGATTCCACTCGCCCACTCCGGCTCACTGGTCTCCCTCGGACAGTATGCAGGAGAGCAGTCCAGGGCCCTGGAGGTCGGACGGGCTGACCCCTGTTTTGTCGGACTCTGACCTCGGGCAGCTCACTCTCAGACTGAGTAGACGTGCCCTCCTGACCGCACAGAACCGAGGCTTGAGCTCGCAGGTCGCAGTGGGATGGCTTACTGAAGGCATGTGTGTGATGTGACATTGAGAAATGCTCACGGAAACTGAAGAGCGGGAGCGTTACTGGAGTGACGGCTCCAGATGGCGGCTCTGGACCCAGGACGGCCCTCGGTGCCGTCAGTACAAGTGAATGGACCCTCCCCCTGTTACACTGGGGTTCGATTCTGTCTCTGTCTCTGCCACCCTGCAGGTCTCTCCCACCGCGGCTCCTGCCCGCTCCTAGTGTCCCTGTCTTCCTCGGTCCCCTGGGCCTGACCCTCATCTTCTCTGTCTTCATCCGGTCTCTGTTGCCTACTGCTGCTTCCTCTTGTGTTTCTGATCGCACATTCTCAGGAGCAAGATGTCCCAGCCTCTCTGGTCTGCCGGGCCCTGGCAGAGGTCACACCCGAGGATGGGCCACCCTTGGGTTGGACGGCCATTCTTTCTACCTGTAAATAAATATGGCTGTCCCAGAACTTTGGAAATGAAGTGTTCGTTCTAATTCATCTTTTTAAAAATTCTAAATAAATTGGGGCACCTGGGTGGCTCAGTTGGTTAAGCATTCAACTCTTGATCTCGGCTCAGGTCATGATCTCATAGTTTGTGGGGTCGAGCCCCAAGTTGGGCTTTGTGTAGACAGTGCAGAGCCTGCTTCAGATTCTTTCACTTCCTCTCTCTCTGTCCCTCCCCTGTTCTCTCCCTCTGTCTCTCTGAATGGATAAACTTTAAAAAAGAATTCTAAATAAATTTATACATTTCACATTTGTATGTATAATAGAAAATTTTATACATTCTAGAACATATAGTAAAACACAGGAATGAAATAAAAATCACTCCAAGTTTTACCACATTATGTTTTCAAATTTTACACCGAATCCAGCCGTGATTGTGTGTGTGTATACGTGTGCTCACACACAGGCTAGGAGGTGTGTAACTAAGTTTCCCCCCAGATCACGAACTGCTCACCGCAGCTGCAGGGGGCATTACCGTGCTGCGGGTTCCTGGTGCGTGTCAGTGTGGACACCTCTGTGTGAGCAGCGGTCCAGGGAGGCCCGCTAAGGGCCAGAGAGCGAATGGTACCCACCCATGAAATACCCCTCGCCCCCGGGGGTGGGGGGACAGGTGCCAGTCAGCCGCAGCAGCTGATGCTCTGTGGGAATATTTTTCAGGAGAAGGTGGCTTTCAGATTTTGGTAAAATCTTCCCATTTTTAAACTATTGGCAACTGTTTTGACTTTACTGAAGCACCACGGAGAACAGATGGCAGCGGACTTGGATGCACGGGCTTTCCGTCCGTAACGTGAGGCGTGTGCTGCTGGCGTCCTGCTTCCGGGGGCGTGCGGCCCTGGCCAGGAGGCGGCCACGGGCGGCTGGAGGCCAGGACCGGGAGGGCTCTGTGCAGACCCCCGGTCTTCATCCCCAAAGACCAGGGGGGTAAGGGGGCTCGTGCCACCGTGTCCCCATGAGGCTGGTGTGCCCAGAAAGGTCCTTCTCACCGAGACACAGGGCCTTCCCTTTCCTCCTGGAAATGTGAGCATTGACGCACAGTCCCGATGGTTGTCCGGGTTCTGGGGCTGGGAGGGAGGGGCTCCGCTGCCCCTCGTCTGAGTAAACGCTTTACACACGTACCGCGTGGAGCCCGTGGAGAGCGCGGTCGGCATGTGGCCGTGGTCCTGGGAACAGGCGGTCGCGTTCCCAGCTTGCTCCCTTAGACCGGGTCTCCAAGAGGCCGGGCGGTGAAGACCCTGGCCGGTGGCTCCCGCGGCCGCCTCTCCCTCCACAGCGGTCGTGGGGGCTGCACACAGACATGTGGGGCCGCGTCACCCAGGTCCCCGCTCTGCTCGGTCCCTGCCTGCGACGGAAGCCTCCAGAGTCTCTTCCCCACGCTTCTCTGTGACTTTCATGCCCTCCGCCAGCCTCCCCTGCTCTTTCCTTCCCGAAACTCACCCTGCACACCTTCCGGGGAAACAAGCCTCCCTCCATCCTCAGCTTCCCAGTTGCCTGGGACATTAAAAAAAAAAAAAAAAAAAAAAAGGATTGGTGCTCCGCTGATTAGACCGTCCCTGAAATGAAGGAGCGTATTCAGGAAGGCCTGGGGAGGGTGCCGGACGCTCTGGCAGGGGTCCGCCCGCGCCCGGCTTCGGGGCTGCGGGACAAATCAGGAGGATCCCTTCGCATGCCTAAAAATTGTATGTCCACTAGCAGGGATAATCATATCTAACATGATACACCCCACAACTCTTTTTATAGTTGTGTGTGTACGTTTGATCCTCACGTAAAAAAGCAGACGGCATTGCAGGAACAAGTCGGGGGTCGCGGTGCGGCTGGGGACAGCGGACCAGTTGTCTTGCTGGCTTTTGCCCCCGTCGGATGGACGTCGGGTATCTTTTCTCTACCTTTGAAATTTAGTTTGAAGCTATTGGGAAAGAGTTAAGATGAAAGAGGTAGTTGAGTCAGAGACCGGCCCTGTGACTCACCAGGGCGCTTCGCATTCCCTCCGTTAGATCCACTGGGGAAGCCGGACAGGCTGCTTGGTTACACACCTTCTCCGAGCCTTTACTAGGATGTACGTGCGTGGAGAGCCTCTTCCTCACCCCTCCACCCCACCGCGGCATATCCCAAAGGTTTTTGGTCATGTGATCTCATCTTCCCCTTGTTTGCACGTGAAAGCACCTGGTGTATCCCTAGCTTTCTGCTGTCTTCTAGCTCTGAACTTGCTGTCCCTGAATGAGTGTCGGGGGTCTGGGTGTGGATGCGTCATTAGAAGCATAGAGACAGACAGACGGCTAGACAGACAGGTGGCCTGGTCGGTAGGTATGTTCACTTTTTCCGGGGGTTGTCTCAAAGGTCTGTGTCCCCAGTACGGCAGGAGCACGGCCGTGTGGGAAGCCCGGGGCTTCTCCAGGAGCGCCTCTAAAGTTCTGTGAGGAATCTGACCGCAGACACGGCTCTGTGAGTTCTGGGTCGGGTCCGGGCCAGGAATCCATATAAAGCAGTTTGCGTGAGAAGACCAGGAACACGTCCTCTGTGTGTGTGTGTGTGTGTGTGTGTGTGTGTGTGTGTGTGTGTGTGTAAGCAGCAGCCTGTTCCTGATCAGCCATGGTCTCTCCCACTGAGCCCCAGTGCGCCTTGGCCTCCTTAACCTGGTGCTCAGAAGCCCATGGCCGCTGGAGGGTGGCCTTGGCGCCGCCCTGAGTGGGGCGGGGAAGTGTGTGTTTGGGGTTTGCTGGGTTAACTTCCACGTTACCGACCGTTTTCAGCCGTTCGGTCTCGGGCAGCGCACCTTGGCGTTGCGTTCTAGCTGGACGCCCTTCCGTGCCTGCGTTTCCCGCTCCGCGAAGCCGGGTGATTGATGGTGCCGACACCAGCCGGTGTCTGTGGGATGCTTGGGGCAGAGCCGGGCAGCGGGAGTCCCCGGGCGTGGGCCCCGGCTCTGCCCCCTGCCCTGGGGCGCAAGGCACGTCGTCAGGCTGCCCTGACGTGCGGGGCCTGAGCGCCCGGGGACGGTTCCGCCTCCACAAGGGAGCCTGTCGGGGTAGCAGCACGTGGGGAGGGAGCGAAGAACCTGAGGGACGACTGTTCTCTGCATGGTTCACGTAATTACGTTCTCGCGTGACGACGTTGTGACCTCGGGTGACGCGTCCTGGCCTGCCTGGGACCGACTTCGGGGCTAGCGGGTGTGGGACTGATGGTGGGGTTTGCGAGGATGGGGGACTTTCAGGGCTTGGGGCACAGCCGCGTGAGTCGTCACCCTCCTGAAAGCTGAGCACTCGTGTTCGCTGTGAGGCCTAATGGAGGTGAAGTGTGTGTGAGCCCACGGCCTGTAGCAGGGACCCCTCGCGCCCGCAGCACGCTGCCCGCACGCGGGGACCCCCTCGCGCCCGCTCTCCGAGGGCCCGGAGGCACGTGGGCCACATGCGTTGTGGCTTTCTGAAGCAGCCTTCCTGCCTGGGCGCCTGTGGGCCAGCGCTTACGCTCAGGCATTGTTTTAGTCCCTGCTTCCAGCCTGTGGAGGGACTGTGGTAATTGTGCAAGGATGTGATCCCGTGGGATTCCTCACCGCGCCTGCCTCCCGGAGGCCTTCGTAGGTGCCCCCCTTTAGAGCAGCGACGTCCGGCAGCTCACGCAGACACGGCCCTGGAGTCGGGTCCCGTCGGCGGGGACGCCCTCGTCGGAGCGGCAGCGGCGGATGGAGCCTCTCGGCAGCGTTAGCTCTGTTCTGCCGTCTCTCGCACCTTCCTTCCTGTCGGGTGCCTGAGCAAGCGCCGCGTGCCCCCACCTGAACACGTGTTTTCCACGCTGCAGGTGGGGACGAGTACCTGGTGAACCTCATCGACTCTCCGGGCCACGTGGACTTCTCCTCCGAGGTGTCCACGGCCGTGCGCATATGTGACGGCTGCCTCATCGTGGTGGACGCCGTGGAGGGGGTCTGCCCGCAGGTGGGTCGTGGGCTCTGTCGCTGGGCTGGGAGGACGGGGAAGAGGCCATCCTGTCAGCACGGCAGCACCGTGTCCCCTCTGGGAGGGGTCGTGGTCAGGGCGGTGGGCGCGGGCCTTCGGGGGGGGGGGCCTCCGAGTTCTGGGGCCTGCGCGTCGGCAGCATGAGCACTTGTTTCCGGTTAGTCAGGGAAGCGCAGGTGTAACTCCACCAAACTCTTCACTGTTCTGCACAACTCGTCCTAAATCAGTCGTCTGTTCCGTGAAGGCGAAGACCGTGTCTGGTCTGTGGTCCTTTCCCTCCGTGGCATGGACTTGGGGGGTGGCTCGTGAACACCTGTGCGTCCTCCGAGCGGTGATAGAGGGTCTGGAGAGGAGGTGATGACTAGCCAGGGTTCTCTAACGGGCTTCAGTTGTATCAGATCCTGAGTTTCACGTTGTCCTTTCTGTTTGCAACAGACACAGGCCGTGCTGCGGCAGGCCTGGCTGGAGAACATCCGGCCGGCCCTAGTGATCAACAAGATAGACCGCCTGATAGTGGAGCTCAAGTTCACTCCCCACGAGGCCTATTCCCACCTCAAGAATATTCTAGAACAGGTATTCCGCCCTTCCCTCCACTATTTTAAAGCTCGGGGCTCAGGGGAGGGTTGTACGGCAGGTGGAGTGTAACGTGTCGCCGCAGATGTCACTTTGACGCAGTGTTTGCACCTGCGGTCCCCACGTGTGGGGTCCTCGTGCTGCAGAGGGCACAGGACAGGCCTCCCCCGGGGCCCCCGCAGCTCCTGGAGGCCTCCGCAGCACCGAGCGTGAATAACGGGATCCGTCATCATTTGAGATCTTGTAGTTTGGTTCCAAACCAAAGCAATATAAGGAGGCTTCAGTTTTTTTTTTTAACACCAATTTTTAGGTAACATCTTACCCAACCATTCATTCATCTCCCTAGCAGACATTTTTCCCGGCTGAGTGTTGAGCAGTGAATTCTGGGATGTCCGTCATGTGATAGGGGTCGTGAATGTGGCGACAGCTCAGAGTCCCTAGTTCCAGAGATCGCACAGTGTGGTGGGGAGGCCTTTGGAGAACCAACTGAGTGTGGTTTTGAGGGCCGCCCTGCCCGGGGGGAACTGTGGCCGGGCCGCTTAGCAGCGGAGGGAAGAGAGTAAGACCTGCAAACGCAAGGAAGCGCGATGCGCCGCGAGCTGCGTGTCCTGGGGAGGGCGGCCCCGTGCTGTGCAGGCGGACGGAGTCCAGGGCTTGGATTGGGCGGACCCCGTGTCCAGACCTGGAGGTTCGGACTGTGGGACGGGGGCGCCACCGCGCAGCCGACGGAGAAGACTTGCCTGCGGGAGGGAGGAGCCGATCCAAGCAGAGCGGTGCGGAGGAGCGGGCCAGTGGGTCCGGCCCCCGGAGGGCCGGCTGGGGTGGCCCCGGCCAGCGGCGTGGGCAGACGTACACGGGCCGGCAGGTCGGAATAGGGTAGCCTGCGGGATTTCCGAATAAAGTGTTCGTTCTCTGTCTGCGGCAGGAAATAAGGTGATGTGGGGGTGAAAGAATCGAGGATTGGCCGGGAAGAGGCCTGGCGAGGGTGGAGGGAAGTCCGGGTGTGAGGACTGGCGAGGGGGTGGGGCTCAGCCTGTGAACTGGGATCACGGGTCCTGAGTCCCTGGTGACGTGCCGCAGGCCCCACCCCCTCATGCTGGCGCCACATTCCGAGTCGCAGAAGTGACCTCGAGTCGCAGAAGTGACCTCGGAAGCCATCCGGTTCAGTCCGCGGGTTTGGGAGGAGTTCATCCCGGTGCGCGCCCCCCGCTGTGGGGGCTTCCTCGGGGCCCGAGCTCACTGGGGGTCCTCGACCACGCGTCCCGGCCCTGGCGGTGCGGGGCCTCTGAGTGACGTTGTGCCGCTTCCCCTCTCTCCTAGATCAATGCCCTCACAGGGACTCTCTTTACTTCTAAAGTCCTGGAAGAAAGGGCAGAGAGAGCGAGCGAACCTCCAGCGAACCTGAACCCGGAGCCAGGAGAGCAGGTGTACGACTGGAGCGCCGGCCTGGAGGACGCCGACGACTCTCAGCTCTACTTCTCTCCGGACCAGGGCAACGTGGTCTTCACGAGCGCGGTGGACGGGTGGGGCTTCGGGTGAGTGCGGGGTCCCGGGCTCCTCGCGGCCTGTGCGGGAGGGGATCTTGCCAGCAGAACTGCTTGTTTTGGAGATAGTTACCAGTTCACGTATAGGTGTAAGAAAGGATAGAGTTCTCTCAGACCCTTCACCCTGGATCCCCCGCTGCCGACGTCCTAGAAAACTGCGGCACGTTGTCACGGCCGGGATACTGGCGCTGACGTCACCGCGGAGGCCCTTCCCGTCCCCTCAGGTGCCCACACCCACGTCCCTGCACCCCAGCCCCGCCTCCACCCTGGCCGCCACCAGACGTCTTCCAGTTTTATAATCTGTCATTGCAAGGATGTTGCGGAACTAGAACCAAGCCGCATGTCACCCTCTCCGGCTCGGCTGTTCTCACGCAGTGCAATTCTCCGAAGACTTAGCTGAGTTGTCGCACGTGCCGGTGGTCGGTCCCTTCCGGTCACCTGGTAGTGTTCCGTGGTGCGGGCACCTGGCTGGTTTCCGGGTCGGGGCGTTCTGAGCGCAGCTGCCGCAGCGTGCACGGGAAGGCTGTCTGGGGTTTCACGTCTCCGGGGTGAGTGTGCAGGAGCGCGGCTACCCGCTCCCGTGGCCGCGGCACGTGGCGGCGGTTAGGTTTCAAGAAAGCGTCAAACCGCTGTCCGGAGGGGGCGCCCCGTCTGACGTGCCCGCCAGCGGTGTGTGAGAGCGTGGCCTGGCTTCTCCACCTGCCCCCCCCACTCGGTGCGGTCACTTCTGAGTCACTCTGGCAGGTGCGTATGGGAACGCTACTGCGACCTCGAGCGAGCTTTCCCGACGGCTGGTCCTGCTGTGCGTCGTCTCGTGAGCCGATTGGTCCCGTGTGTCTGTGGGTGACGTGTCTCTTCCTGGCCTTTGCTCATTGTCTTTTCTGTTTTCCGTCTTTTTAATTGAGATGTAAATGACATATTAGTTTCAAGTGGACAACAGAACGAGTCTCTATTTGTATGTGTCGTGAAATAGTCACCACCGTAAGTGTAGTTAGCTCTGCACAGTGACAGAACAAGACTGTTTCCTTGTGATGGGACTTTTAAGGTTTACTCCCCTAGCAACTTTAAACTCTGCAGTACAGGGGGCGCCTGGGCGGCTCAGTACAGGGGAGCGTTCGAGTTTGTGGGTTCGAGTCCCGCGTCGGGCTCTGTGCTGACAGCTCAGAGCCTGGAGCTGCTTCAGATTCTGTGTCTCCCTCTCTCTCTGCCCCTCCCCTGCTCACATTATCTCTCTTTCTCTCTCAAGAATAAATAATAAAACATTAAAAAATAAATAAGACCTGAATACTATTTACCTGTGGTCACCCTGCCATACATGACATCCTCATGACTCATTTGTTTCATAAGTCAGTTTCTACCTTTTGGCACCCTTCACCCGTTTCTCCCCAGTCTGTTCTCTGTGTCTGTGAGGTTGTTTTGGTTGCTTTATATGCCTTGGTAATTCATCTCTTGGTGGGTACTTAGGATGTTTCCGTAGCTTAGCTGTTGTAAACAGAGCTGCCATGAAAAGAGGGGTAGGTGTATCTTTTCGAATTAGTGTTTTCATTTTTCTCAGATACATGCCCGGGAGCGGAATTGCTGGATCGCAGGGCAGTTCTGTTTTTAATTTTTCAAGCAGCCTCCACGCTGTTTTCCGAGCTGGCGGCACAGCATGCGTTCCCAGCAGAGGTGCACGCGGCCTGTCCTGTGCCACACCCTGGCCAGCGCCTACATTTCTTGTCTTTTTGAAAACAGCCGTCCTGACAAGTGTAAAGTGATGTTTGAGAGGGATGGAGCCTGACGTTTACCACTTTTCAAGTGTAAACAGGACCTGTGTCTGACACAGTGTTGTGCAAGAAAAAATACTGAAGTCTGGGCACCACAGACCAACATTTTTTAGAAATCCCGGAAGCACGGACAGAAATCATACTAGAAATCCCCCGATCAGAACGGTTCGGGCACTGAATTCATGAAACACCCCACTGAGGAGAGCTTTTGGAAGAAGGAAATCCCAGGGCGCCGGGTGGCTGAGCCGCTGAGTCCAGCTCTTGGTTTGAGCTCCAGTCATGGTGTTACAGCCGCGGTGGAGCCCGCGTTGAACTGTGCGCTGAGCATGGCCTGCTGGAGTCTCCCTCTCCTTCCCTCCCTCCCCCCCGCCCCCGCTCTCTCTCTCTCTCTCCACCCCCTCTCAAAAAATCATAAAAAAATAAATAAAAGAAGGAGATTCCATTTAAAAATTACAAAGGTTTGCTACGTAAAATAGATAAATAGCGTAAGGGACAGTGGATAAATTCCAAAGCTTTGGCTCAAGATGTCAAACAAATGTCGGCAGAAGGACGGTCAGTTTAGCAGTTTGGGTGAGCAGTGCTGAGTTTGTAGCAAAGGCATTGGGACGTTTTATGTGGACAGCGGACCCTTCTCGGTCGTGAAGAGGCTCACCCCGTGTCCGTGGTCGTCACAGCCAAGTGCAGGCGGCAGAGAGAAGTAGAGGTGGGTGTGCGCACGGTCGGGGGCGATTTCACCTCACAGACTGTTACGGGCCCGGAGAAACAACCCACGTGGGTCATACGATAATCAAAGTCAGGATTTACGTCGTCCCTGAAGGAGGTACAACAAGTGATCCTGTATCAGGCGAAAAAAAAAAAAGGCAGTTTTGAAAATATGGGAAGGTCGATGTGTTAACAACTCAGTCGTTACCTTCAGTCTTAACCACACGGAGACGCAGCTTGCCGCTGTGGTGACCAGTGTCCTCGTCATCCGTCACCGGGAGGGTTAGGGCTCTTGGGAGAGCGAGGTGGGGGCTGTGCTGGGACCAGTGGCCGCAGCGGTCTCCCCCTGGGGGTCCCGGAAGGGGCTGCATGTCTGCGTGGAGGACGGCACGTGCCTGGCCGAGCCCGGTGTTGATGAGCGGAGGCCACGGCGACACGGGGTCTGCCGACGAGTCTGGAAGGGGCTCTGTGCCTTGTCTAGACGTGCCTGAGCCCCGGGGCCGGGCGGGTCCCTGGAGCAGGTTGGGTCTGCTTCCATTGGGAGGCAGGGGAACTGCGCGCAGCCGGCCCCTGACCTCGGTCGTGACCCAGCCCCTGGAGCACAGGAGGGACCCTGCTGCTCGCAGCCCCCATGGCAGGCAGGCGGCGGGCCCGGGCGGTGAGGCGCCAGTTTGCGGGGAGGAGGGCCCTCCTTCAAAAAGAGAATCACAACGGCATAGCAATAATGATGCGCAATGTGTGTCTAAAACACACGGTTTATATATAGTAAACAAAATAGCAATAGAAACAAAATTTTGGAAAATTAAAAAAAAAAGGCTTGAGCCAAACAAAATACAGTTGGGTCAAATGGGAAGTAGAGTTTCTAGTCGCCGGTCGCTCTGGGACCGCGCCCCTGGAGGCCGTCCGCAGCGCCAACCGCCCGCCGCTGTGCAGTCCGGGTCCTGACTCCGGTCGGGTGTTCGCTCCCTTCGCCCCCGGTGAGCGGGGACCCTGGACCTTCGTCCTCGGGCTCTGCGGCGCCTGCACCTGCTTCTGCGCTGCAGCCCCGTCCTCTCGGTCACTGACCTCGCCCCTCGGCGCTTCCTGTGCCCCCCGGGCCTCCGTCATCGCCGGAGAGCGTCAGCCTCCAGGGCGAGCATGCGGGGAAGCCCTGGGGTCCGGTGGCGGAAACGGGAGGACGCGTCCCGAGTTCGGCGAGGAAGGGCGGGCTTCCCCCGGGACGCTGTCCCTCGGGAGCTGGACTCGCGCCTCACGTCAGACGGGCTGTTCCCTGCACAAGGGACGTTTGTTCCCTCGGGTCCGCCTTCGGGATGGCAGACGCTGCGTGCGGCGCACTTAGTTGTCCGGGTGCCGCTCTCGGTGGGCCGGGGGGCAGGGCTGGTGCCGGGGGGTCTTGCGGAGCGCCGGGAACCTGGAGCCGTCGTGCGTGTGTTCTGGGTCCAGGGTGCTACAGAGCCTCTGGCAGGCTCCGGCGTTTTCTCCTGCGTGAGCACAGGCCGCCCACGGCAGGGAAGGGCTGAAACAGCTCGGCGCCGGCGCGGCTGCGGTGGGCGGCCGGGCCGGTGCCTCCTCGGGCCTCGATGTCCACCTGCAGCATTCAGCAGGGAGCCCCGGCCCAGGGACGTGGTGCCAGCCGCAGGCGGCGCCTCCGGGTCCCTGGGCGCAGCCGCGCTTTCCCTGCGACGCGGGGCTGCTGGGACCAGCTTATCGCCCAGTTGAGGTCGTGTCCGTGGTGCGTCCAGAGCCCTCCGGACCCAACTCAGAAACACTCCAGTGTGAGCTGCACTCGCACTTGATTGTCACTAACGCCAGCTCTTGCTTTCCTTCCAGAATCGAGCACTTTGCCAAAATCTACAGTCAAAAAATCGGCATCAAAAAGGAAGTTCTCTTGAAAACCTTGTGGGGAGATTATTACATAAATATGAAGGCCAAGAAGATCATGAAGGCCGACCAGGTGAGGTGGCACGTCCGCCCGCGTGTCCCTCGCGTCCCTGCCCTGTTCAGACTCCCGCGGGAACCTCTGCTGTAACTGGTCAGCGTGGGCCAGTTCACGAGGGTCTTTACTGTACATTTGACACGTTTGGTGAAGGCTCACGCGTCTCACTTCCAAGTGTTGTTCTAAAGTGCCAGGAACGAAGAAGTGCCCCTTGCCTGTGTTTTTCTTTCCCCAAGAGGAGCAAGAGCCCCAGACCCTGTGCCCTTGAAGACACATGTTTGCATCGTGTCCCCCTCACCGTGTCCCCCTCACCGTGGCGGGGGCCGCGCTCTCGGAGTTTGCTGTGCCCCCAGCCCCCCCGAGCCTTCTCTGGCCGGGCGCTGGTCACTGCGAGTGCTGACGGGGAGAGGCCTCCCTCCTGTAGGCGGAGGCGACGCCAAGTACAGAGGCTCGAGGGACACTCTCCTTACGGCCGTGGTGTTTCAGTGTAAAATCCAGGACTTGATCAGTTGATTCTCTTGGAAGAGCATGTATATTCCTCTTAGAAGATGCTTGGGAGTAGAAAGCCACAAGCAAAAGAAAAAAAACAAAAAAACCGGAAGCCAACGCTGCTAATGCTGTGGTTTTAGTTTTTTCATTCCCATAGGATAGAGACGCACGTCCCTCAGTTGAACTTGTGTGACTTAGATTACGTAGCTGGGATTTTGCTTGACTTCATATTGTGAACCTCTTCCCTTGCCATTAAAAGCTTTTTATAAACAGTGTATTTTAAATGGGCCCAGTGTGGTGAGTCCGAAGCTGTGGCCGAATCTCGGCTCCGCCTTCCAGCGCTGTGGCCTCTGAGTCCCTTCCTTCTTCTGTGACACGGGGACAGTGGTTCTGGCCTCCTCCAGCAAGGGGCGTCCGTTTACGCCGGCTCCTGTGGGCGTGAGGGCGTCCTGCTCACGGTGCTCTTGCCATATTTTTGCATAGACTTTTTTTGGTAAGAAAAACAGTAGTTTTTTGTTTTTCTAATATCCTCTTCCTTGAAGTTGAGCGTTTTCCATGTTTGGAACATTGTTTGGAAGAGCCCATGGAAGGGACCTGCACGCAGAGTGAATTTTCGGCACTCGGTGTGGGTATCGTGTCCCCCCCCCCCCCCAACGGCAGTGGGGGTGGCAGTCGCAGTGACTCAACCCCCAGACGGTCTCAGTGGCTGCCGAGTCCCTGGTTCCCAGAGGAAGAGGGCAGCGTTGTTACTGACTGCAGACCACTGGCTGTTTAGTGCGTGTTTATACCTGGTTCCCGCCACTTTACTGCTAAGTAAACATTTCCTGGCAGAAACGAGACACGTTCATAAAACACGTCAGAAATGAATATGGGAAACTTACGTGTGTGTGTTCTTCCTGACAGGCGAAGGGAAAGAAGCCTTTGTTTGTGCAGCTGATCCTGGAGAACATATGGAGTTTGTACGATGCGGTCTTGAAGAGGTGAGAACGGCCCCAGCGCCGGGGCTCGGGGCGCTGTGCTGACGGGGTCTCTTCACAGAGCGGGCTGAACCGTGCAAGTGAGCGGAGCCGTCACAGACAGGCTGGTCCCGGGGCTGGGACACCGGGTGCAGGGGTGTGTGACGCGGGGAGGGGAGGGGAGGGACCGAGGAGCAGTCTGTGCTTCTAGAAGGCTGAGCTGAGGAGCTAGACGGGTGGAGGGAGGCACTGCACCTTGGCTTATGCCAACACGGCTTCAGGTAAAACCGTGTTTGTGGCGGAAAGGGCGTGTGACGTCTAGGATCGCTCATGGCAAACTCGGGAACAGACTCTCCTGAGGCAAGTGGGAAAGAGGGTTTGCTTCTAGTGGGTTTCTGGTCGGCGCTGTCCAGAGTCGGAACTGTGCTTTCCAGCACTCGCACGGAGAGCTGCCCCTCCGGTCCCCACCACTCAGGGCTCTGGAGGAGGGGCCGTTGGAGGCCGGGATGGAGACTGAGCCGCCCTCGCTGGGCCAGAGCCCCTTCTGGGCGTGTCTGGATTCCTGCAGCGGGAGTGTGTCCGAGCATGTGGCTCTCCTCCTCCTCTCCCCTGCGCGTCTGCCTGCCACCTCCCCACTTGTGCTTCCTGCAGGGACAAAGAGAAAATCGATAAGATAGTGACGTCTTTAGGACTGAAGCTTGGAGCCCGGGAGGCACGACATGCAGACCCCAGAGTCCAGATCAATGCCATCTGCAGCCAGTGGCTGCCCGTCTCCCAGGCCGTGCTCGGTATCCTTTGTGCTGGTGCCAGAGAAGTGATAGTTCTGACAAAGCAGGGAAGGACACGCAACTGACCACCAGGAAACCCTCTGGAGGTGACACGGTTCAGTCCAAAGTCAGTCTTCGGTGGCTGTTCAGTATTCCACCAGGAAACTGTATTCCGTGCTTTTAAAAACGGATATTCTGACGCTAATTCCTATCCTTTCTAATTCCAGTTCAAATGAATGTTCTTTAAGGACGAGTATCTTTTTGTTTTTGTTTACTGGTCGGTAAAAATAAGATAAAAAAAGTATTAAGATTTATATTTAAGAAGATAGTTCAGATGCTTATGTCGGATCAGTATTTCATTTTAGTTCCGTATTTTCGTCGACATTTCCTGTCATGTTAGTGATTCTGGGAAGGCTTGGTTTGAGATACACTAACTAAAGTAATTTTATAGATGAGCTTAAACTGTCTTCTTTCCACTGATCTGTGTGTCCCAGGCAGGCCCTGTGCGGTGGGCTGTGGGCGCGGGGTCCCGGGCCTGGGCCCAGAGCTGGGAGGACCCGCAGCTGCAGACTCTGGCTTGAGGAGGGGACTCTTGTATCATAGCCGGGGGCTGATGGCTGTTTGGTGAAAGTTTGTATAGATCTAAAGCTGGTGGAAAAACCACGTTAGGACTTCCGGGTCCCGGGCGGCCAGGCTCCCGAGCTCTGCATCCTCACTCGGTCCCTGGGCGTCGGCCTGTTAGAATGTCTGTCCTCAGAGACCCTCCTGGGCTTGAGAGAGGCCGCGAGCCCCCTGAACGTGGGTCCGTATTCTGAGACGTGACGTTTGGCAGCTCCGGCGTTTCCGGCGTGGCGTCTGTCCCGGCCGCCTCTGGGCCTGGGCGGAGGGGGCTTGTTCGCGGCTGTGGGTCCTTAACAGCAGACTTCAGGGATGGTGTGTCGGAAACTCCCCAGCCCCTTGGACATCACTGCTGAGCGGGTGGAGAAGCTGATGTGCACGGGGTCCCAGACCTTTGACGCTCTTCCGCCGGAAACCCAGGCCCTGAAAGCAGGTGAGCTGCGGCGGGAGGGCGCGCGTGGGCGTCTGGAGTGCAGGCGGCGCTAGGTCGGTTCGCCGGCTGGCCGGGTCCGCGGGCAGTTCCACGGGGGCCGTTTTGCCAGTTTTCTTTTCCTGCCAGAGTCGGAGTTTTGCCATGGCCGCTTGGTCCCCTCTGGGCTGGGAGAGCGGAGGCTCTGAGACTCCTCCTGGTGACCCCGTGTCCCCGCCCCTGGACACACCACAGCGCGTCCCTGCGCTGCTCTGTCACCACTGGGCTGGGTCCCTGGCAGCCGTGGAAGGGATTCCCGGGCTGAGCCTCTCGTCGGTCCCCATGGGAGGGGACGCACCCGTCCCAGGCCCTGTCAGGCTCCACGACAGGCAGCCGCATGGACCCGCGGCCTCCGCTTTCCCTCCCGTCCTGTTGCGGGTGCAGCCTGCAGCCCCCCACCCAGGCCGCTGCTGTTCTCGGGGCCCCTGTGGGGTCTCCTTGTCAGATCATGTCACTCGGTCCCCCGGAGCGTTTGACAGAGCAGGCCCCTCCTTCCCAGTTAGACACTTCCTTCCCGTGACTTCCAGCGTCCCCGTGCTCTGCTTTGCTCCCTGTGTCCCTGGCCGCCCGTTCTTCACGTCCTTCCCGGCTCCTCCCTCCCCCTGACTCTCCTGGGCCGGCCACCCTCTGTTCCCACCCTGTGGTCTCTTCTGGGGATCTCCTCCTCCTCTGGGCCGCACGTGACCACGGCACTCTTGTCACTGCCACCTGGGCGTCCGCAGTGCACGTCTGCCCCCCCCCCACCGACCCCGAGGGCACCCCGCTGCCTGCGCTCCGCGTGGTCCCTTCGGTTGCCCCCTTCCACACTGTGCAGTTGGGGCTGTGCCGACTCCTCCCCCTGCGTCCAGCCCCTCCGCACGGCCCGTGGTCCTTGCTCCGAAGTCTGTCCGGAATTGGACATCGGACATTTCTGCATCTGCCTCCCTGGGCCACTCGGCGATCTCTCACCGGGTTGTGAGTGTCGCTTTTCACCTGGGGTCCCTCCTCTGCTTTGGCGTTTTCCCAGGACGGCTGGGGCGGTCCTGGGGCAGCGGGGGTCTGGGGACCCTGCTCCTCACAGCCGCGCCCGGGGCCCAGGCAGCCCATCTGGCGTGTGTTCACCTGGCTTCCCACAGCTTTGCTCTTGCCTGAGTTTTGCTGTCGGGTTCTTCCACTTGCGGGCACGCAGTTTTGGGGTTGGGCCGTGTGTTTGTTTTTCTCTCACCACTCCCTGGGGCCCTTGGCGGCTCCGTCAGTTCGCGTCCCGACTCTTGATTGCGGCTCAGGTCACGATCTCATGGTTCGTGGGTTCGAGCCCCACGTTGGGCTCTGCTGACAGCATGGAGCCTGCTTGGGATTCTCTCTCGGTCTGTCTCTGTCTCTCTCCCTCCTCATCCCCATTCATGCACTCTCAAATATAAGCATTAAAAAATTGCTCATCAGTGGTTTTATACCTCTCTAAGTTAGAGAAAAAATGTTAGCGTGTCGATATGAAATTCTGTTAGGTTGTAGAGATTTGGGGAGGTCACCATCTTTATGACACGGAGTCTTTATTTCTAAGTGTGTTGTTCCTGCCGTGATAAGGTGTTTCATCCGTTGTCTCATTTGTGTAGCTTTTATGTATTTCATTACTGAGCTGCCCGTTGACCGCTGACGTGTGGTGGCGTTCCTCAGGGTTACCCCCTCCCCGGGGCAGGGGGAGGCCGGGAGGCTCACGGCCGGGGGCTTTGGCTCTGGGTGGGGAGGGCTCCCGGCCGCCGTCTGCCCTGCCCGCGTGGCCGGTCTGTCCCTGTCTCTGTCCGAGCGCTGGCTCTGCTCTGCTCGTCCGAGGGTCGCACTTCCCTAAACGGAGTTTTCACCGCAGCTGTAGGAGATCGCAGCCACGTGTGTCTTTATTTGTTGCCATATTCTGAACGTCTTGTGTTTTAGAGGTCCGTCTTTCTGATGATGGTAAAAATAGTGACGTTTTCACTCCCTGCTCGTTTAGCCTTCCTGAAGTGTGGGAGTGAAGACACTGCCCCCGTGATCATCTTCGTCTCCAAAATGTTTGCGGTTGACGCCAAGGCTCTGCCGCAGAATAAGCCCAGGTAAGGGTGGGGGTGGGGTGTTGGGTGGGCTTGGTGGGGGTGCCGGGGGTGCCGGGGGGTGGAGTGCACCCCCACTTCGCCGCCGCAGCCCGAGTGCCACTGGGTGCCCCCGTGGACACGTCCCCCGCAGTGGAGTCAGCTCAGGGGCAGTCGGTGAGAATCGATGTAGGTGGAAGCAGACAGTGACCGTCGTGGCCACTGTTGGGTTTCTGTGCCGCGCCCGGCGGGTCCTCCGGGCCTGGCCGCCGGCCTCGGCGGAGACTGGTGAGCGCGTGGGCGCCCCTGCCGGTCCGTGTGTGGTGGCAGCGTTGGCGCCTCCGGAGATGGACTGTTCCCCACGGTCCTGGGTCTCGGGGAGTCTGTTCTGCTTCCTCCGGGCTCCGCTCGCCCCCCCATGGCTCAGGTCCGGTCCGTTCTTGGGGGGGTCACTGCAGCCTCCCGGCCGGCTCCCCGGCCCCGGGTCTGGCCTGCGTTGTGTGATGTCGGTGTCGTGAGCCACGGTGACGTGGCCGCCTGCAGTCCTCGTGTGGGGCCCGCATCTGCCCTGGTGACTCCTGGGAGGCGTTTGTCCAGGAACCTGAGAGAAATGATACAGACGTTACTCCTTAAGAGCGTCCCGTGGGCCGGGGGCGTCTTCAGTCTTACCCTCGTGTCCTATAGCCGCTCTGCCCACTGGCCCCACTGAGCTCTCATGTGCCTCAGTCACCCTGACGGCCGTTCTCCAGCGGGAGCGGAGTCAGGAAAATAAGGCGCCTCGACAGGGTTGTCCCAGGCTCCCGGTCACGAGCTGGAAGGAGCCGCAGCCGAGTCTGAGAGCAGGCGTGTGCGGATCTAAGGTCTGCCGCCTCCCTGTCCCTGCCTGGGGCCGGCTGGCTCATCCGCTGTGGCTGTTCTTTCTTTTCTTTCCAAGCATTTACGTTAAAAAAATGTTTTTTAATGTTTATTTATATTTGAGAGAGAGAGCGGGCACGTGAGCAGGGGAGGGGCAGAGAGGGAGACACAGAATCGGAAGCAGCCCCAGGCTCCGAGCTGTCAGCACAGAGCCCGACGCGGGACTCGAACCCACAGGCAGTGAGACCAGGCGCGGAGCCGAGTCAGGCAGCTCACCGACTGAGCCCCCCGGGCCCCTCGAGCGTTGACACTTGACTTCATTCTTCCTGTAACTTTGGAAGCGCTGCTGTGGTCGGATGTCGAACCAAAAACCGTGGCGAGTGTGAGCCGTGACAGTCCCTTCCACGCACACTCTGCACAGGGAGCGCCAGCTGTGGCTGCTGCCCGTGGCCCCGAGGGCCGCCCCAGGGCGCCGCTCCGCACACCCCCAGTGCTCTGGGCTCCAGGCCCCGACCCCCGAGTTCCTGCCTGCACCCCAGTCCCTCCGCGGCTGGGCCACACGCCACGCTCCTCTGTCCGCCCAGCCCCACGTTTGTTCTCCTGCAGAGCCGGCCTCTCGACCTTATGCCTGTCTTCTGAGGCTCCTGAGGCGGACGCATGTTTTCATGTCTCCTTCTGTCTGCACCCTCCCCCCCCCCCCCCCCTCCCCCTCCCCCCCCAGAACCGCCCACCAGCTCCGCCTTCCTCAGTGGCTCTTCTCCCGTGTCCTGTGACTCTCTCTTCCATGCAGCAGAGAGCACTTTGCAGGCCTCAGAAGCCGGGTTAAACTTCTTTCCTTCACTTGATTCTTGTCAGGGCCCGTGTCTTACCAGTGTTTTCAGTTCTCCCCGGCAGCGTTGGCTTTGGCCCCCAGAACATCATAGTAAGTGGTTTCCTGCACCATTTTGTGCAGCCGCCGAGCGGCCCGGGCCAGTGTGGGGAGCAGGAAGGAGCGGGTCGCCGGGCGGTGAGGGCAGCGCCACTGGCGTGAGCGGTCCCCTTCTGGCGCCCACGCAGTGTGACGGAGGAGGAGGTTTTGGGCCCTGGCAGAGCAGCTTGGAGACATGTGTGCG
>PJEM01002962.1:0-45282 GCA_004023845.1 Helogale parvula | reverse complement strand
AGGGGGGCCGAGTCCTGGGAGTTCGTGCACCTGCTGGTCTCAGCCATCCGAGCTGAAACCCCCAAACAGAGCCCGTTCCTACTCCACTTAGCGCTCCCCTTCCGTAAAGACCCTCCCTGTGGCCTGACAGACGTGGGGGCGAGTGTTCAGGAGCACAGCTCCGTCCCCTTCCTTCCGCTCCCCAGCCAACCTCACCCCCACACGGCCTCTTCTCTGGGGTGCTTGGGTCTAACAGCGGCTCATCACCAGTTTGACCTTAGTCCAGCGGAATTTCCAGCGTTCAGCCTGACCTTTACACCTTCCTTTTGGACCCAGGTTCTGCATGACTACATATTCTTAAGTACTAGCGGGGAAGACCTCCTTTTTGTTTTTGTTTTTGTTTTTTTTAATTTTTGAGAGACAGAGTGTGAGTGGGGGAGGGGCAGAGAAAGAGGAGACACAGAATCCGAAGCAGACTCCAGGCTCTGAGCTGTCAGCACAGAGCCCAGTGCGGGGCTCAAACTTAAGAATCACAAGATCATGACCTGAGCTGAAGTCAGAGGCTCAGCCGACAGCCACTCAGGCGCCCCAGAACCTCAGTTTCTTATTGAGGTCCTGTGCGTGCTTCTCGACAGGGTGTTCTGAGCTCTGCTATCTCTCGTTTCCTGCCTTTCCCTGTTGTTGGCCTCATGCAGAAGGAATGTGGGCACCAGAGAAAGGCTGTCCTGTTGCGTGTGGCTGTGGGGGGGGACTGTGGCTCTTGCCCGTCTGTTCAGAAGCTCGGAGTAGCGCACACAGCGTCCTAGAGAAGGCACTGCTCTCGCTGGGGGGGGACTTGCAGAGACTCTGCCTGCGAGGGGCCTGGGACCCACCGCCGTCCGTCCAGCCGCACTGGTCGCTGCCCCTTCCCTGCTCTAACGGACGGAGAGGTGCTTGGTGCTGCCAGATGCTAACCGGTCTGTGCCCTCCCGTAGACCCCTCACCCAAGAAGAAATCGCGCAGAGGCGTGAGCGCGCGAGACAGAGGCATGCGGAGAAGCTGGCAGCGACACAGGGGCCGGCCCCCGCGGGGCCCCCAGCAGAGGAGGGTGCCCTGGAAGCCAGTGCGCAGGGGGAGGAGACAAAAGGTACAGCTGCCCCCAGTAGGTTTGCCGTGAGATGGGTTTTCCACCTTGACTCAGGACCCTTGTCTCCCGGCCCTTGAGCTTGGCCTTAACTGTGGCCTTACTCGGTATTCTGTCATTCTTGACGTTTCTTTCCTGAAACTGGGCCAAGTCTCCCGAATCCCTATCCGCACTGTTTCCAGGCAGACCCTGGGTTGGAGGGGGCGCCCGTGGCACTCGTGTCCTTTGTTTCTGGCAGGTGATGAGCATCCAGTGGGAAGTGTGACCCTCAAGCCTCTGCCGGAAGAAGGAACCGGCGACGAGTGTTTTATTGCGTTTGCCCGAGTGTTCAGCGGCGTGGCCCGCAGAGGGAAGAAGATGTTCGTCTTGGGGCCCAAATACAGCCCTGTGGAGTTTTTGCAGCGGGTAAGAATTAGACATAAAACTACTATAAATTCCTTTTTTTTTAAAGTTATTTATTTTGAGAGAGAGCGTGAGCTGGAGGGGCAGAGAGGGAGGGAGTGTGAGGAGCCCAGGGTGGGGCTCGAACTCCCGAACCGTGAGATCGTGACCTGAGCTGAAATCAAAGAGTCAGGTACTTCACCGACCGAGCCACCCAGGCGCCCCCAAACGTTAATGTATTGTTTCAGGGTTCTTCAGTGTTTTCGTATCGCTTGAGATTTCCTGCTTAGTAGATTTGTTTGGTCTCTCGAAAGGCACAATCGGATGAATCCACGTGTCTTCTCTCCCGGGCCGGAGCCACAGCAGTGGGAGGTCTTCAGGAAGTGTGGAGATGCAGAGGCCGGGTGGCGCGGGCCAGGGGAGGGCTGTGAGCAGGTGGCGGGCCACGGGTGCATGGCAGGCGGAGCCCAGACGTTGACCAGGAAGGTCTGTAAGCAGGTGGACGGCCGGCGTCCAGTTACGTACACCTGAGCCGAAGGGCAGACACACCCCAGGCTTGAGCACCCTCCTGCTGTTAAGCAGAGTCTATACATAGTAGTTAAATGATGAAGTAGATCACAGGATGACGGAGAGGCCAGAGGCACAGGGAGTGAGTCTGGAGCCGCAAGAAGCGGGAGAGCGTGTAAGAGTCACTGCACCACCGGCGGAGGCGCCCACGCTGTCTCCTTGTGGGGGAAGCCGCGGCACGGGGCCGTGGCAGGGACATGAGTGGCAGTGAGGGGGGGGGCTCTGCCATCGACTTCCCTGCCTCGACGGCTCTATCCCATCAGTTGTAGCTGATTCGTCCTTGGCGATGACTGCTGATTGGCGGCTGAGCGGCCCCTGGCGGGCTGTGACATGTCGTGCTGTGGCCAGAGGGAGCCAGCAGCTGGCGTGGGGCGGGGGCCGGAGGCGTCTGCACAGACCCCTTCATGGTCGTCTTGACCTCCTGGTTTAGCTGTTCGTGGCTTGTTAGTTATCAGTAAGGGTCAAGTACTGGTCCATTTTTTCCTTCTTTGTTCTCTAAACCGTCAGGATGAGTAAGAAATTGTTACTTAACGTAGTGCTGATTTGTTGGGCGTCACAAGTTCCACGGGCTCTCCAGTTCATCTTCTCCATGGAGCGCATCCCTGACTCATGGGGCCGGGGGCTGGGATCCTCTCCTCCTGCGTCACCCCTCAAGGGACAGTGACAGAATGAGTTGATGGCATGGGTGACTCCGTACCCCGGTAGCCGGAGCCCCAGAAAACCCAATTCCCGCCTACTTTTCAGAAAACGTGAAAGATACCACACAGCCCAGAGATGAACCTGAGCTGGACTTTCTCTCCGCTGGGTAGCCTGCCTGTCACAGACTGCCACAGACGTAGCAGATGGAGCCGGGCACGCCCCGTCATCCAGAGTTCGTGTGGGTCGGGGGTCCACGCAGAGTGAGGACCACGCTCTGTTCTCTGCAGGCTCCGCTGGGAAAGGATCTGCCCCCTGGTTGACTCGGCTTGTTGGCTGAGTCCCATCCTGGGACCTGGAGGGCCGCGGGCTCCTGGCCGCTGGCCGCCCTCAGTGCCCGGGAGCTGCCGGCGGCTCCCAGTCGTCTGACCTTCCCCAGCTCGGCGGTGCCCCTCCACGCCGGCGCCGAGAGTCTAGGCTGAACTCATTAGCAAGACCGTCTTGTGTGGTGTTACGTGATCGTGAGAGAGACCGCCCCCCGCCTTTGCCGATGCCGTTGGTGTGGAGCGAGCCGCGGGCCCCTCACGCCCGGGGAGGGGGTTTCGTGAAGGCATGAGCACCGGGACGCAGAAGTCACTGAAGATCACCGGCAATCTGTGTGCTCCTCCTGGGTTTTTTTGTAGTTTTATGACCTGAATATGCAACTGAGAAAAACCCCTTCTTTTTTAACCTATAAATGGAATCTTACTGTAGGTATTCCTCAACTCCCTTTATTTTATCTAACGTCGTGAGATGAATCTATGTTGTCTATTCCTGTACTGTGTTCGGCGCTCACTGCTGCATAGCATTCCGTTACGTGGACCACCGTTTTCTGTTTCCTTTCCCGGTTGCTGTGTATCTGGGCTGCGCTCATACATCCCAACAGCACTGCCTTCAATATTTTTGTCCATATTTCCTTACGCACATTGGCAAGACAGTCCAGGTAAGACGCCCTCAGAGGGGTCCTCTGGGTAACAGTGCGTCCCCAGCTGCCCGGTGAATCCCGGACTGTCCTCCAGGGTCGCTCTGATGCATGCACCCAGCAGGCATGTCACCAGCTCCAGCTCCACAGCCTCCAAAATGTGCTGCCGTCAGGGTCTTAATTTTTGCCAGTCAGATGCATATGACCTGGTCTGTTCGGGAGGTTTCAATTTACGTTTTCTTTAATTACCCTTTTTTAAAAAAAATTTTTTTTAATTTATATTTTTGAGAGACAGAGACAGTGTGAGCAGGGGAGGGTCATAGAGAGAGGGAGATACAGAATCTGAAGCAGGCTCCAGGCTCTGAGCTGTCAGCACAGAGCCCGTTGCAGGGCTCGAACCCACGAACCGTGAGATCATGACCTGAGCCGAAGTTGGATGCTCAGCCACTTGAGCCACCCAGGCTCCCCTTTATTACCCTTTTAATATGTTTATTGGTCATTCATGCCTTTTCCTGTGGAGATATCTTTGGGTCATGTACCTATTTGTCACTCATGCTATATGCATATATTTTTTAATACTGGATTTTAAATGCTCTTTGTAGAGGCTGAAGGCTAATTTCCTGCCAGGTCTAAGTTTTGCAGATTTTGTCTCCAGTTTGGGACTTGTCACATTTTCCATTAGTACCTTTTAATGTAAAGAAGTTCTTAATTTTAATGTGGCTGAATTTATCAGTCTTTTCCATTATGGGATTTTCATTTTGTATCTTGTTTAAGACCATTAAAACTACGTCCACACCGAAGGCCATATTTTTGCCTGTGTTTCCTTCTAAGGTCTGATGTTTTGCCTTTCATGTCAGATGTTTAATTCAGCGTTTGTATGTGACGTGAGGAGGGGATCCAGCTGTCCTGCTGCAGCTCGGGGAAGGGCCCATCGCTACCGCCTCGGCCACCTCTGTCCCGAGTCCCATTTCATCTGTGCTGTGGTCTGTTCCTGGGCTCACAGACTTCATGTCTCCTGTTACTGTCACTGCCCCTGTCGAGTGCTGACTTCACCACTAAATGTTTGGCTGTTTCAAGGGTCACGACTGTGTCTCTCTGTGAGTGCCTTGCTCAGTGCTGACTCTCTTCTCTTCCGTATAGTCAGCTTGTCAGGTTCCATGAACAGCTCCTTTGAGAGACTGATTGCTTAAATCAGTACGTGTGTTTGACGCGGATCAACATTGTATAATACAGAGTCTGTCTATGAATCTATTAGGCATATATATCTAGCTATTTACTTAGATTATTTTAAATGTTTTTCATTAAAGTTTTATCATTTCCTGCTTAAAGACATTTAATCACTTTCGTTAGACTTATTTCTAGCTATCTTATATTTTGTTGCCATTTTAAAGTTTCTCTTTTTTTTAAATGTTTTTTTTATTTATTTTTGAGAGACAGAGAGAGACAGCATGAGCAGGGGAGGGGCAGAGAGAGAGGGAGACACAGAATCTGAAGCAGGCCCCAGGCTCCAAGCTGTCAGCACAGAGCCTGACGCGGGGCTTGAACCCACAAACTATGAGATCATGACCTGAGCTAAAGTCAGACGCTTAACTGACTGAGCCACCTGGCGCCCCTAAAAGTTTCTGTTTAAAAAAAGTTTCTTTTCTTGCTCATGTAGGGACAGCTAAGTTTTATATAATGATCTCGCGTCTAGCCACCTTGTTACAATGTCTTACTAATTATCATTTAGCTGTAGCTCGTTCTAAGTGGATGATCATGCTATCTGTAGATAATTTTCTCTCTTCCTATTTTATTGTTTTTTTTTTTTTTTATTTCCTTCCGACCTGTCTTTAGCGCTGTCCTGCGGAGTTGTCACTGAATCAGAGTGTTTACGCGTAACTGTAGCCCGTGCCCGGACGGCCCACGTTTTCACGGGGTTTCCGAGTTCACTCTCATGCAGCAGCTGCCCCTCCTCTGGGCGGCTGTGAGTTTACTTGCCCGCAGTGCCCGTGTGCCACTCCTTCCTTGGGTGACGTTAGTTACCTTCGTGTGCCGTGACGTGACGTCTTTTCTCGTAGACAGCAGCCGCGTGGTGCCTTGCGCCTGTGGGGACCAAAGATCAGTTGGGTGATTGAAAGGCTTTTTGCACTGAAATGCAAGGGCACTGGCGTTTATATGGAGGTCGCTGAAAGATACGGTCTTGAGTTCTGAGTAACTCTTGAGGAAACTTAAGATCAGATCTGATACGAGGTGGGCTCCGCAGTCCGTTACCCGCCAGCACACTCTTGCTGTTTGAGCTCTGTCTTCTCGTCAGCGTCCCCCAGCGTTTCACGCCTTCCAGAGCGGCAGCAGAGCGTGCGGCAGCCGCGTGCGGCCATTCCGTGGCCTTGATCACTGACTGCTCTCCCAGCTGGTCATTTTCATGTGTAACTCGGCCCAGCACCTGCTCACGTGTAACTCAGCCCAGCACCTGCTCATGTATAACTCAGCCCACTGCATGAAGGGCATTATAATAAGATTAAAACAATTTTTAAAACGTTTTTAATGTTTATTTTGTTGAGAGACAGAGCACGAGCAGGGGAGGGACAGAGAGAGAGAGACAGAATCCGAAGCAGCTCCAGGCTCTGAGCTGTCAGCACAGAGCCCAACTCGGGGCTCGAACCCATGGACCGTGAGATCATGACCTGAGCTGAAGTTGGACCCTTAACCAACTGAGCCCTCCAGGCGCCCCCAGATTAAAACAATACTAACAGGAGGTGCAGACGTACTAGCACGGCGCCCAGGGCTGGCATGTGATGCGGCGCCCGTCAGTGTGGTGAGGGGCTGTGGGATCTGTGATCCTCAGCTAGTATGGCGGTACCAGGTCACAACAAGATGTATATTACTTAGCGTAAAACTTAGGACTGGGTTACATTCTTGACAGTTTTAAATATTTGAGAAATTTAGATTTTATTCGTAAAGTGAGGCATATTTTCTGTCACTTCAGATTTCCGTGCTCCGGGCTGATGTGAAGCGACTGCACCGTCTCACCTGTGAATAAACGTAACTTTGTGGATACGAAGTACGGTTTTTGTTCCGCGTCTGCTAACTCCTCTTCCGTCTTTGTCTTCGGCCAGGTGCCGTCAGGCTTCTCCGCCCCGCCGGACGGGCTGCCCCTGGTCCCCCACCTGGCGTGCTGCACCCTGGAAAACCTGTACCTCCTGATGGGCAGGGAGCTGGAAGGCCTGGAGGAGGTGCGTCCGGGGAACGTGCTAGGTAAGACGGCGCCGCGGGCTGCCGCGCCCCGCGTCCACGCTCCGTTCCGAGGGGCCGCCCACTGCCGCGCCACCTGTGAGACCCCTGACGGAGCCGGCCTTGGTCCCTTCTTTAGTTTGGTTGTTTTTTCCTGGCGTCCCGAGACTTTCACTCCGTGCATTTGTGCAGTAGCCTGTGGATCAGTGACCTGCTGTGAGTTCCGGGGGTCGTGCTCTTCCCAGCCCTGCCTGGTGACGGGCGATGGGGCCCGTTGGGATTCCTGCTCCCGAAACGTCAGTCCGCGTGAGAAAGCGCTTCAGTTCTCAGCTCTTGAGAACAGTTCTGCTGTAAGTTCTGTGTACCTCATCCCCTTGTTCCAGTGTTTTCTGTCCATGAATGTCGCTTCGTACGGGTAGTTATCGGGGCAGCTGGGCGGCTCGCAGTCGGCGAAGCATCTGACTCCTGATCTTGGCTCAAGTCTTGATCTCCTGGTTTGTGAGACCGAGCCCCACGTCGGGTTCTGCTCTGACAGCACAGAGCTCCTGGGGATTCTCTCTCTCGCTGTCTGTGCCCTTCTCATGCACACATGTGCCCTCCCTTCCTCCCCCCCCCCTCAAAAATACATTAACTTAAAAAAACTAGTAGAAGTTATCACTTTATATCCATAAATACCGTTTGTCAACCCTGAAGTCTCAGACCGAGGGCCTTCCCTGGGGGCATCGTGGGCCCCCGTGTGCCGTGTGCCGCTGAGCGTCCCGTACCACTGCCTCCTGAGCCCGCAGGGCCTTGTCAGCCACAACGCTGTGTGCCGGGTAGAGAAACGGTCTACACTGCTGGTCCAGAACAGCTAATGATTTATTTGGGTTTTGTGAACTTGGGTCCAAGAGATTTGCCTAAGCACTATGCCACTGCCTCACGGAGACCCATTCTTTTCTTCGTATTAATTTTTTCTTTGTGGGGGGGCGTGAAGTTACTAGAATTCCTAGCTTCTCGTCGGTGGTCCCCGTGCTCTTGCCTCCCTGTGGAAAATTCCATCGCACTGTGACAGTTGGTACAAGTCTGTGAGCTGCCGTAGCCGGCGAAGCCCCGTACCAGGAGGGCGTGGGAAGAAGCGTGGCTAGTCCTGTTTCTGTGGATGAGCCTTTCCCAGGAATCCAGTTTGTTTCTTCCACGAAAGGTGAGGCAGAAGATCTTTAACGTGACGCTCCGGGGAGAGAGGGGGTGTGTGGAGTGAACGGTGTTTGGCGTAGCTCCTCCGGGGACGGCCCATGTTTGCAGTCTTTCCCTGGTAGAGGCCCAGAACGTGACGCGCAGTAGTTGTTTCTGGATTTCCAGCTGCTGCCCAGGGCAGGGTCTGTGGCTGATGAGGGCACTGACTCTTGTCGGCCTCCTCCAGGCAGCCCTCCCCCCGCCATCTGCTGCAGAAGACCTATCATGAGCTAGAACTCTTTTCCTCTTGGAGAAAAGACCCATGCCTCCTTCTCTTTTCCTGGAATTTCAGGATAATTGCAAGGTGCTGGTGAAGGTGAGGAAACGTTTGTTGACCTGATGTAGCGATCTGGAAATAGCACGTGTGGACCCCCTACGTCGGGTCAGAGTGCGGCGAGGAGGCAGCCGGAGCCCAGGCGCTCAGGGCTGCCGCGACGGCTCCCCCCGTGTCCTCAGGGAGCCACGTGCCTCTGCCGGCCTGTCGGCAGTCCTCGGCTGTGCCCCGGGAGCCAGGGCGGTCCAAGTTCCAGGCCGGAGGGGGCCCAGGGCTAGAGGCCTTCTCCCAGCGCCGCTTTCACCTGGGAGGAGACGTGCGCCCAGTGCCGCCTGCATCCAGTCCCCTTTTTCTGATGTGTCCCCTGCGGCCCGGGCTGCAGAGGCGACGGCCGAGTGTCTTACCCCGGCAGCTCCGCGGGCAGGGCCCGGGGTGGGCGTGTGAGTGGCCTCTGACTCGCGGGTCCACACGCTCAGGCGCTTCCCTCCCACCGCGGCTGGCGCTGCCCGCGGCCTCCTTCAGGGTTCGGCTTCCTCACGTTAGGGGGGAGGGGCGGCCCCAGGACCGTGGGCAGCCCGCCAGCCACTTCGACCTACCTTTGGATTGAAACTAAAATAACCGTTTCCTTTTATGAATCCAGTCCCACTGAGCCCGTGCGGGACCAGGACACACAGGAGACCGAGCTTCTGCTCCTGCTTTTGCCGGGGAGTCGGCTTCGTTTACGGCCACGGCCAGCGTCCCTTTCTAGACTCAGTTTCCCCAGATGATTGAGGCCAGAGCCGCGACTGCTAACATCTCGTGCGGTGAGAACAGACCAGCCCCTCTCTGGGTTCCCAGGACTTGTGTTCATCACACACTGTTACGTTTCTCGTACGTTCCGAACACGAAGGGCAGAGTATAAAAGCATCGTCTGCGTACCTTCCGTTGGTGTAGCTGTAAAATACACACAGAACTGCATTCTGTTTGTAAAATATGAACAATAGTCAAGTTTACAATGGCCAGTTATTATGGTAGTTGACATTCCAGTGAGGACGGAGTGAGGTGAAAATTCCTAGAGCTTCTGCCATGAAAATCTAGGATGGGTTATGTCGGTTTTCTACTGATTGAACAAAAAAGTCTAAACTAGATGATCTCTCAGGTCCCAGCTTTAACTTCTCAGGCCTGTGTTTCTTAGAGAAAAATCTTTCTTCAAGTAGTTGGGGTATCTCCTCCCAGGTGCTCATTAGGGGGAACAGGAAGTTTTTGATGCGGTTGCTGGGTTGGGTTGATGACCCATCAGAACCCCCCCCAGAACCCCTTGAACCTGATCACCAGCCTTGGAGTCAGAGTGACCCCTTCCGGCAAACTCCACTTGTTAATTGATTAAAAGGCTGGGGCACAGGTCACAGGAGCAGCAGTTTCATTAGCCACGTATTTAATAAGGAACTTTCCAGAGCCAGGAGGGAGTTCACGGTGGAACAGAGGCGCAGGCCCGCGGCTGTGGCACATTAACGGGGGAGAAGCACGCAGCCCAGGAGAAAGCTCAAGGATGGGACGGCCCGGTGTGGGGGCTGGTGCCCGGGGGGGTGCCCGGGGGGGTGCCCGGGCCTGGGCGCTAGCGTCCCTCCCTGGCGTGGGGGCTGGTGCCGGCTGGCTGGGCCCTTGGCTGGGGCGTGGGACCGGGGCCTGGGCGTGTGGCCTCCCTGGGGCTCCCGGCTTCTTCGCAGCGGGTGCTGGGCTCTGCGGAAGCGGCATCAGCTCCTGTGACCCAGCCTCCACTGGCTTTGACCCCACTCTGAATTGGAAGGGAGTCACCAAGACAGGCCCTTCTTCAGAGAGAGGAGACTGACTGGCAGACACGTCGAAGAATTTGTGAGCGTGTTTTAAATTGGGCCACTAACCATAGATCATTTCTTGTCGTTTCTGTTTAGCAGGCGCATGCCAGGGTGCGTAGCACAAATCAAGACGTAGCAACGTTTATAGTGATCGGGGCAGGCCTATAAATTCCATCTATTTTGCTCTTGTTAACTTTGAGAAGAGGTTGTAATTCCTACTTAATAAGAAAATAATAGTGAATGATATGATTTATATCCATACGCTTTTCATCAGAAGTGATCCTGAGTAGGATTTATCAAATGCAGATGAAAATGTTGTTGGAGAAGGAAATGAGAACTCGCATGGCATTTTCGAACAAGTCGAGGTGCAGAGCCCAAGTCCACAGGAGCGTTCCTTTATTGAAAAGTGCAGATCTCACGTCTGAGCTCGGCTGTAACTCACTTGGAGCGCCCGCGGGACTGATGAGTGTGGGAGAGATGTTGTGGTCTGGAAATAGTTGGTTTAAAGTTTAAAATCACTTAATTCCAACCTGATGTCTAAAAAACTCAGATAGATGGACCGGAGGGACCGCCCCGGCCTGACGCACAGCGGCCTTTTGTTCAGGCCCCTACCGAGAGTCTCTAAAAATACATGTTTGCTACAGGCTCCTATTAAATGTGGGGGGAAATTGAATCAGGATTCCGAATCTTTAGCCTTTTCTTCTGCGCTTGCAGATCTCTTCCATATGGCGAAGTCTGTAAAATTTCAAGGCCGCGTTCTAAGAGGAAACTTGATATTCCTCTCGTCACAAAAGGAGGAAGAGTGTTTTTTCTGAACAGGCCCTCGTTTTTCATGGCTGGTTGCTGGGCGATAGGAAGTCAGTAAAAAGTGAAAACTGAGGGTGTGTGTGTGTCTGTCCGCCCATGAGTCTGTCCGTCCTCACGCGGGTCTGACTGCTCTTTCCAAGGACAACTCAGCAGCCGGTGACTCTTACGCCTTCGTGGGGTTTTTGTAATACATCAAGTTCACTTCTGTTTCTTTTAAATAAATATACCTTATCGACATTTTTTCCCTCGGAAAGAATCTTTTTTAATCAGCAAATAACTGGCGCCTCTCTAGTCACTTCTTAGTATTAAAAATTTCAGCTAGTTTTCCTTGTATAGACGATGGTGATTTTGTTTCCTTATAATGTGTCTTGTTTCTTGTTTTTATATCCGCCTGTAAAAATATGATCGGTAATCATTACTGCTGCTGAGTTCAGATATTCCACTTGGTTCTTTCCTTCTTATTTTTTCTTTTCATGCTCTCCTAACTTTAATGAAAGTACCTGTTTCAGTTTCAGGTTTGCTGATACCGGCTAGTTCATATCTCTTATCAGGCCACCAAGTGCGCTTTTTGTTTTAACCGAGAACAGATGCTGAATTTTATGGGTGTGTTCTCAGCAGCTGAGGACAGTGGGAGAGCTTTCCCAGTCTCTGCGGTTGACATCGTGGGTCACGTTTCATTGTTTCCTGGCTCTCCGGGGTGGGAGGTGGCGGGGCCCCTGTCTGTGGCCGCAGGCGAATCGTTAGCTTGTGGTTTGGCAAAGTGCTTATTCCCCAGGCTGAGATGTGGCTGTTGAGACCTTTATCAGGGACTGAAGTCACTGGCCGTCCCTGTGTAGCTTCCGCGGACTGAAGTCACTGGCCGTCCCTGTGTAGCTTCCGCGGACTGAAGTCACTGGCTGGAACTCTGTAACTTGTGTAGGACAGATGGGTCATTACAGGTTTATAACCCAAGGATTGTCTGTTAATGAGCTCGTTGCCTCTCTGAACGTGATTTGAGAACAAAGGATTATTTGCGGGGAATTTTCTTCCCCACCATCTGGAAACAGTGTATTCTTTTTTTACTCTTTCGTGGCACCTTCAAGGTGGAGAGCAGATCTGGCTATTTTCTTGCTGTTTTTCTCGCACAGCACAGTGGGGAAGTAGTGTGACTTTTGTCCATGGTTTAATGAAGTTGGGAAGATGGCCTTGATGGTTGGTACAGCAGTCTTCTTGCTGGCACGGTGAAGTGGGATTTCTTTCCCCAGCGGACGGACAGCGGACCACTAGTCAAAAAGCTCAAAACCTGCCGCTCTCCCCCCTGCAGTGGAGCTCGGGAGTCCAGGACGCCGCGCCTCCCCCCGCGGGCAGGCGCGTGTGTCCGAGAGGCGCTTACGTCAGTCTAGACAAGGATTCTCGGACAGGAGTGCCCTCCATAGTCCTGTTTGTGGGAGCCGGACGAAGACTGGTAACCACCGAAGTATCCGTGGGCAGATGGGGGGCAAGTAATCTGTGGCGCAGTCACGCGGAAACCTGCTCTCACGCGGCTGGGGTCAGTCTCACCAGTACAGGGGGCTGAAGAAGCAAGCAAGGTTAAAAACCCGCAGATAGGAACGGATACCTGCGTAGTGAGTGACCCGTGGAAAGGGGAGCTGCGCGGGCAGGGCGGGACCCCCTGCGGGGAGGGCCTGGCTGCGGACGGAGCGCACGGCTTGGCAAGGTCTCCTTTCTTCTTGTGTCGCCGTTCGGGTTATGTCTTGGATGTCATCTCCTGTCCTTTTTAAATCAGGAGGGAAGACAGTGTCGATACCCTTACCTGACGACGTTGGTGCCGCCTCAGAGTTTGTCCCCGAGGACTGAGGTGAGGGGTGGTGGTGGGTGGACTGGACACGGGGCGCTCTGGGTCACACGGCAGCTTTGCCGTCGGGCGAGGTGCTCGCCCCCTCTGGCCCCTCGTTCCACGTCTCATTCCACAGACGAGCATAGTGAAGGCTGTGGGGTAGTGACCCTTCTTTTGTTTCTAAAGAGTCAAAAGGCAAAATGTTACCTAAGTAATGAGTTTACTGCTATTGATTTCCATGGGAAATATCGTTAACGGACTGCCAAAAGTCACACCTGTGAAGACAAAAAACCGTAAGTGAGGCAGCTAATTATGAAGATTGAAGGACACTTTCTCCAGGTGAACGTGTCACCTGTTGGGATGCACTTCCGTTCGTCTAGCGAGGAGCGTCCATCAGGCCGTCGCGGAAGCACTCCGCTGCCCCCGCGCTCCAGGGAAGCCCGTCTGAGGCGTGTCTTCGCGGTCCGTGTGGAAACCGGAGGCGAGAGCGCTCCCTCTCGTCCTAGATGCTCACCGAGAGTCAGGACTTCGGGTCGCTCCTTCGAGGGAAGACCCGGCTGGCGGAGCCACGGGAAGCCGGGCGGAGGCGTGTTCTCCTGACCTGTCGGCATCGCCGTCGGACCTGCGCTCCCGACTCGGCCTCAGAGCCTGACCGCGAAGCGGGTTCCGGGAGGAGGAGGCGCGGCCGACGGCCGAAGGCAGCAGCGTGCGCACTGCGGGAGGCGGAGAATTTTCTGCGGAGAAGCATGTGTGCGAGCTGGGACCCCAAGCGTGGAAGGAACAGACTCCTCGGTGAGAGGCCGGGCGCACGCCCGACGGCAAGGCCCGCGCTGCGCGGTGCGTTCAGGGTTGAGGTGGGACGTTATTAACTGTAAATGTGGGTGTGTGTTCTTCTTAGTCCTATTATGAAACAGTGGTGACTCATAAATAGCACACCACACGACTGCAGTGCAGTTTGTTTTCTTTTAAGTTGTTATTCGCAAGGGAAACCCTTAGGTGTCTGTAATTACAGTAAGAGCGACAGGAGCTGCAAGCTCGTGGCCTCTGCTCCGGGACGGAGCGGGCGGCGGCCCTCTTCCAATTTGTAGATGGGACAGTGCCCTGGCCCTCCGCGGGGGCCGTTCCTCCGTCCTGCGAGCTGGGCGCAGCTCACCCCGTCCTGACGCCCACACGAGCTGGTGTGGGGAAGGAGTCCCTTGAGGGGAAGGCGTCTCTGCAGAGTCGTGGGCGCGTTTTCTCTTCAGTGTAACCGCGTGGAATTGCGTGGCCGCGAGCAAAGTCCTTTTCTTGGTCTGAGCGTTTCTCAGTGAAGGGTCTGGGGTGGTAGCGTTTCCGTCCAGCGTGATGGGTTGTCCAGGACCCTCGAGCCACCTTGTCACTGGCCGTCCTTTGTCCCTGCCCCGCGGCGCCCCGAGACCAGCCGCATGTCGCTCCCTCGGTGCAGCCGGGTGTTCTAGGCGGCGCGCAGCCCCGGCCTGGGCCGGAAGCGCAGGACTGCTGGGTGTCAGAGGAGCAGACAGAGATTCTGAGCCTCGCTCCTGTCTCTTCGCCGCGGTCCCGGCTAGAGGGGAGCCCTGTCCTGCGCTTGTGAGACCGCCGTCGCGCCCAGGAGCCGTTCGAGGCCCCTTTCCTGCCCCCGAGCTGAGGCTGCTCCCGCGGGCAGGCCCGTCCCGCTGCCCCAAGTCCCCGGTTTGCACCCTGTTGTCAGAGCCGTGGCGGGTGGAGCCCTACGCCCCCCTCGTCCTTTCCTGCTGCTCCTCCTTTTTAACCCTCGTGGTCTCTTCCAGATGCCTCCTTCTCTTCCCTGCTTTGCTCTTACGTTATGTAAGTCCGTGTGCTCATTAAATTCTCGTAGGGCCCAGGCCGGGTCACCCCTCAACGCTCAGCCCTATGCCCCCCGAGGCAGAGCTCCTGCCCCTGCGCCGCCCACGGACTGGCCCTCAGCCCCTCGGCCCTGCCGCTCGGGCCGTTCGGCCTCCTCGGAAGCCGCCCGGTTCCCTCTGCTGCTGGGCTCTGCTCGCGGCTCCGCTGTGCTGGCCGGCCTGTGTTGTTTGGTCCTGCCGGGTTTGGAGACTCATCCTTTTGTCTCGTTCTGTCGCTGCCTCAATAAGCGCCTGGCGTTTCTTGGACACTTATTCTTCCATGTGAGCCTGAGGTCAGTTACTACGTTCCAGTACATTGAATGTCTGCGTTACAATGTTTTATTTACAGACGGAAATCACGATCACCTTTTTATTTTACCGTAAGTAAAGCTCAGTAATATAGAAAGACGGGGTAAGATGGAGTCGTGGGACGCTCACTCTGGGTGTCACCAGTGCCGTGTCTGTAAACGCTCACCACATGCTCCTGTGAAAGAAAATAATTCCGTGTGAATTTATAGGTTCATTTGGGGAGAATCGACGTCATTATCCTGTTGAGGCATTTCCAGGGATGGGGCGCCGCTGGGGTGTGCCTCACGCCTGGCGAGACAGCCTGCCGGCCTCCTGATCACTTTATCACCGACTCACAGCACGGTGAAAACTGCACCGGTGTGGTCTCCTCAGGGAAGAAGCCGTTTCCGTGTTTACACGGGGTCATGTGTCATGGGCCCCGGCCCGCCCACCTGCGGCCGAGCCAGCGGCAGCTGCCAGGATGCCGCCCTCTGCCGCCGGCCCCCCGAAATGGGGATTCCTGGGGCTTGGGGAGGTCCGAGTCTCTTAGGTTGAACTTCTGCAGGGGACACGTTCTCTCTCAGTGGCATGAATTCCTGCCAGCGGGCCCCGGTGACCTGCCATCCGGTTCTGGTTTTCGGAATTTAGATGTGGATTGGACCAAGCGTTTGGATGAGACCTTTTTCTGACTCGGCAGATTCTCCGTACTTTTTCTCTTCCTGTGGACACTTCACTTGAGATTCGAGGGTGGAGGGGTTTGGGGGAGGGAGGAAGGGTTATCAGGGTCTCTGATGAGCCTTTCTCAGGATCCACAGTCTTTTGAAAGGAAGATAAGATGTAATTTTTTTAGCATATAGTGTACTGTTGTCTGTTTTAAAAAGACAGACTTTTGTTTGTTTTATAGACGAATCACTGCCTCACGTTCCTGTGTTCTGTGTTGGTTAGATATTCGGCTCCGTGCCGGGTTGGGTTTCTCATGCTGGGGCTTTAATCTTCCACGTTATTTGCAGGACTTTCACAGATTGGATCTGACCCAGCCAGTAAGGCGGCCCGTTATGACATGAGAAATGGCCCCGGTTTGCCGATTGAGGCCTCCGGCTGGTCAGCCCCTGCGGTGGACCTGAACCCACGTCTGCAGAAAGTCAGGTTGTGTCCTGGTCTCTCAGCGGGTTTCCCAGGAGCCCTCCTGCAGCCGCCTGGGTCTGCGATCTCCCTGTGGCTCTGCCGTTCGCAGCTGCCTCCCGGGCCTCCTCTCTCCATGCATCGCTCGAGGCGGCACTCAGAGGGCCAGAGGGCCAGAGGTCCCTTGGCGATCAGGATAGGAATCCCGCCTCTAGAGAGGTCTTCCCACCGCCAGGAGCTGTCGAGCAGTCGCCATCCCGAGTGGACGCACGGGGACCGCGCTGTGCACGGCTGTGCCCCAGGGGAGGTGCAGCACGGCGCTCCGGGACGGGAGCCAGCTCAGACGCCCCGGCACTTTCTCTGACCCTTGTTTCCACCAGACCTGACTTCTGGGCAGAGGCTGCGTGGGCCACGGCTGCTCCCAGAAGCCATCCGTCCCCCGGGAGGCTATAGTGCTTCCAGCTCTCGGCCAGGGCCACGGCGAAGCCCTGACGAGCACAAGGGGGCAGCCTTTCCCACGGATGCTCCGTGTCCGAGGAGAGCGGAACAAAGGCGGGCGGCCGTGAGCACGTGCACCGCCCGCTGTGCGTGCGGGACCTGTGACCGTGACCCGTGTGCGCGCAGGGGCCCCGCAGCGGGGTGAAGGGCTTGTGGGCGCGGGCCAGGGTTTGCACTGGCTGGACGGAAGCTTGTCCACGCGGCCGGGGTCTCAGTGTGGCTGCGGTGAGCGACGCCCCGGTGCCCCGCGCAGCGCCCCGCACGCCGCCCCCGGCCCTGGGGAGCTGGAGGCACCAGGTGTCGGGCCGCAGAGCAGAGCAGGCAGTCGGGGCCTCAGCTCGGTGCGGAGCTTGGAGGACACTTTCATAGCTGTCCTTTACCTTTATGTTGGCCCTTCCTCCCTCTCCCCTTCCTGCCCTCCTCCCGCCTCCCCTCCCCCCTGCCCTCTGCCCTCTCTTCCTCCTACTAAAGCCATTGCTTCAGGTGTGTGTTTCCCCTTTGGTTTTCTCCTTCATTTAGAAACTGTGCTGTGACTCCTTACGCTGCTTCTGCTGGAAGAAGCGTTATTATGAAAATATATGCCAGTCCATAGGCAGGGAGGCAGAATTTAAAACCTCACTAGTACCCTGATCGCCCCGCAATTAGGAGCACATTGTCGCTGGTTCTGTTTTATGTTCCCCAGATGACTGTTTGTTAATTTACAGCAGTTTGGTCGTATTTCGGAGGACTTGGGTCTGTTGGTTCAAGCGCAGATTTGAGGCAAGACTTTGCGCAGCTCCTTCCCCGTTGTATGGAGATCCATCTCGCTCTTGGACTCGGGAAAGGCTGTGGGAAATCAGATACGCCTTGAAAATCAAAGGCAAACCCCACCCCCTACCCCGTCCCCCAGGGGCAGCAATGGGATGGGGGGTTCCCTTCAGGGTTCTTCAGAAGCAGCAGTTAGGAGATTTATTGTATAATAGTTGTTTTTCTTCAAAGCCGGAAGCCTTCAGTTTTTCCAAAATGAGCATTGTCATCTCGTTTTCTCCATGGTGTACATTTGCATATCCTTTGTTAACTGACGCAGAGAGAGAGGCCGGGATTGTCCGTGGTGTTGAGCGCGCCGCGCATCAGGCCGCCTTGGGCAGCACCGCTGAGCACCCAGCGGGCCGGCGTTCCGTCCTCACAGGAACCTTGGGGCACACGCGGCATCTTTGCCCTGCCCCTGGGAGAATGGAGACCCGGAAGGTGTGACTCACAGAAGAGGACTGTCCTTTCGGCTGGACAGTGCTTCCTATAGGTGTGTGGCCGAGGTCACTGTCAGTACTTGTGCCGCTGGCTCTCCCCACTTTGTCTGACGGCTGAGATGCAGCTGTGCTGTGAGTGGGGACCTCACCCTGTGCAGTCCCTTCCCATAGTCCAGTCCCTGCCCCCGTGCAGAGGGAGCCTGAAGACACCGTCTTCTGAACTTGGTTGACGAGCGTTGCAGGTAGAACCCAGTTCTGTCCTCAGTAAGGAGCGAACGGTGGGGAAGGCGGGAGGAGGGGCCACTGGGCTGCCCTCGGAGGGAGAAGAGAGAAGCAGCCACTGAGAGAGCGTCCGTGTCCCCGGTTCAGAAGGAGGCACCGCACACAGAGGTGAGGTAGTGAGGCTCCCGTCCCCGAAACGTCTTTTCCAGCGGCCCCGTGTGCTTCCTCACTGCCGATGCCACACGCCCGCGGCCTCGACGTGTCCTGCGTGCGGACCTCCCGGAGCTTGCATCTCCCCCCGCCCCGGAGCCTGCGTCCCCACTCTTGATACGTCGGGGTTTTAAGCGTCTGTCTCTACTGAGGTGCAGTTGACGTATGATGTCATCGAAGTTCACGTGCGCGGCGTGTTTATTCTCGTTGTTCGGACCCTGCCCTGCGATTCCCGCCCTGGCGTTGGCCTCCGCCTGGACCACGTCACGTGGTCATCGTTTCTTTTCTGCGGGGAACACGTCAGATCGGTCTCCGGGCCTCCTTACCTGCTGGTGGCGAGTCTGTCCCCGAGACCACCCCCTCCCTGCCTGCCCACCCCCAGCCTCCGCTGACCCCCAGTTCCCTCTCTGTCGGGGTCTGGCTGTTCCAGACGGCACGTAGAAGGGACACGGCCCGGTGTCTGTCTTCTCGTCTCGCGGACACGGTGCCAGCCGTGGCCGGAGGCAGGGTTTCGTCGTCCGTAGAGCTGAGTAACATTCCGTCATCGCTCCGTCATGACGTGACCCCCCCCCACGACTTCTCTGCCCGCTCGCCCGCTGGGGGTGCTTAGGATGTTCCCGTATCCCAGCTGTCGGGGATGACGCCGCCGTGGAGAAGGGGGTGCATCTGCCCCCAGAGGTGGGCTTGGTGAGTCACGTGGGGCTTGTGCTCGTGTTTCCTGAGGACTCGGTTCCGTTCTGGAGCGGCCGCGTCTCCATCGGATTCTCCTGCGTGTACACACAGTACACGCTGTCTCTTCACCTCCGGGTTCTTTTCTCCTCCGCCGCCGGGTGACCTCCGACCCACGTCCAGGCCCACACGCCACGTCTCTGAAGCGTCCTCCAGCCGCTCGTGTGGACACATCCGACTCCTTCCTTTGAGTCCCTGTGCCTCTTACAATTCATTCGTCTTAGAGCAGTGACTGCACGCTGTTCGTGTTTTCAGGTCTGTCTCTGAGCTCTTGGGGCAGGGATGCCCTCTCCCTGGGCTCCTCCCCTGGGGAGGAGCGCAGGGGCGCGTGGAGTTTTGAGCCAGAGGAGGAGGGTCTGTGAAGCCTGGGCGAGGTCATTACCCTTACTCGTTAGTTCACTGGCATTTCCCTCCAGAGCACGGACGGGACAGCCGGGATCCTCCAGGTCGTGGGGGGAGGGGCCGGCTGGGCGGGCATCCGAGTGCCAGCCCCCCGCCCACGCCGCTGCCTCGTCACGTCCATTCAGTGCGCCCACCAGAAGGTAGTGCGCGCCGGGGCCCACGTCGCAGGCCGTGTGGTGAGGCAGGGGTGTGTGCGCGGCGTGACGGGCTCTCTCCCCGCGGGCACCCTCCTCGTCCCACGGCTGTGAGGACGACAGGGCCCGCATCGTTCAGGACAGCTTTGCCCTCTGAGTCACTGTGTTCCGGCTTGCTGTGCCCCACAGACTCTCATGTGTTCGTAGGTATTTAGAGAGTAAATTTGGAAAACAGTTCCCTTTATGGGGTTAGACAAGTTCATAACTGAAACCAGGCGTGTTAACTTTGTTAAAATATAAAATTGTCTTTAAAAACAAAAGCCCAGTATTTCCAAAACTCAAGTTCTGACCAAGTTTAAATTTATTTTAAAAATGTTTAATGTTTAATTTTAAGAGAGAGAGCGTGAGCGGGGGAGGGGGACGGGGAGGCTCCAGGCTCCAGCTGTCGGCACAGAGCCCGACGCGGGGCTCGAACCCCGAGACCGTGAGATCATGACCTGAGCCAAAGCCAGACGCTCAACCGACTGGGCCACCCAGGCGCCACGCCCCCCTTTTAAATTTTTTTTAATGTTTTAAATTTATGTTTAAGTGGGACAAGTCTGTAGTTAACGGTCTTTGCAAACATCACGGAGCATTTTTGTGTGTGATCCTTGTTTTCCATTTTCTTCAGCACGCCTCGCGGACTTCCGGATTCGGAAAACAGGGCTGTGCTGGGGAGGCGCATGGGCAGGACGGGTGCGCGCCGGAGCCCTGACCCGTCTCCCTCCCTTGGTAACGGGGGGGCTGCTGTTTTCATGCCAAGGGAGACCCCCCAACCTGGCCCGAGCTGCCCTGGCCTGCACCGGCCGTCTTGGGGCAGTTGTGGCCCGTTCCCCCCTGAAACCCTAGTTTGGATGATGCATTCCACGATCCACTCGGTTATCATGGAGATGTTTGTCCCTGATTATTTTACTTTATGCTTTGATCGTAATGGGGGTTTTCCTGTTTTTTTATACGACGCTTCTGTGCACTGTTGGATTCCTTACTATGTTGGAAGGCATGCCCTATTTTTAATTCCATGCAGCACTGTCTTTTATGTCTTTCAAATTATTCTTTAAACATAAGAGTCAACACTGAAATGCTGTTCTCTGTATCCCACCAATTTAAGGCTTAGACTGTAAATTCTTTCAGGACGGTCCCTCTTTGTGACCGACAGGGTCTAGGAATGAGCTTTGAACTCGGTACGAGCTCCCGCAGTGGGTCTGGAACGGACCTCGGGAAGTGGTTCCGGCACGTGGCGTGAAGGGTGAAGTCCGGTGGGCGCGGTCAGCGGGAGGTCCCGCCGATGGGGGCTGGGAGCGGGGCCCCCCGGCACCGCTGACCGCTCCCGGCTCCCAGAGGTCCCCAGTGGGCTCTTTATCAGTCAGACCTCCGTCTCAGAGGTTCCCTGCTGCTACGCAGGAAGACAGAGGGGTCTCCCGTTGCCCATGCGGAGAGCAGCCTGACGCGGCCCCGGGTGCCGCGAGGGACGGGGAGCGCGGGGGGGACGTGGCTGCGCCGCCTCGAAAGGAGGTCATGCCAGAGGCCGGAGATCTCCGCAGGCGCACTCGGCCCATCGAGCCATGGGTTCTTCTAGAGAATACCTTCGGCTTCTTAACTTGGAAGCGAGTGTATTTAGTAACACTCAGGTTTGAGCCAGAGGAGGGAAGAATGCCCTTTTTCAGAATGTAATTTAATCGGCATTTTATAACACCAGAAAAAAATGTGTCCTTTTAAAGGCTTTGCCAGAATTTACTCTGGCCGAGTGCCTCCAGATCCAGGCAGAATAGAGACAAATTGGGCTGTTCTTACGTGTAATAACGCTGCCGAGTTTCATGAACAAAAACTCTTGACAGTAGAAAGGGCCGTGCTCTCTGACTTTGTGTCAGAGTGTGGAGGTTGCTGTCTGCAGAGCTAGAATGGGCTGTGCGTGAGGGTAAAGGTGCAGGTACTGTGCGAGTCCCCAGCTGGGAGGCAGCTGTTCGCAGCGGGAGGCGGGAGGCGGGAGGCTCAGCAAACCTGGTATCGTTGAATCTGTGTCCCCTCCCGCAGGCGTGTGTGTTTGATCAGTGAGCTCACCGTTTCTCGCTCAGGATCCAGTGGTCACAAACCAGAGCACGATCCCTGGGTGTTTTCACTTTTATTAGAGGCTGCTCGTGCGTGCGCGCAGGGGTGTGCGTGTGTGTGGGTGCGAGTGTGCACGCACCAGGGGGTGTGATGAAAATCTGAGTTGTTTTCTACTTCAGAAGTAATACCCGTTCTTTGTTGGCAAATGTAGGCTCCCATTTCGATGCCCCTCGTTTGGATCTCAGAGGTAGCCCGTGCCGCCAGCGAATGTCTGAGCGAGACAGAAATGTGAGGTCAGGGCCCATCTCGGCCCCCGGCCTTCGCCGTCACCGCTGGCAGCACCTAGGTGTTTGTTCTCCCGTGGGTTTTCCCTCTGCTCACGCCCGCACACGCGCACACGTGCAGAGCTGGCCTCTCTCCCGTGCCCTCTGGGACTGTCACCGAGCGTGTCATTGCCCGCCTCGCACACTCGCTCCCTGTGTCGAGAGGGGTGGTGCCCGACAGGTGTGTGCGACCTGCCCTGTGCACGTGCCACGTTCCCTTCTAACCCGGCTTTAAGTTCGTGACTGCCGCTGATTTCTTTATCGACTCACGAGAGGGCTTGCACCTTCCTGAGCTGCGGGACCCGGGCGTGAGATGTTTGGTAGAGCTCGCGGGCCCAGAGCAGCAAGGTCTGACCGCCGGGCCCTGCTTGTGAGTAATTCTGGTTTCCGCAGTGCGTAAAGGACAGACTGGCACATCCCTTGTGTTTCAGTTACTGGAGTAGCTTCCGGAGTTTCCACACCTGGACTCACTGCGTTCGTTGCTTGCAGACGCGGCGTGCCTGGCCTCCTTCGCCCCAGCAGATGTTTATAAAAAATCCCATTAGCTGTATCTTTAGCAGTTCTTTCCTTCCGTATTTTTGGCTGGCTCTCGGCTGCCTAGCCCAGAGAGGATGAGCGTGACACTATAAATGTCACTCAGCTAACACGTGCGTGTTCGAGTCTGAGATTTCTCATGGTTGGTGTTCCGTGTCCACTTTCCTGGTGGTGATTTTATTACCAGCCAATTAGCTACAGCCTGAGATTGCCACTTTGCCTCAAATACAGAGCTCTTTGTCAGAGAGACCACCCGCCGCCCCTGAAGACCGACTGTCACACCGCGTCACTTGATTCGCAGAAGCTGTCCGGGGGCGCGAACCTGGGGCGCTTGGCCAAGCCCTCTGTTTGTGCCCGATCCCACGTGGACGGGACGGGGTGGGGCGGCGCCCAGGCTGCCCGGCCCGAGGCGACCCTGCGCGCAGCAGAGCCAGACCTGGATCAGTCTCCCTGTCGTGTGCCCTCGTCCAAGGCCGAAGGGCAGCGTCGACGTGAACGAGTTTGGGATTTCACGTCCAAGTCCGTGTTCATCCCACCGCCTTGTGTTTCCATGGCGCCGCGCCTGTTTCAGAGCGCTTTTACCTGCCGGACCTGATCTGTCCACTCTGCTCTCAGCTTCTATATTTCAAAGGCCAGAAATGGTCCGGTTGGAAGTAACACCTGTTAGCTCGGTGGCGTGGAGAACTGAGGTCAGTCCCGGTGTGTTAGACGGGCTGTGCGTGAGCGATGAAGCCGCAAACTTGTTTTCCTGTGAAAGAAAACTCCGCTGCGTGAGTGGCCTCCGAACTCAGCCACCGTGCAGATCCCGCCCCATTCCCTTTCTTCTCCTTCGTGAGGAGCGGGTCCAGCTGGGGGACGCCGAGGGTGTGGCCGAGGGGAGATACAGGGCCAGGGTCACTGTCCACTTTCCGTAAGTCCCTGCGGTGCCGGGGATGGATTTTAAATGATTTTCATTGTGGAAAATCCCTCTCTTTTGGTTTTCGGTTTTTGATCACAGCAGGGATATAGACTCGGATGGAAAAAACCAAGGAGAATCAGAAAATAAAATAATAGTCGTGCCATATGCATATGGGGGACACTATTCAGATTTTCCTTGTGACCTAACATCGCTTCTTCTTTATTTATTTTCATAATTTTTTTAACATTTATTTATTTTTGAGAGACAGATCATGAGCAGGGAAGAGGCAGAGAGAGAGGGACACACAGAGTCGGAAGAGGCTCCAGGCTCTGAGCTCACAGCACAGGGCCCGATGCGAGGCTCAAACCCGCGAGCTGTGAGATCATGACCTGAGCCGAAGTCTGACGCTCAACCGAGCCCCTCAGGCGCCTCATAAAGTCCCTTTTAAAACGTTCCACAGACATTAAAGATAAGGTGTGCGCGTGCGCACACACACACACACACACACACACACACACCTGTTACATCAGTGTCTTGCTGATGTTACTCAAGACGTGAACAAACATTATTCGAGACAGAGGGAGACGCCTGCTCTGCCCGCACGCCAGCCCGTTCGGTGCCTACGGAGGATGGTGCCCCCCGCCTGGCGCATGTGCAGGAAGCCTCAGCACCTCCCTCTCCGCTTCGCGCAGACACCGGGTCCCCTGGCACGGGCGTTCCCTCTCCGGACCGCGCGCGAGCCGGTGGACGTGTGGGGAGACGGAGCGTCTCAGAAGAACAGGAAAGTCCGGTGGGACCACGAGAGGGATCGAGCCAGCTGGAACGGCCTGCTCAGGAGAAACCGGGGAGCTTAGAGGTAAATTCTCACCCAAGGGGCGATCAGGAGGCCGCGGCGTGGGTGTGATCCAGAGCGGGCCCTCGAGGAAAACGAGCGAACTGAGCACCGAGGAATGACGGGGGCGCACAGACACGCTCTAGGACTTTCAGACAAAGCGGCGGAGGGGCTGCCCAGCACCAGTGGGGACAGGCCCTGCGGGGGTCCCGGGGAGCCGCCGCAGCCCGGGAGACAGGCGCACGCGGCGCGTGTGCTGACCTGTGCACGTGTGCACGCCAGAAACGCCGGAAGAGGAGTTTCCAGGGACTCGCGTCCTCATGTTGAGGGAAGAGACACGGGTGAGGCCGGGGCGCCGGGGGAGACCCCAGCAGTGTTCCAGACGGAGACCTGGAGAACTCCAAGAATAAGAGCGTATATACATTCCAGAACCTTCACGTAGTTTAAATCAGGGACACCCGTGAGGAAAAGAAAGTTAGGTCAGCATCAGGCTTCTCTTCCTGCCCCCAGAACTCAAGAGGGGAACCGTGATCAGGAACTCTGCCCGCCTGGGTCCACCCCTGCCCCTCATGAGGATGCGCCCAACTCAGCAGGTGTGTGGCGGCCTTCTCTCTGTGAACTCAGTGTAAAAACTGGATTCCAGACCCCGGCAAAATCTCAAGTCTCCAGAATAGAAACCACACAGACTGTTATCTTATAAAATAAGCTAAAAATAAAACTCAAGAATAAAATCTTAATTCAAAATTATTCTCACCAGCTAGATATTAAAATACACCCTCTTAAGTCACTTTCAGAGCAAAGTAGAAATCAGGTTTGCATCTACTGGACGTAGTAATCCCTTGATCTAAAGCACTTGAATTTCATTTTAACCAAACAGTGTTAGTGGGAGTCTCACCCATTTTACAGTCGTTTTTTCCACCCTTAGAAATGAAAAGTGAAACTTGAACTTGAGCTGTGTGTCCCGGCCTCGGCCCCCCACTCGCCGGCCGCTCTCCTCCGCAGGAAACCGCTGCACAGACGGCCCCCACTCCCTTCCTTCGTGAGGTGATGTGTGGCGGGAGCATCTGCCAGATGGCGCTTAAAAATAGATCAGAAACAGCTTACACCAGGAAGTTTAACAGAATACCGCAGGGGTGCCGTGACAAGCAGGCTCAGGGTCCCGGGGACGAGCGACAGCTCGCTCTAGAAAGCAGCTGGCGTCCGTGCAGGCGCAGGTCCCCGTGGGGAGGGGCCCAGAGTGAGCCCCCGCAGTACTGGGGGTCGCACGGGGCAGAGCAGGGCGAGCCCCGCCGCCAGAGAGGACACGGGCTCCGCCGGGTCGCGTCCGCTCCCTCCAGCGAGCCACAGCAGCAGCGCCAGCGGGGAAGCCGCGCCCTGGACCCTGCAGGGCACGGGACCAGCGGGGCTCACGGGAGCCGCCTGGCAGATTCCCAGCCTTCTGCTCCTCAGTGTTAAACTCAGCCATTATTATAAAGGAAGTTATGGACTTTGTAATCAAGCTAAATTCTCAAAATTAAAGGTAATACATACTCAGAAAAGGGTCCAGAAACGTGTCTGGTGCTTCTGGTAATCGCAAAATACAGTGAAACTGGAACGTCTAATATTTAGAAACGGTTTGATTCAGCCTGAGCCGGGATTCGACTGCTAGAGCAGCCGTGGCCTTTGATTTTTTATGTGAAGAGAATATACTCTCAAGCCGGGCTTTACCAGAGAGCCAGACAGCGCGGCGCGGCGCTAGGGATGTTTCTGTGCCAGGTTAATGGCCTTTGCCCCGGTGCCCGCTGCCCGGTGTTTTGTGGGTCTCATTGAAAGGTAAGAAGGAGGGCACCGGCCTGGATTCTGAAGTTGGCGAACATGGGAATCCACGAATCAACCCCTGCAGATGTGGTTCTGAAGCTCCGAGTATGAAAAGCTCCCTTCTGCTTTTACTGAACAAGAAAACAGTGTCAGTGGACAATGCCCCCGAGGGACTCCGAGAAGAACCACCGGTAAATGAATAAGAAGGAAAATGGGAAGATACTGATACATTAGAGCTGGTAAGTAGCACATGTGTCTGAAAAGATGAGTGTAACGGTAACTTCCTCACCGAGGAGAGGGGAACAGACCCGCGCTGGGAGTGGGCGGGGTAGAGTGGCGAACACGGAGCCTTCCGGACTTCGAGGAGAACGGCTCCTTCTGATTGTTTCTTCGAGTCTTTGGCTACGTGGTTAAATTTGGCCGTATTCATTTTCTCATTTATTAGTAAAGAGCTCTTTATATGTGGAGGCTAGTAATCTTTGTTCTGATACACACTTTACGTAATTGTACTTTTTGGTTTGTCTTTAACTTCCATTTTTGCCGTTGAGAAGTGTTTACAATTTATAGGCAAAGATGACATTTTTCCTCCCCCCCCCCTTAATTTCTCATAGATATTTAGAGGTTGAAACTTGTTTGCCGTTGTTACTAATTTTCTGCACTTTTTTTTTTCACACACTGTGACGGCTCAGTAAGGCAGGGGCGTGTGTGGCCTGTAGGGAAGGGTGCTGGGCGACCCCCCCCCCAGTCTCGGGTGAACACCCCCTTGGCTGGCGCTCAGTGTGGGGCTTGTAGCAGCAAGAACGAATCCATGTCTCACTGTCTCATCGGCCCGGTGTTCACCGTGGCTGCCGTGTGAGGTGGAGACGTAATTTTGACTTGGATTCTTTATGTTTGAAACCAGGTGGCATGGCGTCCTGACTGGATGGAGGGAGGGGGGCCAGGGGACGCACCGGGCACTCCCGGAGGTCACACGTCCTCCGGGTGGCTGGCCGCACATGTCTTGGGAGTCGCTGTGCGTGTGGCAGAGCGGGCTGTGGCTCCGAGGTGTCGTCCTGCCGGGGGCCTAGAGCAGGTGTCGTGTCCTTCACTGAAGCACCCGCGTCATGTCGGCCCCGTCCGGGGAGAGGCCTCCCGACCTCCTAGCTGAGCGGCGGGCGCCTCCTGCAGCCGCTCTGCCTGGTTCTGGCCCCGGGGCCTCACGAGGGAAGACTGCGTTTCCCTGTTTCCAGGATCCACGTGTTTTGACGGTGGATGGTGCCGCTGCCTTTCATCCAAAAATCCTTTATGTTCCAGCCCCGAGGAGTCTGGGAGCTGGGAATTTTTGTCCCCCTTACAATCCACCCAGCTTCCGTTTCTTTCTAGAAGGCGGGGGTCAGGGTGGGGGTCAGGGGATTCCCTGAGCACCGTAGGAGGGCACATGGGCTGGGGGAGGTGTTAGGGGGTGTGCACCGCCCCACGTCAGCACGAGGGCCAGGTTTGTGGGGAGAGTCCCGCTGGGCCCCGACTCGAAGTCAGCGTGACTCTGCGGCCCCCACGCCAGCCTGGTGGCAGGAGTTGGTCTTTCCCGGGTCTGAAAGCTCTGTTGAAACTAGTTAGTGCTCCTCCGTGGCTCTGGGAGGTGCCGTGGGGCGTGTCGCAGTCCTGGCTGGAGTGTTCCTGGAGCCCGGCTCCTGTGGGTCCGGGGCCCGCTGAGTCCACAGAGTCCGTCTGTCTCCGCTGCAGACCCTCCGTGTGTCCGGCCAGCAGCGGCCTTTCCAGGGCAGACGTTCGTGACGATCGCTTGCTGACGGCGTCGAAGGCGAGCCCTGTGGGCTAAGAGGAATTACTAAGCAGTGACGATGGCGACGGCGAGGACACGGCGTCCCCGCTCTGGCCTCCGTGCTGGGCTGCTTCCCGTCCCCGTCCCCTTCGAGGCCCTGCAGCGCCGCAGCCCCTGCGCACCCGGAGGGTGACCTCGAACTCCCGAGGTGACCTGACATTCTCATCTGGGCGGGCCTCCCGGCGCTGCGCGCTTTTTAGGGAACCGTGTACCGGGTTTGGTTGTGGCGCTGGCTTTGGTCACTGCCTGAGAAGTTGAGCCGGCGGCCAGGGGACCGGGCTCACAGACCGAGGACACGGGGGCCCTTCGTGAGCCTGGTAGCGCTGTCCACGGTGACAAGACGCAGAGTGCAGCTCCCTGGACTTCGTTACTCCTGCGTCTCTTCCAGCTCCTTCTGTCGGTGCAGGGAGGGCAGGTCAGCCGGCCTCCGCTGCTGTCTGTGGGGCGGCCGCGGGGGAGCGGGGCCGGGGCCGGTGGCCGCCGACAGCAAGGGGAGCCCTCACCCGGAGGAGGCCGCGCAGTGAGACCGCCTGGCTGAGGAGCCCTGGGCGCGGCGTGCGGAGAGGCCAGCCCGCTGCCGCCTCTGCTCGTGCCCCCGCCCCCCGCCCGGGCCTGCACAGGCGGCACCCAGGCCTTTCTGAGTGAGGAAAACAGTTGTGTTAAGGACAAAATCTTTACAAAATGTGATTATCAACCTTTCTTTCCCTTCACATTTGAGAAATTGATGCTTTCGGCTCCGCGCTTAGTGTCCAGCCCGAGGGCTCGGGCCGCAGAACCCCTGGGACAGATCCTCCCTTGGTGCAGCTGCCGTCCCCGCAGCCCTGGCCTCACCTGGGCCATCACTGCCAGCCCTGTCCTGCCTCGGGACCCCTGCCCTGCAGGCCTCATCAGTGCCTCTGGGGCCGGGGCCTTCGCAAAGACGCCCTGGGGTGTCCGACTTCGGCTCAGCTCAGATCTCATGATTCGTGGGTCTGAGCCCTGCGTCGGGCTCTGTGCTGTCGGCGTGGAGCCTATTTGGGATTCCCTCTCTCTCTCTCTCTCTCTCTCTCTCTCTCTGTCACTCTCCCTCTCTCTCTTACTCTCTCTCCCTCCCCCCTACCCCCTCCGCCATCTCAAAATGAGTAAAAAAACCTAAAGAAAAGGGCCCCTGCCCGAGGGCCCAGCCTGGACACGCGGTGGAGGCGGCTGCATCCTGCTCGCTCATCCGCAGGCTCCCCTCATGCCCCCGTCTGGCTCCTCATCCTCCGTGCAGTAACATGTGGCTGCCCCACGGCTGGCTGTCCTCTCCTCCCTCCGGATGGACACACGTTTGTTCTCACGGGTCCTCCCAGAAGAGCACGTCAGCTGTGCATGGCCCTCGCGGGGGCCCGTGGCCCCGTGAGCCGGCGCCGTGCTCCGTGGGGGAGCACGGGGTGCGGGAGCGGCTTCCATGGCCCGCGGGCCGACGCCTCTGCCGAGCAGCCAGCTGCTGGGACGTGTGCCCGGGACCTGAGGAAACTGCAAGTCTTCTAGGGGTTTCCGTGAAAACAGAAGTGTCAGGGAAGACGTGGTAGCAAGCTGTCGGCCCGAGAGAGGCTCGTGTTCTAGCACAGAGGGGACGGGGCCGCGGCGTCCTCGGGAGGAAGGAGGCAGACCCAGCACAGCAGGAGCGGCCCGGCAGGTGGAGGAGCGGGTCTCCACCCGGGCTCACGCAAGCCGGAGCCCCTCGGGCGGTGGGCTGCCGGGACCCACCCTCTCGGGACGGCCCGCAGTGGCTTGTCACAGCGCACAGGCTGTCAGCGCCCTTCTGCGTTTCCCGCCGCGTGTCTGCGTGATGAATTGTCGTCTCTGGACACCGGGTCTGATGGGTGTCAAGTAGCTGGCATCTCTTCCCTTCCCACGTGCGAGCACAGTCACAGACTAGACCTCAGATGATAGAGGCTTAAATCATTTTTTTCCTGGGGCGCCTGGCTGGCTCAGTCGGTGAGCGTCCGACTTCAGCTCAGGGCACGATCTCACAGTTTATGTGGGTTCAAACCCCACGTCGGGCTCTTGCTGACAGCTCAGAGCTTGGAGCTGCTTTGGATTCTGTGTCTCCTTCTCTCTCTGTCCCTCCCTGCTCGCGCTGTCTCTCTGTCTTTTCTCTCTTTCTAAAATAAGTAAACATTAAAAAAATTTAAATACAATAAAATTGTTTTCCTGGACTCGTGTGCAAAATACAAAAATACAAACTAAGTCTTCCTGGTCCCCTGGCCACTTTATCACAGCGCGTTAGATTCCTCTGCCTTATTGAGTTCTGTAGAGTGAGCTGTTGACGAATGCAGCGGACGCTGCTGATAGAATCATAGGACCCTGGGTGTTGGGAGCTCATGAACTTGGGATACCGTTTTGTGCATTCCGTATTCTTCAGAAGGGTCTACTTTAAGAATCTCGTTGTTTTTATTTTTTAAGAGAGAGTGTGGGGTGGAAAGGGGAGAGAGAGAGAACATCTTACTCAGGCTCCACACTCAGCGCAGAGCTTGACACGGGGCTTGATCTCATGATCCTGGGATCGTGACTTGAGCCAAAATGCAGTCAGATGCCCATCCGATGGAGCCCCCCAGGCGCCCCTCGTTGGCATTCTTGACAGTTGAGTGAGCCCGTGGACCATCTCTGTCTTAGTGCGTATGAGCCCGTGGATGGCGTCTGTCTGTCTGTCTGAGTGGGTACGAGCCCGTGGGCCGCGTCTGTCCCCCCGGCGCACACACCGCCGTATTGCAGGCATGTCTCCCCGAGCGTCAGGACTCGCGGCGCCCCGCTCTGGCTCGCTCTCGCGCCGGCGTCAGGCCCGAATGACCGGCCGGTTCTGTCCTGGAATCTGTTCTCGCCTTCACGCTTACGATATTACGAATGGAACCCGGGTTTTTTAAACCCCTCCCCTTCTGAGGGGTCGTTGCGGTTTTCCTGTTTCGGAGAGTGCCGTGCGGACCGTCACTGCGTCCTGTTGTGGTGGCTGTGTTTTTTTGTCGTTTGTTTATTTGGTTTTTGCCGGTTTAATCCCAGCTACTGCTTCATTTTACTCAACAGTTAACACAGATGAGGCCCCTTCATTTATCTAGTGGCCGACTGCTGAGGGCCTGCTGGGTGCCAGGCCGTGTGTCCGGGTGCAGAGGGGCGGCCATCGAGGTGGAGATCAGAGACGGGAGTGGTGGTCCCAGCACAGCCCAGTGGGGCCCCCACGCCTGAGCTGGAGGTGATGCCCGGGGCGGGTGGGAGCTGGGGGACGCGGCTGGAGGTGTTCCCCATGGTCATTTTTACTTTGTCCTCAGTGGAAGAAACTGTAGGAACAAGATTTTCAGTGATTCTGGAAAGGACCAAAGATGTTACGACAACGCAAGATAGAACTCGTCTATCCGAATGTATTGAAGAAACAGGGCACAGAGGGAAAAGCCCTGGCCTGGGCACCGGGAAAATTGGGCTTTTGCCAGAGCTGTACTGTGGGATTGACCTTCCTCCCCGGGACCCTCGGATTCCTCATCTGTAAAATGGACGGCTCTGAGAACTTGCTGGAGTTGACAGTTTTTGTTCTGTCCTAAATCAGGACATTGCTGCTTTATAAGCAAGCTATGGAAGTTTGCAGACCTTAAGGAGGGCGCTGGCATCTACAGTGGTGACAGTTTCACTGGCCTCACTGGCCTCAGGTGGTGTTGGATCTGGAAACCTGGCTGCTCCCGGACCCCTGTCCTTCCTTCCACCTGGCCGACCAGCATGGGCCCTTTTCTCAACGTGGGGCAGTAACCCACAGGGAGGGGCAGGGCCAGCGTCAGCGTGGGCCTTGCTCTCTCCTGGGGCCTGTCCAGTGGCTGGCAGATGCCTGTGGGGCCTCCGGAAGGAACTCCTCCCAAGGAAAAGAATCTGCAGCCAGCAGAGACCCCAGGCGCGAAGCCTGAGTCTCCGGAGGGAGGAGCAGCAGGGCGCTGGCCCTGGTGTTGCCTTTTGGCTCACGCCCGTAGTGCCCGTGACCGCATCCTGTGCAGCACAGGAGTGCGACCCGCGGGAGCTGACCCTGGAGACACTGGCCGCGGTGGCATCTCATACCACCGTTGAGCGGAGCAGGCAGAGAGCCCCGCGGAGTCTGGGCCCCTCACACCACGGTGCCGGGGATCTGGGGCAAGTGCGAGCCTTCGGGCCCTGGCGGAACCGCCCCGGAGAAGCAGGGGGACGGGTCCCGAGGAAGGCCCTGGGGGAGCTGGTGGACACAGAGCCGTGGGAACGGGTTGTGGCCGATGCAGCCCCAGAGGCAGGCCTGGCCGGGAGGCCTGGGAGAAGGGTTCGCAGGCGTCCGTGCTCCGAGGGCCCCTTCGCAGACGCTCCGTCAGCACCTCCGCCTGGGGGACCCTTTGGCTGCGGCGGGCTTCCCGGGGGGCGGGGCCTGTCTGAGGAGACACCCCGAGGCCCCGGCAGAGTGAAGGAGGCTTTCCCGACGTCCGTTTTTAGGGTCTCCTATCTGGGGCCGGTTGGAAGTGATCGTCTCCCCTCTCGACGTGTTTCTGGGGTCTGTGTTCAGAGGCGCCCCCACCCCAGGCCGCTGTGGACCATGTTATGGAAGTAATTCGAAACGCTTTCGCAGTATTCTGCTGACCTACTTTTTGCAGCACTTTTTCTGTTTTCCTTAGAGCCAGTGTGTGCTCCCCGGGAAGGCAGTGGGATCGTTTGACTCTAATGGTGGCTGGATTTCCGCACTGGGCGTTGGTAAGAGCAGGAGGCGGTCGGAAGTTCTTCACGTAATGTGTTGGCGTGTTCTATGAATAAAGGCAGCCGTGGAGGATTGTGGGATGTTTGTAGAATTGTTTTGTTTTCCTGAAAAGTGAAGCAACCAAAAACCGAAGAGCAGTTTTCGAAACCGTTTTGGGCATCTTCCCGTGGGGACTTAAAAGGACCCACCTCTGACCGGACCGCAGAGTCGGGAACCTGAGGACAGACAGATGCCTGCAGCCAGGAGGGGGCGGGCCGCACTGGGGGGGCGAGGGAGAGACGGGCCCGGGCCCCACCGTGTGGAGGAGAGGCCACTCACACTCACCCGTCCCCGGACGGCGTGGCAGGAGGACGCTGGGGGACCGTGCGCTCTGTCCTTGGTGCTGGCTCCTCCTCGGAGGAAAGCGGACCTCTGTTACTGCAGTGACGGCAGCTCCGAGAGACGCAGCAGCCGCGCGTCCACGTGGTTTCCGTCAGATAACATTTTTAAGTAAACCTCTGTTGACTCGTAGCAGGCGGACAGAAGAGCACGCCAGCCTTGATGACGCGCCCCGGCCGCGGGCACCACAGATCCGCGGGGCCCGTCCTCAGGCCCCGCGCCCCAGCTCGACGTCAGCCGGGTCGTGGAGAACGTGCCCGCGGCTTCTCGCTCAGCGCCCCGGCCGTGAGCCGCCTCCGTGTCCCTCTGCGTGGCGGTTTCTGCTCGTTCTCTCCCTCCTGTGTGTCGGCCGCGGCTTGTCCGCGTGTGACTCTCGTGAGCACGGTGGCCTTGAGCGTTCCCGAACGTGCCGGTCCTGCGTGTGTGGGCACGCTTCTGCCACAGGGGAGCGGCTGTGTTGGAGGGCGGGCGCCTGTGCCCCCCCGGGAGCCCGCCCCGCGTCTGGGCGCTGCGCGTCCCTGCGGGCGCTCGGTTCTGTTCTCCTTTCGTCTGCGCCTCCCTGGGTGTACGGCGGCGCGTCTTCCGTTGGTTCCCCGACGACCAGTGGAGTTAAGCTCCTTCCGTTTATCCGGCGTTGATTTTTGCCCGTCTGTGAAATGCCTGCTAAGTGCGTGTCCACTCTTTTCAAGATTCTCTGACTCCTGTTCCGCTGACCTGTAGGCGTACTTTATAGATTCTGCGCTACAGTCCCCGGGTGGGTCTATGTGTTGGGGACATTTTCTCCTGCTCTGAGCGTTCCCTTCCGTTCTCTAATCTTGTGATGAACCACAGCTCTTAATTTAATATAGTGTAATATTTATTAATGTTTTATGATCAGTGCTTTTTCTATCCTGTTTAAGAAATCTGCTTACTCCAAAGTCATGAAGACTGTGGCATTCTTCTGTGAGCTTTTTTGTTTTATTTATGAGACTTAGGTTTGTGAGTCTCCTGAAATTGGTCTTTCTAAGACAGTGCGAGGCGGGACTCAGATTTTCTGTGGAAACAGTGTCAAGGCCAGTGACCAGAGCCGGTGCTGGACCCTCCCTGGCCCCCGTTCCCGGCCACAAGTCCCATTGTACGGTTCACATTCACTTGATTCTGTTAATGGCAGCTCTTTGAAACAAACAAACAAACAAACAAGAAACCACCTCAAAAGTTCTTGTAGCTAGAGTCTAACAACTTTTCATGGTGAAAAATTAAATTTTTTTCATTAAAAAATGGTCACGCATAATTTCAACACATTCTTACAATTTTCATTTTTACTTGTATTTCTCTTGATTTTATTCGTATCCCCTTTTCTACATAGACTTTTATACTTTGCTTCATCTTTGTCTAAGTAAGTAGGTTGTCAGAAGTTGGATTTGGAGTGGCGTGTGGTGTTTCACTGACGGGGACAGCCTGCGGCCTGTTGCCGGGAGTCTGGGGTGCCCTGCGTGGCATGACGCCAGCTGCCCCTTTGACCGGCCTGTCGTCACACAAGGGGCGGCACGTGAGAATCGACGGGCCTTCTTGGGCCCCATCGTTACTTACTTTCACTTTTTTTTTTTTTTTTTGGTAATATCTTACTTGTTTTTGAGACAGAGAGAGAGAGAGCACAAGCAGGGGAGGGGCAGAGAGAGAGGGAGACACAGAAACCAGAGCAGGCTCCAGGCTCTGAGCTGTCAGCACAGAGCCTGGTGCGGGGCTTGAAGTCACAAACCACAAGATCATGACCCAAGCTGAAGTTGGACACTTAACGGACTGAGCCCCTAGGCACCCCTTACTTTCACCTCTTCTGAAGCTGAGTCTCCACTAATCCAGCCTCTAGTACATATTACTTGGTCCTTTTTAAGGGGGTTGATATAGTACTAACCTACTGCTTTCATTTATTATAAAACTAAAACCCATAACTACTCTAACATCACCGATATTTGAAGTGATATATTCTTATTTCATTCATCTGTGGTCAGCCCGCAGTCACAGCTGCCGGAACTGGCCGGAGTACTGGCTTGGATTACAGTGACCTGCGTTTGCTTAAAATCTGACTACCAGCTGCTTCAGTGAAAGAGCGGTGCCGCTGTCGCCTACGCCGGGCCGCCAGCGCTTCCGTGGACCGCGTGCAGGCTGTGCCGGGGACGCGGACACCTGCTCCTCGGGACCGTGGTCCCCTGTGCGTGGGCGGGCTGCGTGTGTGCATGTGCAGGCTGCGTGTGTGCGTGTACGGCCGCACGCGTGTGTGTGTGTGTGCGCGGGCTGGGTGCGTGGAAGCTCGGGCCTGGGGGAGCTGGGGGCTGGAGTAAACTCGGTGACTGCCGGGGGGGGGATGGACGTAACAGGATGAGATGACAGAGGGGGCGCAGGTGCAGGGCCGCAGAGCGCAGCTGGCGGGGACACGTCTCTGTGGCCGTGCTAACCCCGCCATGGCCCTGCGGGTGGCACGCTCCCTCCCCGGCCTCCGCCAGTGCCCTTCCCTCACCCCGGTTCCAGCCTCGGTGTCTTCCGGGAGCCAACCTCGCATTTACTGGCTGTGACGTGGGCCACCTCGTGTTGTCGCCAGAGCCCGAGCCCCGAGGACAGACTGAGCTCGTGCTCCCTCGTTCCCTGAAGGCACGCGGTGAGGTGCCCGTGAGCCCGGCACACGGGGTAGACTCGGCCTCCTAAGCTTTCAGGCCCAGACGCCAGGGCCAGACAGGAAGGCTCAGAAGAGGGACCGGAGAGGAAAAGCGGACACAGAATCGAAGGAGAAACTAGTCTGGAGGAGAAACCGATAAGCTGGAGTTTAGGACACGAAGAATGAGCAGGCGCAGCAGGAGCAGTGAGCCCGCCTGCGAGCCGGGCTGAGAGGGGCCCTCAGCGGGGATCACCGCCTCGTCGTCCACGGCTGGGGTGGGCACCCCTGCCCCGCTTCCCCTCATCCCCGCTCCGGCTCTGAGTGACCGCCTGGGCTTACAGCTTGGCCTCAGTCCTCACCCTGCACACGGCCCTCCGCAGGCGGGCAGTCCAGGCAGGCAGGCGACCGTGGCCCCTGATGTTCCGTCTCTGTTACCTGCAGCCTCACGTTGGGCCTGTGCCCTGAACCCCCGGCGCCCCCAGAGCTCTCTGCGGCTTTCTGTGTGGCCCCCCTGTCCCTCTCATCTATTTCTGCTCTGCTAGGAAACGCTATTTTATTATTTTTAAATTAATTTACTAAGTGGTACCCCCTTTTCCCCTGAGCTACCTCTGGAGACCCTTGTTGACCTGCCGTGAGGTAGGAGCAGGCCCGAGATGGAGTCTCTCCTGCTGTACACTCCCAGGCCTCCCGGCCACGTGCGTCCCTGGTGAGAGCCAGGCTCCGCGGAGCCGTCTGTGTCCATCAGGCTCCCTGGGGATGCTCTCTTGGGGCCTAAATCGAGACTCCGTAGTGTCACGCTCGCCTGATGTGGGACACCGCAGGGCAGGTTTCTACCCGTTCTCTGACGCAGACAAGGACAGCAAGCCTGCGCGTCTCAAAAATACTGTTGATTCCGCAGGCATTACTTTTCCTCATTACTGTAGCCTCTCCTGAGAAGGGCCCCGGGTCTGATGTAACTTGTCTGAAAACTGTCAGTAACTGTCACGAGCTCCATCCGTCCCTGTGAGAGGAAAACAGTCTGACCCGCCGCCGTCACTGTTGTAGGATCTCTCCAGGGCCTCCCGTCACACCAGGAAGCCGAGGGCAGCGGTTAGTGGACTTGCGGGGCACACCGGCAAGTGGCCGGTCCTCCGGACACCTTCGCCGAGCGGTACTGGTGAGCTTGGGGCTACTGATTAGCCAAACAGCCCTGGAAAAGGCTCTAGGTTCTACTTTATGTTTTACGTTTATGTACACCTGCCTGCCTGCGCCCATGACAAGTCATGAAGTGCGTGGATCCCCGTGACGCCCTCCGCAGTCGGGTCCAAGGGGGCAGAGTCGGAGTTTGCGGATTCAGAATCAGAACGTAAAACTTGAGTCAGAGGCCGTGGGCTTCGGTGGGAATCCGAGAGCAGAAGGACCGAGGTTGGAAGCTGGTCTTCCACCACCACCCCGGGAACCCGCACTGTTAAAACAATGCTTTTATCCAGTTGATCTTGAACAGCACAGGTGTGAACCGTGTGGGTCCACCCGTGTGTGGATTTACTTTCAGTGAATGAAGTCCGGTACTGTCCACATGCTCTCTCTTCCTCACGATTTTCTCAGTAGCATTTCCCTTCTCTGGCTGGCTGTACTTGAGCACGCGGCATGGACTGCGTGTAGCGCACAGAACAAGCTCGTCGGCTTGTTCCCCGGAAGGCTTCCATCCATCCTTGGGCTGCTAGTAGTTCAGTTCTGGGGGCGTCAGAGTTAGACACGAATCTTCAACCGCGCAGGCGTCACTGCCCCCGAGCCCCGTGTTCAAGGGTCCGCGGCCCTTGTCGGAGTCCTCCCGTCCCTTCTGAGGTGGTGCTCCCTGCTCTCAGGCCTGAGCTCCAGTGGGCGTACGCGGTGTGCGACTCGCATCCACTGTGAGGACTTAAAGGGAGTCTGTTGACAGGTGTATTGAACACAGTAAGAGGAACAGGCTGCTGGTTCTGGGGAAGTGACAACGTTGGCCCGAACCTTCTGCAGTCCAGGCCCACCGTCCAGCTAGAGCATTAGCATTTTCCCCCAAAGGTTCTTATTTTTTATTCCAATACTGTCTTTATAGCAGCACTGAAGGCGCACTTCAGAATCCGGACGTCCCCAAAGACAGTAATGCTGTCTCCTTGTAGACGGTGACGGGCCGTCAGCAGGAAGCAGCCCAGAACTCGGTGACGGTTTCGCCGTCTTCCTGCCGCCAGCGTGAGCTCGTACTATACTCCTTTAACCCGTGCACCGGGAGCTGTTCAGAATAGAAAACCGTTGTCAGCAGAGGGCCGGTCCGTCTCAGGCTCCACAGAGTATTTCCAGTGTCACGTGGTAAAAGAGGACACGTAAAAGATGGTCCTTGGTATGGTTTCTGGGACACCTTTTAAAGGGAAGCATCAGAGAGCCTGGAAGAAAACTGGGGCTCGGCAGTGTTTATTCAACGGTGATTTTTAAGTAAGAGGGCTTTGAGGGGAGCGGTATGCAGCCTGGCCCAGCCCGAGACGCGGTGCAGGAGTGCCGCGCTCCCCCTGCCTGGCCCCCAGCCCCTGGCTCACGTCTCAGTGCGCTTGTGCGGAGAATTCGGTCCAGAGAGGACTCGGCACATTGACCTTCAACAGCACAGCAGTTACCGGACTTTGCATAGAACTGAGCTAGAACTTGGGGTGTTTAGTACATGGCCTTTACCCCATGTTCCTGTTTTCTCGGCCCGTTTTCTCTCTTATTTACGTGATGTGCCCTTTCTGATAAACGTGAAACAAAAAGCTGTATTCTCTCTAGTCCTTCAACCAAATCAGTAACATGCTCATTTCTGATTTTTTCCCCCGATATGTCACTTCTGTCCCAGAAATTCGGAGATGATTCTCTTGAGCAAACATGTCCTTTACCCTGCCCCCCCCCCCCGGATATAAAATGCTTGAACATATGTGCTTTCTGTCCCTGCATAATTATCATTGTGACTAAAGCAACCAGAGTGGAACTCAGTGTGTAAAAAGTGACATGGACGTTGTAACAGTAAGTTATGTGCGTCTGTGGAGGAGGGGGGAAGAGAAAGGGGAGGGGCAGAGAGAGGGAGAGACGCAGAACCCAGGCAGGCTCCAGGCTCTGAGCTGTCAGCACAGAGCCCGACGTGGGGCTCGAACCCACGAACAGTGAGATCATTGCCTGAGCAGAAGTCATACGCTTAATACCTGAGCCACCCAGGCGTTCCTCTATAAATTTCTTAATCTTGACTAGGAATACTGTGACTTTTTTCTGTCGGGGGTGGGGAATTACAACCCTGTTCACACGTCGGGACCTACCTAATAGCAAGAGTAGATTTGGTGATTTGAAGAGCAAAGTAGAGCAGAAGGTGACACAGGCCGTCTGCAGCCTGCGTCCGCATGACCCAGAGCAAGGACCGGGATCTGCCTTTCCAGCAATGGCGCGTGCTGTGCTGGTCCAAAGCAGGATGGGTGAGGTTTGAGAGGGAGTATTTACCGGGGGGTCTCCCGGCCCCCAGCCCCACGGAGATGGTATTTCTAGTGGGCTTGGCGGGAACTCGGCATCCTCAAACCTGTCACGTCATCGCTTACCAGTGGGGTTCTGGGCGGGTAGTGAGACGCTGCGGCCAGTGTAGACCGTTATGTGCGCTGGGCCAAGAGGCTTGGTAATGAGAAATGGACACCTCCACAAAATAAGTGCACAGACCCACGGGAACTACGTGCTGTGCCTTGGAAACTTCCGCACACGGAAGGTCTAGAAACCGTGTCAGTGAGCTGAGCAGTTAAAGGGCCGCGTGATGTTTAGCGTGAGGCAGTAAAGGCTTTGACAGACCTGACAGCTGCTTTCAGAGCCCCGGGGTGGCTGGCGGACGTGGAAGCCCATCTCGTGAGCACCCCAGGCTCGGAGCTGCCGCATAGGTGCAGGGCGGGAGGCTGCGGGCGCTCTGCCGGAGGCAGCGAGGGAGGCAGCGAATTCTGGAGCCTTTAGCCGGCATCGCAGGGGCCTCCACGTCATGTGCTCACACTGTACGACCGCTCGGCCAGCTTGTAGGCTTGTGTGCCGGAAGCTTCTGTGTCACGTCCCCTCCACCAGGCTGAGTGTCTGGTCGTGCGGCGTCCCATCCCCCCGCGCCTCTGCTTCTGTCCATGCGGCAGCAGAAGGAGTGGCGCCGTCCGTCCCCGCTGGTCCCTGAGCCCGGCATGGCTTGCTGATCCCGTGTCCTGTGCCCGTGCCCTGCGCCTCCTTCCCCTTCCGTGCCCTCCTCGATCCTTACCTCTGCCCCAGAGCACAGAAACGGGCCTGTGCGTGTCACTTAGTCTGTTCCACAGTGTTGTCCTGCTGTGGATGTGAGGCTCTCCCGTGGGGCCTTCTCTCTGCTCCCGTCTGCTCGAAGACAGATGCCCCCTGTCCCTGGGGCCTGGAGTGGGGACGGGGACAGGGGAAGGGGCAGCTGGTGAGGGTGGGGGCGATGTCCTCTTCTAAAGTCGGGGTGGTGTGAGGTATGGTGTGGGTCAAGAATCCACAGCACCCTCAAACTTTAGGCCTCTAAATGCCCTTGACCCCTATGTAAGTACTTGGGGAAAAGAGACAATTTCAGTAGAGACTCCTCTTCATCAAACCAGTGTATTTTAAAAACGAGGAGTTATCATCGAAATAAGTAGTATTTTCAGACGTGTGTGCCTGGACCTGACCGCTCCTGTGGTCCGCGTAGCTATGTGTCAGCCCAGGTTGATGTGGCCACGAGAGCTGGACGCCTGGGGTCCGGAGCGACAGGAGGCCCGTGTGCTTGACGGCGCTGACCCGGCCCCCGGAGGAGCAGCCTCCGCGGGTCTGCCTCGCTCCTCCCGGCGGTTCCCGGCGTTTCCCCTCCGTCACCTCCGTCCCGGGTGACGGTCTCGTTCGTCTAACGTTAACTCGGAATCTGTCATCCGTGTTGACGGTGGGTGCTTCCTCCCTGCAGGCATCGGGGGCCTCCAGGACTTCGTGCTGAAGTCGGCCACGCTGTGCAGCTCGCCCTCCTGCCCCCCCTTCGTCCCGCTCAGCTTCGAGGCCACGCCCATCGTGAGGGTCGCCGTGGAGCCCAAGCACCCAAGTAAGAGACTGTTTTCTAAAGCCTGTGACGGCCATTGCACTTTCTGGGCGTGTGCGTTTCACACTTATTCCCACAATTTGTGTCCACAGTGACTGTTCAGGTGAGTGATGGACCAGGGGCCCCTCAGACCCGCGGCCCTTCCGGGGGCGTCGAGCCTCGTCTTGGGAACGCGGCGTGCGCAGGCACCTCTGCGGTCTGGGGGACCGTGTTCTTTTCGGCGGAGACCCGGCCGTCCCGGCCTCCGCCACGGCCCTGGCGCGGGCGGCACCTCCGCAGAGCTCTCGGCTTAGGCCATCGGGTCTCAGAGTCTCACCCCGAGCGTCTCGGTTCAAAATCCATCGTTCCCTCTCCGCTCCGGGTCCCCTGGATTATCCGCACACAGGGCGTGTCCCGGTGGTTTGGGAAGCACTTCCGGTCCCGCCCCAATACGTCAGATCCTGTCAGTGCTAGTGCTTAGTCTTCCATCAGCCTGACCTGCCCAGTAACATCACTAAGTTTGCGCCCCGTGACGTCACTAAGCCTGCGTCCCGGGACTTCGGGCCCCCAGTGCTGAGCGCTCGTCAGGGAAGGTCCCCGAGGGGCTGGAAGGGACACGGCGGGAGGAGCTGGGAGACGGCGGTTCCCCGCGGAGCTGTGGCGCCCTTGCCGCCCTTGCCCACCTGTACCCACCGCGCCCCAGAGCCGGGGCCTTCCGCTAGCTTATCTCTGCCTCAAGTTCCTTCTTTTTTTCCTAACATTTATTTATTTTTGAGACAGAGAGTGTGTGCCAACAGGGAGGGAGGGGCAGAGACGGAGACTCAATCCGAGGCAGGTCCAGGCTCCGAGCTGTCAGCACAGAGCCCGACGCGGGGCTCGAACCCACAAACCGTGAGATCATGACCTGAGCTGAAGTCGAATGCTTAACTGACCCACCCCGGCACCCCGATTTTTCAAGTTCCATGAGCCACCTTGGCATCGAGGATCCCTGGGAGCCTGGAGCGGGCACCTGGAGGACGGCCCCTGTGACCCCTGGGCTCCGTCCCTGCGAGCGGCCATCTTGGCGGGGCCCAGAGACAGGCCTCCTTCCCGGGCTGTCCCCGCAGACCGCGGTGCAGGTGCCGCACGGCTCCCCTGATGGTGAGGCCCGCTCCCGCGCCGGCGCTCGTCCGGGCCTGGCCCCGCACGCTTTGCTCCTCCCTGGTGCCGCTCCGGCCCGTGTCCTCTGCCCCCGGCCCTGCGGGGTGACCCCGGCACCCGAAAGTTTGGTTTTACTGAACTTGTGGCACCGGAGTCTGGCAGCTGCAGTTTCTTCTACGGCGTTTCTAGTATTTCTCACTTCTTCTCTCTTCCATTTAGACCTAGATTTTTAACCCGGAGATTAAAGAAATAATTGCTACTCGAAACCATAACATTTTCACAGAAATTTACCATTTTTGAAGTGTGTCTGTCGGCGGCATGCTGCCCTGGGCTGGAGTCCCTCCCGAGCAGAGGCTCAGCCCCCCGGGGCCCACAGCTGCCCTCCCGGCCCCGAGGCCACCTCTCCGCTCTCCTGTCCCTCCGTCAGGCCCTGCGCTGCCTGGAGCACCGCGGGGCCAACTTTCCTCCTGTGCGCAGCAGGAGGTCCTCAGCCGATGGGAAACGCACCAGCGGGGGTCTGGGGGCTCAGGTTAGGCACTGACTTCGGCTCAGGTCATGATCTCACGGTTCATGGGTTCGAGCCCCGAGTCGGGCTCTGTGCGGACAGCTCAGAGCTGGAGCTGCTTCCCATTCTGTGTCTCCCTCTCCCTCTGCCCCTCCCCTGCTCGCACTGTTTCTCTTTCCAATATAAATGAACATTAGAGAAAACGTAAAGAAAAACAGACTGGAATGGCTGGAAGGGGCAGCCGTCCTCATAACTTTAGAAGGAGCGTGGCCGCTTTCCCGCTGTGTGCAGCCTGTGCCTGCACCGCCCGCGCCCGTATCCGTGATCTCGCCTCTTCCCGTGCGGCACCTCCCTGTGCATGGACGAAGTCTGGGGACACTTCTCGTAGCGCAGTCCTCGCCCTGTGAGTCCCCTCCCTCCACGGTCCCCGTCTGCCGACTGTAGGCTGCGCGCCCTCCTGTCCCAGGATCGCACCGTGAGCCCCGGGAGCAGACCCTGTGCCCGGGCCCCCTCCGTCCCTCACCTGTGGCCCGCCTTGCCCTGTACACGGTGTGAGCGCGGTGACCTTTGCTTCTCTCCCCCTCACTTCCGAGGCCAGGGTCGTGGTACCAGGGTGGCCGCCCCTCTGTGCCCCAGGGTCTCCTCAAATCCAGCACCCCAGGACAGAGAAGCGTAGATGCCCCGAAGCCGGCACTGCTTTCCTCACATCGATCCTTGCCACTCATGAGGAGCTCACGTTGATGGTTTACTTAATCCCCTCAGGAGCCCTGTGTGTTTCCATCCTGTCTTCTCAGGGGTAAACTGAGGCTCAGGGAAGCTAACGCTTGCCCAGGGCCGTTGGTGAGCAGGCAGCGCCCTGCCTTGTGCCCATGGCGTCCATTGCGTCACTTGATCCTCGCGGCTCCTCCCTGGGACACGCCCCACAGACTGTGTGGTCCTGATGGGACCAGTGACCGTGGGCCGCCTTCTGGATCCCGTGTCCGTTTGAAATCCCGTCCAGCAGTTTATGTACACAGGTTTCGTTGAAACCCAGAGAGTGAATATTTTTCATGATCTCACTTTTTCTTATACTAATTAAAAGATGTTGAGTATTTTCTCTCTTTAATAGATCATTTGGGAGGTTTTTAAGCAGGTTAGGAAAACCAGCTGCCAGATTTTAAGAGGTTTAATAGATGTCGTTTCTGGCAACACAACGACTATCTCCGTAAATAAACATTTTCAAACATCTGATTTCAAAATGTCTTCATGTTCCGTCTGCACGAGAAGGAGCGGAGGCAGTGAGACCCAGACTGGGGTCAGGATCCCGTCCGTGCCCGCAGCTCCCGTGGGCGGCAGGCAGGCGCGGTCGGGGGCGGAGGCGCGGCAGGAAGGGGGTGTAGACGGTGCCCGGGGCTCGCTGGGCGCAGCCGCTGGGCCCAGAGGGCAGTCCTGTGGAGCGGGTCTCAGTCGTCTCTCGACTGGAACACCACGTGAGGTGCCCGCTGTTGGGTCCGGTGACGAAGTCTCCTCTGGGGAGAGGTGTGCTGCACGTGGAGGTGGGGTGCATAACACGTGTGTTTATAGGGACACGCACGTGGTGGGGGGGGTGTGTTCGCAGAGGATTCGGGGAGCTCAGCTCTGGGGGTCCAGGTGCTGACAGGTGTCTGTGCGAGCTGCCTCCGCCGGCCCGTCACCGCAGACCGCTCCCTTCCCTTGCTGCGTCATCCGGAGGGAAAGTAAACCAGCGCTTCTCCGTCCAGTGGCCGCGGCGACGGCGTGCGGTCCGGTGCATCCCGGCGCCGTATTTAACCAGTGTCTCCTCCTGTCGCCCAGGTGAGATGCCTCAGCTCGTCAGAGGGATGAAGCTGTTGAACCAGGCCGACCCCTGTGTCCAGGTGCTGATCCAGGAGACGGGGGAGCACGTGCTGGTCACAGCGGGCGAGGTCCACCTTCAGCGGTGCCTGGACGACCTGAAGGACAGGTGAGATGGTGACGGACGTGGGGCGGTCGCGGCCCCCAGGTCAGCGGGGGGCGGGTGCCCTGGCGCAGTAGAACGAGGACAAAGCGAAATGTCCTCAGTGCAGACGTGAGCTGCTGCGGTGCCACTGGGTCCTAGTGTGATTCTGATAACAGTCAGCATCGATTCTGCACTTGAATGGGGTTACGGTTTTAGGCTGGAGTCAAAAAGTCTTTTCACACGTAGGTACTTTCCTTTAAGCGTACGCACCCGCAGCACGTCAGAGTGGCCAGAACCGAGTCAGGCCACAGGCCGCGGCCGTGGGGGGCGGACTCGACCCCTCGTGGTGCCGTCTCCGCGGGGAACGCCGGCAGGGCATGCAGGACGCGTCCCCTGAGGTGCTTTCTGTGACGTCCCAGGCTGGCGCGGGTTTATCGTGGCAAGGAGGGGGACAGGCTGGGACGCGGGCGCTCCCACGGCCCGGCCGCTCTGCATGGACCCCACGTGCACAGAGACCTGCGTAAGCGCAGCTCTGATGACTCGCTCAAGACAGACCCCGGGGGTGTCGCTTCCGGCTCGCGGGGCGGCGTGTGCTGCTCCTGCTGTGGGCCTGTGGTCTGTGCTCGCCTCCAGAGGCCGGGCCGTCCCCGTCCTCGCCAGCAAAGAGGACTCAGCGTGCCCCCGCCCCCGTTTCTCCAGGCCGCACGCTGTCATTTTGTAAGATGTCACCAGTCGGGACCGGTGCTGCTGACACACGTTTACCGCTCACTAGCGACGCGGAAACACTTCTTACTGGGCTTACGGGCTGTTTGTTTTCCTCGTCAGTGAACTGCCTCGTCCTGGGCCTTTCTTCTTCTTGTTTAGTGAACGTGGGGGCTGTACTAATTATAAGGACGATTACAAATAATCAGCGTGGTTACATCTTACACAGGACGGGACGGTCACTGCGTTAAACACGGTCTCATTTCATCTTTGCAACAGCACAGCTACACTGGTGTGAGGACTGTCCCCTTTCGTTCCTGCTCCCCCCGCAGTACTCCCGTTCCCAGCACAGTACTCCTGTTCCCGGCACAGTACTCCTGCTCTTGGCACAGTACTCCTGCTCCCAGCACGGTACTCCTCCCAGCACAGTACTCCTCCTCCCACTGCAGTACTCCTGCTCCCAGCACGGTACTCCT
>PJEM01002961.1:187349-205470 GCA_004023845.1 Helogale parvula | reverse complement strand
CATGAATCAATAAGCATTTTGCATTTTCTTTCATTATCTACTCAAAGTCGTGCCTACTAACCTCTAAACATTTCATTAAATCCAATTATACAGCAAACACTCCCAAAATAAACTTAGATTGTATTGCAGTTTCACTTAACAGTATATAAAATGCTGTGTTGTGACAGGTATCAATTATCCATTAGATACTGAAGCAATTTTTCTTAAGCACTACTCACTGCTTGCTTTTCTTGAAGCTAGATCATTCTGAAAATTTCCTGTTAGGCCTATGAGTGCGAACATATGGTTTCTCTCCTTCTCTGCCTGACTTATTTCACTTAGCATGACACTCTCAAGGTCCATCCACTTCCCTACAAATGGCCATATGTCATTCCCTCTCATTGCCATGTAGAAATGTCCTAATTTTAAGCCATCCTCACATCTCCGAGGTTCACTCTCCTTGAGCATGGTTTCCCAATGTGCCATTTAAATGTTTTCTGGTATTACAATTACAGATTAAAAAAATTTTTTTTAACATTTACTTATTTTCGAGAGATCGATCATGAGCAGGGGAGGGGCAGAGAGCGAGAGACACACAGAATCGGAAGCAGGCTCCAGGCTCTGAGCTGCCGGCACAGAGCCCGATGGCGGGCTTGAACCCAGGACCTGTGAGATCATGACCTGAGCTGAAGTCGGACACTCAACTGACTGAGCCACCCAGGAGCCCCCAATTACAGATTTTCCTTCTCCGTTCCAAAATGAGTTTTGCTTCTGTTTACTCCTGCTGATTGTCATATTTTGACCTCGAGGTTTTTCAAGTTTCAGAAAATGAATTGAAATTCTTTCGTCTTTTCCCATGCTCTAAAGAACGTTATACAGAAGTGAAACTTCCTGTTCTTTGAGAATACAAAACTGTTCTTAAAACTGTCAAACCATCTTCTGTGCCAGTTATCAGAATCACTGTTTTTATATGATTTTAAGATATAAACATATCAGAGACAGAGATACGTGGCTGTATGTAAAACCAAAACCAAGAAAGAAATTTAGTTCATAATAATGGTAACACACAGTTAATTTTGCTAAAGTCATTTTGGGTGATGTTTGATTTGTTATTTCTCTATGGTTTCCAAATTAATTGTGATGAGCATGTTATAACAAAAGTTAACATATATTAATGAAGATTATAGATTCCTACATGACTTAATTCAAATGTGCTTTCTAAGCTTTCAAAATAGCTGTATCCATCAAGTCTCAAGTTCATGTAATATTGAAATACACATCCATCCATCCATCAGGCAACTTAATTTATTCTGCAGAGGTTGGCACATGAACAGTTTCTTCCAAATTCAGCAATCAAGAAAACTCCATGAAAAGCCTTATTAGATAAAAATAATCCTAAACATGTTAAAGTGCCAATGTTAGAATAGCTGTGTAAAATCCCACTTGTTTGTTTTATGGATCATGAGTCTAAGAAACACAGGCTTGCAATATATCAAGAAGAAAATTGGCACACCTTTTTGACGGAGAGTCTTTAAAGTATAAGATTAACTAGCAATTTTTTTTCTCCACAAAATAATCCTCAGAGAAGAGGTACAGTTTTGATGCAAGTTAATTGTCTCATTTCACAAATTGATTTATAAATGTATTACTATCCTTATCAAAATCTCAGATTATATGTAAGTTAGTAAAGCTTCGAAAAAGGCTAGACAGGGTAAGAGGACTTTCCCTATCGATTTTCAAGATTTATTATAATGTTACACTAATTAAGATGGTATTAGTGCAGAGCTAGACACATCAGAATCAAAGAAAAAGAAATAGATCTATGCATAATATACATATATGCATCTATGGATTCATGCATACTTCACAAAGACAAGAGTCTTTCAATAAATGATGCTGGAACAATTAGATATCTATATGGAAAAAATGGTACTGGACATCATGCCAGACACAAAATCAATGAGTGTGTGTAGACCTAAAAGGAAAATACAAAGTATAGGCTGTGGAAGACTATAGAAGATAATATGGCAGATAATATCTTTACTAACTTGGAGATGTAGAAAGTTACCTTATAAAGCTAGGGTTTTTTTCATTTTTTAATGTTTATTTTTGAGAGACAGGGCACAAGTAGCAGAGAAACAGGGAGACGCACAGTCTGAAGCAGGTTCCAGGTTTTGACCTGTCAGCACAGAGCCTGACATTGGGCTCGAACCTACGGACTGCGAGATCATGAGTTGAGCCGAAGTCAGCTGCTCACCAGACTGAGCCTCCCAGGAACCCCGAAAGTTATCTTAGACAAGACAAAAATGGTTATATATTAAAGAAAATGAGAAGTCCAACTACAGTAAAATTCATTGTCTCCAATCATCAGAAGATACCCTAAAAAGATATAAGCCAAAGAGTGGAAGAGAATATTTACAATACATATGACCAGTAAAAGACTTGTATACAGTACATTTACAAATCAATATTCTTTAAGGAGAAATACCAATAGAAGTATGGACCAAATAGTTCAATGAGTACTTCAGAAAAGAGTAAATCTAAATGATCAATAAACATAGATTAAAGTATTCAACTCCAATAGTAAATCAAATTTAAAACCATGGTCAACAGATTGTCAAACAAATTAAACATTTTAAATGAGGATGTACAGCAATAGGAATTTTCATACACTGCTAGGTAAAATGCAAATTGGAATAACAACTTTGGGGAATAGTTTAGCATTTTGTAGTATTTAATGACGTACACACTTCACAATTTAGCAATTTTTTCCTGGGAGTGCCTCCTACAGAAATATATGTCCGTATGTCAGGAAACATGCAAAAATGTTTTTAACAGCATTGTTTGCAATGGATTAAAAACTCAAAACAACTCATATCCATAAATCGTAAACTAGATAACTGCCTTGCAGACTTTTTACGCAATGGCATTTATACAGTGGGGGTAATCCATAAAAGTTAATACATTAGACGAGGCACCTGGGTGATTTAGTTGGTTAAGCGTCAGACTTCAGCCCAGGTCAGGATCTCAAGGCTTATGAGTTTCAGCCCTGCATCAGGCTCTGTCAGAGCAGAGCCCATGTGGAATCCTATGTCTCTCTCTCTCTCTGCCCCTCCTCTTGCCCCTGCACATCCCTGCACTCTCTCTCCCCAAAATGAATAAACATTAAAGAAAAAGTTAATGCACTAGAGCAACATGTAACAACATAAGTGAGTTTAACAAACTGGTATGGAATAAAAGAATCCAGTCACTAAAGAATACATACATTCATATAGTTTAGAAATATGAAAAATTAAACTGTCTCCTTTGGAGATGCTTTTATAGTTTAAACCCCAAAAGAAAAGCAAGGAAATTATTAAGGAAACCTGTAATAGCATTTACCTTGCTTGTAATGATATTTACCTAGCTGGGAAAGCAAAAGAAACACGATGGGAAAATGAATGCGGAGGAAATGTGCCTTCTGTGACCGAATGGTGGCTACTCAGGTGCTCATTTAATAAATATTCATCATTTAGGCATCATGTACTCTTCTGAATGTGTGTATTTTCACACACACACACACACACACACACAAAATGGGAAAAATCTCATTGTTTACTAATTCCTGAAACAATTTAAATCCCAGGGGAAATATCTAATTTCTGAAGATTTGATAAATTCATCCATGCAAATCTCTGGATGTAGGTATTATTTTTGAAAATGATTATTTTATAATGTCATTTTTTCCCTCCTTATTTATTCATGTGCTCAGATATCTACTTTTTTCTTTTTTAAATTTTTTTTTATGTTTTTATTTTTTATTTTTGAGAGGCAGAGACAGCGCGAGCAGGGGAGGGTCGGAGAGAGAGGGAGACACAGAATCTGAAGCAGGCTCCAGGCTCTGAGCTGTCAGCACACAGCCCGATGCAGGGATCAAACCCACGGACCATGAGATCATGACCTGAGCTGAAGCTGGACACTTAACCAACTGAGCCACCCAGGGACCCCAGATATCTACTTCTTAAAGGTGATTACTTTCATTTTCCAATAAAGTTATATTTGGGGGCAGATTTCAATTGTATTACCATAAAGTTGTTCAGTAACCTTCATAGTTTAGATTTTATATGTGTGTCTAATTGCTGTCTTTTGGCCCCTCCTCAGTGTTACTGCTGACATATCTAACATTCCCTCTGTTGTTAAGAATTGCCAGTTTTTGCCACTATAGACATTGCTGTGACAAACATCCTTGCACATGTATCTTCACTTACTTGTGTCTCAATCTCTCTCTGTTTTGCTAGATATACTCTAATTCACACTGTGACTAGAAATGTGTGAGGGTGTCCATTTCCCTATATCCACACTGAATGTTAATATTACTGCACATTTTTATTTTGCCAATTTGATGGTAAAAATTGAATTCTCATTTTATAATTTATGTTTTCTTAATTATCAGCAAACCTAAATATATTTTTCACATGCTCATTGTCCATTTTCACCATTTACATTTTCCCTATCATCAATTTGCTTTCTATATTCTTTGTCTATTTTATTTAATGATTTCTTAATGTTTATTTTTGAGAAAGAAAGCATGAACAGGGAAGGGGCAGAGAGAGAGGGCCACACAGAATCCGAAGCAGCCTCCAGGCTCTGAGCTGTCAGCACAGAGCTCAATGTGGGGCTTGAACTCATGACTGCAAGATCATGACCTGAGCTGAAGCCAGACGCTTGACCGACTGAGCCACCCAGATGCCCCGTCCATTTTTTTCTTGACATTTATCTTTTTACTATGAATTTGCACTTTGGTAAGCAGAAATATTAAGTCCTTATGTATATACATGTTACACAAATACCTTCCTCTCCCACCAGCATTTCAGCTTTTTTTAAACTGTCATGTTCCATATCTTTTGCCATGGAAGACTTTTCATTTTTATATAACATATTTTTGTTTTTTCTTTTAAGACTTTGTGATTTTCTTCCTTTCTTAAGAAAGTTTCATTCATTTCAAATCATGCAAATTTTATTTTCTACTGTATCTGTATCTATATATCTATATCTACATCTATATGTATGAAATTTATTTCTGTTTATGTGTGATGGAGGTTATGTCTCTTTTTTAAATCACAAAATAGTTTTCTTTATTCAACTTTTTCAAGAGTGTTTTCATAGGGGCACCTGGGTGGCTCAGTCTGTTAAGCATCTGACTCTTGGTTTCAGCTCAGGTCATGATCTCACGGTCCAGGGACTGGGCGTTGTGTTGACCTTCATGTTACAGCTTGGGATTCTCTCTCTCTCTCTCTCTCTCTCAAAATAAATAAATAAATAAACATTTTTTAAAGAGTGGTTTTGTCTGGGTGCTGCCTTCATTTACTGTTTGTGCTGACATGTAATAGAGCTTTTAAAAGGATGATTTGTTAGGAAAGGGAATGGGAACCAATCAACTATAATAATTCTGTTCTCTAATTCATCAGCCTTATGCTATCTTTTTTATGTTATGTTTATTCATGCTTTATTTCCACTCAAAATTTTCTTTAATTGAATACCTAGATAATTTTTCTTCCTTGTCAATAATTAATGTATTTAATGATTTGTTTTTTTCCACTTATTTTTACTTTTATTGGAGTTTTGCCTTTATTGGTATTTGATATACAGTATTATATTTATCCTATTTCTAAGAATTTTATGATTGCCCTCTTGATTTAACAAGGAGTTATTATATATCAGAGTATTTTTATACAAATGGTTAAGTATTTTTTTTTTTTAGTTACAAATAAGTATTTACTCATTGTATTGACCTTACGTGTTTTATACTTGCTTTGGAGAAATCACTGAACAGATACCTCCTGTCTAATATGTGATTGATCTTTGTAAATGCTCTATATGCATTAAAAGATAAGTTACTTTCCAAGTCTTGTGATTTATAATATTTAATAGAGTTTATCGGCTAGAGTTGTATTTGTCATCTATATCCTCCATAGCCTATGTTAATCATGTTTTATCCCTCAAAGTGTTAGAAAAGTGTTTTATATTATCAGACTACTATTATTGAAAACTAAACATATGTATACATATATAATTTATACTCTCCTTGTCATTAGAGCATATAGACACATTAAAGCCAAGAGAACATTTCCTTCTGGTTAGAGAATTCTAAGCCCTTGGCTTCCAAATATCATTGTAATTTTGTTGTTTTACCACCATGGTAGGACAACAATAAAATGGTTAAACTTCTAAAAACTTTCAATCTTTGGCCCTGTAAAGAAGTTGACTATTACAAATTACAAACTACACAAGGCTGCACTTTCAAGAAAGGCATCAGTCCGTGAAATTAAATTATGCATTTAGAAGGTGGTCTGTCTAATCCTGACAGATATTAATTAAAGAAATAATTGTCTGGATTTAAAAAATGACTCTTTATCTCTTTTGTTCAACAGGCTGGTTCAAATTTCCTAAACTGGCTTCTACAATGACCAAAAATACCTTTATTTCCTCTCTCAAATGAAGACTAGCATGCAAACAACTAGAACCATGTCCATTTCAATTAAACTTGGAATTTTATAAAGATTCAATTACATATTTCAAAGATACACTTGAATTAGGGAACCATCCTACTGAAATTAAATTAGAGCTGTGTTTCTCAAATAATGATTTTTATTCCCTAGGGAATCACGGTGCTACATTTGGGGGTAGGTTAAGCCACAGTATAATTGTGGAACATCTTCTTGAAACATCATTCTATTCAGAAATATAGTGGAAATGAATGGAGGGTGGAACACGATGGTGGGAATTAAGTAATTCATCTAGCTAATAATATAAAATATTTTTATGTTCAATATATTTCTGTGAATAGAAAACCAAAGTTGAATGGAAGTGTCCTCAGTCTTTATATGTAGTAAACATTCAAATAATAGAAAGGTGTATGTGAAATGTAAATATCCGTCTGGCTCCTAAATTCTTGTTTTTTAGTTCTTTTTGTCATTGCAATGAGTTTTTAATACTACTGCTCACTCTTACCTAAGGGTTTGCTATAATTCCCAGTGCAGGACTGCCTGACAAAGCTAGAATGGAAATAGTAGGTATCACCATACGGAAGAGAATTTTTTTTTTTTTAATCATTCGTTTGGACCAGGTATGTATAAAAGCATCCCTTCAGTTCTAATAGTTTTCTTTACTTTTAGTGATTTATTTTGGATTTTATAGGAAATAAGATCATCAGAAAAGAAATATAATATTTCATTTTCTTTCCAAATTTATTTTCTTTCTTTTCATTTTCTTGTTTGTTTAGGATACTATTATCAGAATTATATATATTTACTAATAATTTTGGTATCTTTTTGTTTTGTGTTCCTAAATTTAGTTACAATGCTTTAAGAATCTCTTCATTAATTATGATAATAGCCTTTATTATGTTAAGGAAATATTCTTTTATTTCCATTCCAGAATGGGAGTTAAATTTTATGGAATAATTTTGGCATTGCCTTACATAAAATAATTTTCCTTTTTTGACTCTTTTAAACTTAAAAGTTCCATTTTTTAAAACATTTATTTATTTTTGAGAGACAGAGAGAGAGAGCATGAGCAGGGAAGTGACAGAGAGAGAGGGAGACACAGATTGTGAAGACAGCTCAGAGCCTGATGCAGGGCTCAAACCCACAGACCACAAGATCATGACCTGAGCCTAAGTCAGATGCTTAACCGACTGAGCCACCCAGGTGCCCCATGTCTCTCAACCTTCTGATGTATCTATCATAGAATGTGATCATTCTGAACAAGTAGATACTTTCCCTCTTTTTAATATTCCTTTGTTCATTTCAGTCCTTTGTAAGGGAAGGGCTGAGAATTACAGTCTTGTTCTTCTAATGCCATTTTTCCCATAAATTAACATATATGTGTTTTAATAATATAAGAAAAGCTCAGTGAACAATGTATACTTCAGTGGTTTTTATAATTAGGAAATAGATGAAGGAGGACTTTTTTTTTCTGATACATTCTTCTCGGATCTCACAAAGTTCACTAAAATGCAGGACGTTTTGGTGAAATGTTCAAGTATCAATGTTAAATATTTGTTTATGAAAATGGAACTCATAGGACAAACAACTCTTTCCATCCCTGGAGACAAGGCTGTGTCTTCTGAGGCTGTGACAAAGCTTTTCCCCAGTTTTAAACATTTTCTTACTGTTGATATTAGCAACACAGTAAAATGCTACCTTGATTTCTCGTGCATTTTTAAGGGAAAAAATAGCAATCTTTAAGTCCATTTCATAATTCCTTCTTGATGTTCACTTCAACATCAACAATGTTGTCACCTGTCAGTGGACTTTAAGTAGCTGTCTCTGCAGAAACAGAACTCCAGGGGTGCCTGGGTGGCTCAGTCAGTTAAGTAACCAACTCTTGATTTTGGCTCAGGTCATGATCTCCTGGTTCAGGAGATCAAGCCCTGCATCGGGCTCTGTGCTGAGCATGGAGCCTGCTTGGGATTCTCTCTCTCCCTCTCTCTGCCCCTTCCCCACTCACACTCACTCATGCATGCTCTCTCTCTCTTTCTCTCTCTCAAAATAAATAAATAAACTTTAAAAAAAACTTTACTGAATTCCATTCCATTGTAAAGTCAATAAAACTAGCTTTCAAGCTCTTTTTGCGTCTTCCTCTCACTCAGTTTTCACACAGCATCCTTCCAAAGAGATTCTTACCTCCTTTAAGACCAAGTGTGTCTTTTCTTAAGAGTGGCTTTGCGGGGAATCTAATTATTAATTGATTAATATTAATTATATGTTTAAATATTCATGTGCCAAAGGGGTTAGGCTTTACTGTCTTGAACCTCATAGTAATATTTTAAAAGGAAATGACCTTATGCAGAGGATGTTCAGGATCCACAGCGGTTTTGAGTAAGCTACAGTAAACTACCGGTTATCGTGGGCCCTCCTGGCTGTGGGATGAGCCATCTGTGGTTAGACCTAAAATAGAAGTGAATGACAGCAGCAGTCAATTTGGGAAGAATCATAAAATATCTGCTGGTCCCTTTCTACCCACTGCCAAGTGAGGGGACTTCAGCTGAGTACCCTCAGTTTGCCACACACAAACTGGAAAAGGCAACTCATCCCTGAGGAAAAGATGCCAGGAGCACGTTATTTGAGTGAATTTTTATGAAAACCAGTGCACGTTAAAACAATCTAGAAAATATTTTTGGCTAAGCTATCAATGAACCCAACAAAGACTAAAACATCAAATTCTGGAAGTAAAGATCTGACACTTTACAAAAGAAGTTGGCCAGAAACAGCACCCTCTGGAACCATATAATTGACATACAACACTCATAATTAATACATTGTACTTTTCCCCACTTAGCCAGAGGGTCACACAGATTTCTGCCAAGCCAACTGAGCTCTTCCATACAATGAATATTCAGTGATTATATAGCATACGTGGATTATTCCCCTTAATATTTTAAAAAATTAATTCTCTTTACATTGAAAAATAAACCGTTACTGTGAAGAAGGTCTAATGACTTGGAATGGATAAGCTCCAGAGTGCAACATGGTGATTTTAATTCTTGGAATGTATACAGCTTGGTGAAATAGAAGGCAGGGCCCCTGGGTGGCTCAGGTGATTAAATGACTTTGGTTCAGGTCATAATCTCATGATACATGAGTTTGAGCTTCACATGGGGTTTTCTGCTGACAGCTCAGAGACACTTTGGATCCTCTGTCCCCCTCTCCCTCTGCCCCTCTCCCTCTGGTTCTCTTTCTCTCTCTCTCTCCCAAAATAAATGCATAAAGTTAAAAAAAAGAAATAGAAGAAAATCTTTCACCATAAATATTGATGAGTGTCCCTCATGACCCCCATCATTCATTTTCTGGACTTTTGATTAGATTACCTGGTGTCAAGTCAGTTATGCTACGTGTTGTTCGTGTGACTTACCTGGTCCCTTCTGTCCCATTTCCTTTATATCTAAAAGAAGGACGTTCAGATTGCACAGAGGTTACAAAATAAAAGGTGTCTGACAGAAATAGTCTCACTGCCACCAACCCCCCAAAAAGCAGACAGACAAAAACAAGAGAAAAAAGCAAGAAAAACAGGATTTCACTCACTTTTTCCATGCTCAGGGCAGAAAGTAATGTTCAAATCTGACCTCTCAGTACACTGAGTGCAGATGAGGCTTCCCAGAAGTCTTCAGACTTCTATAACCTCCATCAGTAGGTTGCAGTGTGAAAGCAAAACTGACCCCTTGGCAGATCTCCATTATAGGTAAAATTTACATCACATCCCACAATTAGGAAAACAAACAAAACCAAAGCAACATCACACCCTGACACAAACAGTCACTAAGTTTAGTTTTAGTTTCAAAATAAATGGAATCATGGGTGTTATCATAAGTTACTGACTTTCTAACAAAAGCATCCTTAGCCCTGATTTTTATAATGCTAATACTTGAGATTTTGTCAGAATCTTCTTGGATATGACAAGTGTGAGAACACTGCTCTTTTATCTATCATGAACAAATTACTGAAAATTTGATAAACTGGTAATTTTGAAGATTATTTTTTTAAAGTATCTGTAATGTTTTTAATCGATGAGCCTTCTTTTCCCCTGAAGTCTGTCTCTCTTGCAAAGTCTTGGGGAGCAAATGACTTTTCTTCCCTAAATGTTTTTACCTCTGCATCTTCCTCACATAAAACTTAAAACATAATATGATATCTAGCTGTTATATTTGGATGAGAAGGATCTGGAAGATCCTTTTCTGTTCAAAAAGCCTAGGATCAGTGCTCTCATTTAGTAGATAATAGAACAATCCAGATTTCCCTCCCTTCATTTCCTGTTTATCTGTCTCATTACTAATAGGTGCAGGGTCGAGGATAGACAGTTTTCTTGATAGAATCTTGAATATTTGGGTTTTCAAAATTATATAGTTTTATTAGTAATCAATACTTATAATACAAACCTGGTCTTCAAAATCTAAGTACAAGCAATGCAGTCACAACTGGAGCTAATGGCTAAAATACTTTAGAATAATACCCTGTATTCAGAACCACTATATCCTCCTGTATTCCGAAGCGATATACTCTCATATACTCATATAAACTAATGCAAATTGTATGGTATTCTTCCTCTCTTTTCATTACTTGAAACAAAAATTAGGCAACATATTTCTTGAAACACAATGGAACACTGCTTCTTCCTCAAAGCTCTAGCTCAAAATTAAATATGATGTTAATGAAAACTTGTTGAATCATTAATTGCATACCTATTTGAGAAATCCCTTATGATACATAAATATTTCCTTGTTGAATATGGGAGTAAAATATTTACACTTTTGGGGTGCCTTGGTGGCTCAGTCAGTTACGCAACTGACTTGATTTCAGCTCAAGTCATGATCTCAATGAGCCCCTGTCAGGCTCTGCCCCAAATGTGGAGCCTGCTTGGGATTCTTTCTCTCCCTCTCTCTCTGCCCCTCCCTAGCCCATGATTGTGCATGTACACACTCTCTCTTTCTCTTTCTTAAAATAAATAAACATTAAAAATATTTATACTTTTGTTTGCTCTAGATATTTATTTTTATTATTTTTTAAAAATGTTTTTATTTATTTTTTGAGAAAGAGAGAGAGACAGAGTGAACAGGGGAGGGTCAGAGAGAGCGGAAGATACAGAATCTGAAGCAGGCTCCAGGCTCTTAGTTAGTTATCAGCAAAGAGCCTGACGCGGAGCTCAAACCCAGGAACCATGAGATCATGACCTGAGCCAAAATCAGACACTCTACCGACTGAGCCACCCAGACTCCAGACTGAAAGAGGTGAGTGTTGAAGTGAGTGACCCAACAGCAATGGGTGCCCTGGAGAATCATCTGTACTTGGTTCTTCTGGCCCACCTATCTACTCCTGATGGCTGCCTGAACTTGTGACCGATGAGCAACACTCCTGGTTCATGTTATTACCTACCCGTCAATCAAACCTTTCCCTAATTTTCTCAGGTGACCCATTCTTCATGGGAGTATGTTGTCTGGCTGTGTGCTTTTCCTGTTATGCTAATGGAGGATTCTCAGAAAACAGAGAAACCAACAGTGATGTGTTACTTTGCAAAATTATAGCTTTGAGAGCAAGTTTTTTAAAATAACTGCTTTGCAAATGTGATGAGAGAAAATCAAGAAATAGAAAAAGGTTTCTGAGAGGTTTATAGTTAGCTTGAAACTCTGAAAGAAAATTGGAAGGGAGAAATGGTCACATAATCCTAGATCTCCTTCAAGTCATCAGGTTTCCACTCAGATGTGAGTATTCACAGGGCTGCTGAGTCCCTGATTTCTAGAGGATGCTTCTAGCATTCCATTGCCCCCCAAGAAGCCAGGAACACGGGGCTCCTTCCTGGCTGTGTGCATGAAGAGGTAGTTGATGTCCAGAGTGATCATAGCATTACTCACAGTCCATGGTGGGTGACTCTTGAAAGTGAAAGTGAGTGCTGTTTGTCGTTGCACTGGAAGAGAGGGAGTAAACCAAGACTGTGTCCAGACAAACTGAGAGGTATGATCTCCTTATGTTGCACCTTTTCCAGTGGACAACCTGATGTGTTGGTGCTACGTAGGTCTACTGGCTTCAGCAGTGGGCAGATTAGATGGCCCCAACGAGCAGTATATAGGAAATGCCTATCCTGGTGCACACAGGGTCTGGAAGAATCAGACTCCTCTGCTGGAATATGTTCCAATCTTACTTGTGATGAAAGAGGCCCGGGCAATTTATGAGTGCATCCAAAAGTAGGCGTGGTCTGAGCAGTGAGAAGTGAAGCCTGGTTTCAAGTCGTTTGGAATTAATGGCTTTGCTCAGAAGTCTTCTAGTTGCTTCTGGGGAGGCAAATCATCTTTTTTTTTTTTTTTTTTTTAACAGTTCATCTTTTCATGGCCTTCCACCAGCTGCTACCAAGTACCTAGGATAGCAGTTGGGAAATTTGCTATTGGCAAGCGATTTATACAGTGCTTGCTGCTAGCATTGTAGGTGGGCACGTTCTGCCAAAACAATTTGGGAGAAGCTAGGGGTTCCAAGCATGGCCTCTGGAGTCAGACTCCCCAAGTGTTAATCCCGGCTGGACCACTTGCTGCCTGTGAGGCCAAAGCACTAAATTGCCCTGCACTTTAGTTTTCTCTCCTGTGAGATGACTATAATAATGTTTCTAGCACAGGCTTGTTTCAAGGATTTTAGATTTATAACAGCACCTGGAAATGAATGTTCCCTATAACCAATAAATGATCCCCATGGTCCTGAACCCCCAGATCATTACCAGGAGCAGAGATGGAACAGCTGCAGCCCATTAGACAACGCTCATCTTTGAATATTTGTGTTTTTACCATCTCCTGGTGCAATTTCTCTTAACCGTTTTTCTGCCCCATTACCAGAGCTTTTGTAAGGCACCCATTCCCGGCTGGGATTTGAGGGTAGAGGACATATACCCCTAGTAGACTAATTAGGAGATTACTGAAGCCATGGGTAGATCTCTTGTCTTGACCAGGCTTAATTTTTGTTCTGTTGAGATCAGCAGTGGGACAGAAAGTTTATGAAGTCAAAGAGTCTAGAAACCATTCAAAGAATCATTCTGAGCCTTTTCATTCTCTATTCAAAATAGAATTACACAGGGCACCTGGGTGGCTCAGTCAGTTAAACATCTGACTTTGGTTCATGCCATGATCTTGTGGTTTATGATTTTGAACCCCTCTTTGGGCTCTGTGCTGACAGCTCAGATCCTGGAGCCTGCTTCGGATTCTGTGTCTCCCTCTCTCTCTGCCCTCTCTTACTTATGCTTTGTCTGTCTGTCTCTCTCTAAAAAAGTAACCGTTAAAAATTTTTTAAAAATAGAATTGCATGACTCTCAGATATCATCACATTGGTTTTAGCCTACTGCCTGGGAGGTGAATTCTTCAAAAAGCACTAACAGGTTTTGCTCCCCATATTTGTGGAGGTATACCCACTGACTAACTTGTCCATCTTAAGGATAATTCTAAGTAAACTGCTTCCTGGCTCCTTTTATTATCCCTGAAGATGGAAATAAGTTGAATTCAATAAGCAGCTCCAGGTTTTGAGACTGACATTAAAAAATAAGCTGGCAGGATTTTTGAGCTAAGACTCTCCGAGGAACTTAGCAAACATATATTCCATATGCTACAACAATGGAAAATTTGTCTTTCTGAGAACAGGTATCTACAAATCTTGGTGTAACTTTCTTGAGAACAAAAGCTAACTGTCACAATTGACTGTTTCTTTAAATAAAGAAAAGTAACTTTAAATGTATTGTGAAAGTTAAGAGGACTTTTAAGCTTATTAAATGGAATTTAACTATGATTTCAGTGAAACTTTGCAATACCAGAGTGTGTAGATATGCATGAGATGGAGGCAATTTAAAGATTGTTTTTCCTTCTTCTTTGTCATAATATTGATATACCAGGGATCAGCAGTAGTAGCGCCATTTGATAAATGCTCAAAACGAAATACATTCTAGCTCCAGCCCTAGGTACCTTCTACCAGCATTCTCTGATTTCAGAACGAGGGTCTCAGTGAGATCCATGTGCACCCAGGGGCTGCCTTGGAGGTGTGGGGTCCTGGAAAGGCTGACCAAGGAAGATGACATGACTGGGAATTCTCTCACCTAACAGCACTGTGTGTTATGACACCACCCTGCGTTTTTCCTAAAGAGAAGACGGAGCCACTGGTGAGGCCCCAAATTCCTAGAGGCCTAGTCTTCGCTCTGTCCATGACCACCGCTCTGCCCTCAAGTCCCTCTCTTGGACACTCAGGTCTTCGTACCAAGGTATATCCTTTCTTCCTTGCCTTCATCTTTGCTGTTGGCTTCTTGCTGGCATTCCTGCTCCCTTCTACCATCTCTCAGTACTGCAAAGCCTAGAAGCCTTGAAACTACTTTTCTTATGCTTCCTTGCCAGGAGGGCTGTAGTTTCTGTTCTGTTCCATGAGAGGGTCGCCCAGGGCATTTGGAAGACGGAAGAAGAAAACTCTTGCAACTCTTAGACGTTCATCTAGTTGAAATTCTAATCCTCTGTTTCCATTTTATTTTGACTTTAGTTATTTATTGTCACATTTAAGAATGTGCATTCTAAAATACTTTCTAACTATGAAAGAAAAACAACTGGAACAGTAGTAGTAATATTAAAAAGTATCATTCATTAAGCAGCTACAAGAGTCAGACACTGTGCTGAGATGTTAAGTTGTCATTTAACCATTGAAAGAATCCAGGTAGTCTTTCATTTTTATTATAGCTGTCTTACAACAATAAAACTGAGACTCACAGAGGTGAAGCCCAACGTATATAGTTGATTTAGAGCAAAGCAGATGGAAATTCAGGTCTCTCCAACCCAATGTTTCTGCTGATTCATTTAATAAATATTTTCTGAGCACTCACTTTGTCCCAGACACACTTTTAAGTGCACCAGAGGGTAAAAAAAAAACCAAAAACCTAGTTCCCCACAAAAATCAATGTGCCACAAGAAACGAGGAGGCGGGTGATGGAGTCCAACTTGAAAAATTTGTGGGGAGTAACGGGCACACATATCCCATTGATATGCTGTTATGGTTATTTAAGAATGAAATAAAGAATATTTTTCTTTGAATCTATGCATACTAGTTTTTTAAAAAGTGACAAATTTGCCAGGATATACAAACCTATTACGCACTTTGAAACTATTTAAGAAATAGAACTTTTGTCCTAGAGATGCTATGAAAAAAATTACTTGATACAAAGAAGGCCTTGAATTGAGAAAGTCTGGAAAGCTCTGGCCTAGAGAGGATAGCAGTGAGATAAATTTCAACTTTAGATTTACTGATGTGGTCTTAAAATTTTATCAATTGCTCTAAATTTCAGGCTGTGTCTTTTCCTTTGTGCCCTGCGCTTTGCTTTAAAATTTTCCTAAAAGCAAAGAAATACAGAGAAACACAGGCAGGCTTTCACTGTTAATAAAATCATGCAACTTCTAATTGCTGTAACTAGTCTTACACAGCTTTTTCATTTTTCAAACCTTTATTAAAATGCCACTTTTGTAGGGAAATTAATTATAAAAAAAGGAATTGAGCATTCAGAGCCATAATTTGGAAGTGGACAAGGAATTGCTTCCTTAGAGAACACTCTGAATCTGAAACCATTGTTCTGTGTTGATGAGCGCCCCTCCACCCCCCCACCCTCCGCCCCCCACTCCCGTTGTCCCCTGGGGCTGTCCAGTCATTGGGAACTTATTCTTCACCCTCTTCCCATGGAGCTCCTAGTTGAAGAGAGGTCTCAAATCCATGTGCCACCAGTGATTTTTCTAAAATAGGCTCCCTAAAAATTCAGAGCCCGTTTATTTCTCTAAGGAGCTTGTATGGTATAGTATTAGACATTATTTTTTTCTAAAAGGTAACTTAACTTGTGTTTACCGGAATTTATTCTCTTGCTGGTCAATTATTTCTGTGTTCAGGTCCATAGTGAGTTTTCTGATCTTATTCTCACAGAAATTCCTCAGAGTTTATGAACCAATGAAATCTTGTTATAAGCAACTTCCAGACACTCAGTTTGAATTAAATATATATTTGTTGTTTATAAAAACAAAAACAAAAATATTGTTAATGGTATCCTTTCCAAACCCTTGAATCTCCCCTTAGTCTTCAAGTATTCTAAGAAGCACATGAGATAATAAAGGGTATAGACTTTTTTTTTTCCAAAAGGGAGAAATGGAGGTGCCAAGATACTTAGAGTAATCTGGGAGCAGCTTTCGCTGTGGCTCAAATCATGTATAAATATGGCACATTTATTTTTCAAGTCTCAGTTTAAATGTCATTTTGCCTTTTTTAAAAGATAAAACTCCTTTTTTAAAAAGTTTATTTATTTTGAGAGAGAGAGAGAAAGCATCAGCAGGGGAGGGGCAGAAAGAGAGGGAGAAAGACCATCCCAAGCAAGCTCCATACTGTCATCACGGAGCCCAATGTGGAGTTCAAAATCACGAACTGTGTGATCATGACCTGAGCCAAAACCAAGAGTCGGACACTGCACAGACTGAGCTGCCCAGGTACCCCTGTATCATTTCTCTAATAAAGGCTCTTGTTTACCCACAGACTTGTTTAGCAACCTCTATTTCACACTCTAATGTATTCATCCTTTTGAGACACTCAACTCTGAGCAGGGAATCACAAGTGTCATGGCTTCGTCCTCAGCTGACTTCCAGAACCTAAGTATAAGTCACAACACTTTCTTGCTATCCCTGTATCTACAGCACTTAGCATCCTAAACAAATAATACAAGGTAAATATTTGTTGAAGAAAGAGAGGAAGGATAGGTGGAAGGAAAGAAAGAAGGGCAGAAAGAACCAAAGAGAGAGAAAGTATGGGGAAGAATGGGTTTAAAAGTTATTTACTGAAAGCAGTAATGACCATAGCAATTAGAAACAAATAGGAACCTGCTTTGATTTATTTTTTATTTTCTTATCTTTAATTGAAGTATGGCTGGCAGACAATATTATATGAGTTTTAGGCATACAACATAGTGATTTGACATTTACATACATTATGAAATGTCACCATAATAAGCGCAGTCACCATCTGTCACCACACAGCTATTTTAATACCATTTATTCTATTTCCTGTGCTGTGCTGTTCATCTTCCTGACTTATTTATTTTAAAGTTTACTTATTTATTTTGAGAGGCAGAGAGAGGGGGAGGGGCAGAGAGAAAGGGAGAAAGAGAATCCCAAGCAGGCTCCGCACTGTCCATGAGGATCTCAACTTGGAGCTCAGACTCACAAACCATGAGATCATGACCTGAGCCAGAATCAAGAGCTGGGCACTTAACCAACTAAGCCACTCAGGTGTCCCCTATTTTATTTATTTTATAACTAGAAGTTTGTACCTCTCAATCCCCTTCACCTATTTTGCCCATCCCCCCACCCCTCCCCTCTGGCCACCACCGGTTTGTTCTCTTGTTTATTCCAGATGCTGCTTTTAAAGTGTTTTCTAGTAATTGTAACAATAGACCTTGAATGGCAAAGGAATAACTGATAATGGTGTCTGTCTGCTTGCCAAGCTCTGCAGATTAAAAAAAATAAGGGAAATAACATAATCAGCAATTAAGTAAATCCATCAGCCTTTATATAAAACCTATCACTATACAATAAAACCAGTATAGAAGGAATAGATGAGTGCGGGGGGGGGGGGGG
>PJEM01002961.1:7642-187249 GCA_004023845.1 Helogale parvula | reverse complement strand
AACGTAAGCCCCAGGAAACCAGGGAGCTGATTTTTAACCTTGCATGACTTTTACTCCCCTCCATTAGATACTCTCCACAGTTCTTTTCCACAACAGCTGCTTGAATCAGACGAGCTATCATGTCTGCTCCTGTGTCTTAAGTGTGAGCTGGAACAGTATTTTGCATTTAACAACCCGACCATCCACAAGGTCTCCTGAATGAATATCTACCTGAAGGTGTATTTCCAATAGGCCAGTGGCGTCCCTTTGATTTATTGACCCAAGTCTAGCAATCACCCTATCATCACTTAAGTGCAAATCATTGATTGGAGGAGTCCTGGGGGAGAGTGGGATTGGCCCTTGTGAAATCATTGCTGCTTCTCCAAAAAGCATATAAGCCTCATGCCAGACTCTGTCATATCACCTCACCTGAATTGGCAGGGTCATTAAATTCGCTTTCATCACAGTGTAAATAATTCAGACCAGGGAGATTAATTGGCTGACTTTTTAAAGAAGGAAAAACCATAGATTTACAGTCTTTGCTTGTTAATTGAAGGTGTCATAGCAACCCAGGATGTCCCCAAAACTGGAATTTTTCTTTTGCTTTGCCCAAGCTGTAGCAATCAGTTAAAGAGCTGGGATAGAAATTCTACAAGCGCAGGCACAGTGAGTTAGAAGACCACTAGAGAGAATCTTGAAGATGGTGTCAGAAGTGTATTCCATATTAGGGGTGGGGAGAAGTGGAGGGGCTTAAAATCTGAGGCCTCTAAGGAGACCTCTGTATAATAGACAGTGCCTACAGGGGCCAGTTTCCAAGAGATTTAGTGACTTGAATCTCCTTGAGGACAAGAGTTGGATTTCATTTATCTTTTTTCACTACCCTCTCCCCACCCAGAGCATGTTCCCTCTAAATGTTTGTTGGTCACATTCCTCACTGTCAGGGACTTGGGAGTATAGTTTATGTCTGATAATCCTTACTATTGACCACTCACTGACTTACACATACCCCCTTGTGAAATTGCCCTCAATTAAAATTGTCGTGAAAATTGAAAATCTCTTTACAACTAAATTTGTTGGTTACTGTTTTATTTAATAACTAAATTTGGTGGTCTGGATTGAGTCTTCTTCCTTTTTGGTCCCATTTTAGTGTTTGACATTTGACCGCCATGATTTCTCAACTCTTTCTCCTCCATTGACTTCCAGTGCACTGCATTATCTGAGGTCCTCTATCCTACCCTCCTTTGGTTCCTCTTTCCTCTTGTGCACCCCACACCGAACATCCTACAAACTTCTCTCCTTTATCTTCTCCTTATACTCTCTCAGAGATGGGGGCCTTAAATCTTCATCCATGTATCTATTTCTTAGGAATGATTCATAGAAGGCAAGTCACTGGGTCCAAGAGTGTGTCTATCTTAAAATCTTTGAATTCATGTTGCAAATTGCTCTCTAGAAAGATTGTAACAGTTTACATTCCTACTTGCAGTACATTAAAATGTCTACTTTGCTGTATCCACATCACTGTAGAATGCTAGCTTTAAAATATTTGATAATTTATTAGGTGAAATTAATAATACAATGCTTTTTTAAAAAAATATAGTTAAGCATCTCAAAATGCTACGTGCTTGGGGAGCTGGGTGGCTCAGTTGGTTAAGTGTCCAACTCTTGATTTTGGCTCAGGTCATGATCTCACAAACCATGAGATCAAGCCCCACATCACGCTCTGTGCTGACAGTGTGGAAACTGCTTGAAATTCTCTCTCTCTCTCTCTCTCTCTCTCTCTCTCTCTCTATCTTCTGTCTGCCTGACCCCTGCTGGTGTCCTCTCTGTCTCTCTCAAGATGATAAATAAACTAAAAAAATGTTACATGCTCTAGGCTCTTTTTATGTTGGGTATCTCTGAGTGAATGTGAAGAGAGAGAAAGCATCAGGGAGCCAGGAGGTCAGGGGGCCAAAAACAGACAATTATCAGATTTGGTTTAGTTCACCAGATAGTTTTATGCTGCTGGGAACTATGAGCCCCTTTTATGATCCATATAGACTTATGAATCCTGAAATTAGGTGCAGAGAGGGGGGGCAGTGTTTCTTCTCCCACTCTAGTGGCTTCTGGCATACTGTAGTCCAGAGAGAGTTTGGGAAGGCATTACTCACTGTGTCCTCACTAATAACGGAGTGGGGAGAAATTCTGCCCATGTTTTGGCAGATCTTCCCTGTATTTAGTACACGGAGCTACTGTCGTTATTGGTGATTGTATACAACTTCATAAAAGCTGGGACTAGGCATACCAAACACAGATGTCTCCTGCCATCCAAACCTACAAAGAATCCTTAAAGCCTTTCAGTTTACTTCAGAAATATCATTAGCACATTTGTTTTTATGAAAGATACAATCTTCTTGCAGAAAAATTTACAAAGATAAATAAGACCTGTACTCTGCTCTTGAGTAGCCCATGTAACCAAGAAAAGAGGTAAAACAGACATTAAAGTGACTAAGGCACATCCATGACAATTAACCAAGTGCCATTAGGTTAAGTACAGATGAAAAGTGTGATTGAAAAATGGAAGAATCCTCAGGAAGAAACATTTATAATCTGATGGAAATGGGCCAAGTTTCACAAATAACACAGCCTTTGCTACAAACATAAAGGCTGGACAAGATTTTCATGAGTAGAATGAAGGTTTGATTTCAGGGGAGGAGACGGTATTGCAAATGGAAGAAATGGCACATGAGCGGAGGTTATGGACAGAGGACAGCAGCTTCTCCGAGACTGGGAGGTTCATCCTCAAATTGTGGATGTTAGATGTCCAGATGATGAGACTGTATTGCATTCAGTAGCCATCGGGAGCCATGGAGAGGCTCTGAATACGGAAAAGATTTGGTGCTGAGTTATTGAGAAGTGGTATTGTGACAGCAGGGTGAAGTGTAGATTAGAATAAAGAAGGACTATGATGCCCAATTAGAAGGCTATTATTCCATTAGTCCAGGAAGAAGGTGAAGTACACTTGAATTAGGGAGGCAGGAATGAGAAGAAAAATGAGGAAGGAGATACAGAAAGGCTTGGTGGAAACAAAAGCTAATGACTTAGCACCTAATTAAATTTGAGACAAGGGGACAGATTTCAAATCCAAGTGCCCAGGAGACTATTGAAGTTACAGCATTATTACTAGATAATGAGTGCAAAGAAGGAAATAATGGAGGGAGAGAAATGAGTTTGAATTTGAACATACTGCTTTTAATCTATTAGTTTTTATTCATTTACTTGTTAAGTAGGCAATTGGAAATGAAGGTTTGGGAATTAGGAGAGAAAAAAACAATTAGGAATATTTAGGGCCAAGTAGCATGATTAATCACGAGATGAGCACATGACCCAAGATGGGTGACTCAGATTCCTTTCTTATGAACAAAAGAAAGTGGGGAATGGTAGGCCTGCTTTGCTGACAGCCAGATGCTCTGCAGGGTGGGCAAGCTAGTCTGAGAGAATGAAGCCAACAAGAGGGAAGAATACAGATGAATGAGGGGGAGTCGTGGTGGCACTTGAGGCTCTAAGAAATGACTGCATTCCTTTCCGTGGTTTCTTGAGCCTCATAATAAATGTATCCCTTTGCCTAAACTAGTTTGAAGAGAATCGCTATAATTTGCAGCCAAAGGAATCCTGACTATAATGTTATTAAAAAGTCAGACCTAGTCTTCAGATATTTCATTTCAATTTTAAATGTGCTACAGGATTTATTCTCTCATTCATTTGACATTTATTAAGTGTCTGCTCTGCTCTGGGCATTGTGATCGTCTCTGAAGATAAATTGGATATTGAATTGGAGAGAGGACTGAATACAGCAGGAAGGTTTTGTAGTAAGTCTGGTCCCTTAGTAAAGACAAACCCCAATTTATGAATGGGCAGAAGTCCAAGTACCCTCTCGCAAATTGGCTGTTTGACAGCTGGAAGAGAGAACTCCACAGAAACCTCATTGTGAATGGCGGTGATGTGCCTGAGAGAGCTTGGGAGAAAGCCCACTGCATATTTAATGCAACAAAATTAGACATGTAAGACCACAGTGTGACCACGTGTAGCAGGTTTTTCTAAAATGCTCATCTCAGGACAGCTTCTCAGAGTGGCACCCCAGGACATCTGGTGTAGGCCAGATTTGGATGGGTTCTCCTGGGTGGGAAGAAGTCCTTGTTCCCACCTCTTGAAATGACTGTGGCAGCTGTAGCATGTGGAATGGTATTTTCAAAATTCTAAAATGTATGAGGAAGGACAGGGGTGTCTTGGTGGCAGCAGAGCACTTCCTGGCCACCGCAACTATGGTGGGGATCTCCCAGCCTTGCAGTCGCCTTCCCCAGATACAGCTCTGGACGGGATATTTGCACGTTGGGCATGTCAGAGTGAGGCGTATGCATCAAACAGGCGAATTTAAATTTCTACTGGCTGTGCAGTGGCCACAAACTCATGATAATGAAATTGCAAAGTTTAATATTCTCAAATGTAAATGGCAAAGAGATAAAGATTACACATGCTCACTCAGATATTTATTTTATGCATGCATTCATCTATACATTTAACAAGTGTTTACTAAGTACCTCCCATACCTTTCATGTATTCAGCAAAATGGCATGCCCTTGGATATGGAAATAAGTAAACGCAGGAACTCGTAGTCTAATAGTAGAACAAAATAATTAGTCAAAAAAAAAAAAACCCAACAACCAATGAACATAGCATTGTTGGAGCACAGAAGCCCTCAATAGAGTTGTGATTCCTTCTAGAAGCCCTAATTTTTCTCCATAGTGTTTATTACCCCCAGGCATACAGTATATACTCATGTCTTGTTTATTTATCTTCCATCACTTGAGTAGAAGTCCTGTGGGGGGCAGGGAAAAGATGAAGTCAGGCCTCCCCAGACATGTACAGGAAACGGAAGGAAGAATGAGTGCTGGCTACCAGTCTGTCAAGGAGAAGAGCATGGGGAAGGCAGGGATGGAAAAAGAATATCTCAAGAAGTTTGACTCACAGAATCCTTGTGGACTGTGATAGAATAATAAATGCAAATAATAACAGCAAATATTACTGGAAGGCAATGACGTGCAAGGCACTGCTCTGAGCATTTTGGGTGCATTGACGCATGCAACCTTCAGAAGCCTGTGGGTTGGTGCTATTATGGTTCCTGGTTACAGGGGAGGACACCGAGGCACAGAGAGACTCCAAAATATCGTGCTAAGGAATCTTTCTTTTGCTCGGAGATAGTAGGGGACGTCTGAGTGGATTTCTGCAGGGGATCTACCCGATCAGATCTGGGTTCCAGAAAGAGCACTCTGGGGTGGAGTACAGGATAGACTTGAGGGAGAAGGGGCTGCAAGAGGGAAAGTTCTTAGAGAAGAGACAATGGCAGCAGTTCTCGGAAGTAATAACGACTGGATTAGAATGGTGGCAAAGGGGACAGAATGCAAAGAGAAGAGTCAAAATGCTTGAGGAGATGTACGCCATGAGGAAGATGAACTATTTTGTCAATTTACCATGCTGGTAGCAAAGTCTGACACTGTCCATTTCACTGCCACCTTGCCCATGTATAATTTTAAATTATCCTATAATTTTAAATTATTTCAAGTTCTGTAGATAAGTAAATAATCAATGTTGCTCCTATTTTCATTTCTCTGCTTGTTGAGATGCCATTTTTTTCATGTATGGAGACCATTTGTATGTCTCTATATGCAAAATGTTCTTGGCCTACTTTTCTAGCATAATATAATTTCTTCTCAATCCCTAAAATTGTTGGTATTCTTTTATATGAATCTCTGCACTACTCAGGTAGAGGCATTCTGCCCCCTCCTCTGGTCTCTGAACCCTGTGAGGACAATGAACCTGATCAGCACTGAATCTGATTAGAACTCGTCCTCACACCAGACCCTTCTTAACCGAGGTATGAGGTTGGGTGTGCCTAGAAGATAACTTCTGCAGTTACCACATTTTATCCAATACTTGTGAAATCTGATTCTGGTTTGAATGGCACTGAGTAGTTTGATTTGGAGATGAGCTAAATCCTATTTCGCTACTTTATTTCTAACATAAAATTAAGGAAATAAAGAGACTCTTTGAAACATTTTACCTGCAACATATTGGCTTTGATTTAAAAGGAATCTTAACACAGGTGTGGATTATTAAAAAAAACAAAACAAATAACTTTTTAAAAAAGCAGATGGAAGGCAAACACCTGGGAACTTTTTGGCTCCACACATGTGCAGCCCTAAAACAGCCAACATTCTTCACTGTGAGAGTCCTCGAAGGGTTAGCCTATTTCTGTTCTCCCCATTCCACGCATAAATATTAACTACCCTTAAATACGACTCATTTACTACTACCATTAATGAAAAATTTTAAATGCCAAGATAATGTGAGACAAACTTGGGTCTAAATAATTGTTACACTGTGCTATTTGTTCTCTGCAGCCTGGTTCACTAGCCGGTCTCAAAAACAGGGGAAGCTGAGCACGCTTGCCTTGTATGATAATTACAAAATGCCACAAGGAGAGTCTTGCATTTTTCAAGAGGTGTTAATGACTCCCAGGACACTGGGGTGTAGCAGCATGGATCTTTTTGAGAGAATATAAACTCAGAGTTAAAGAAAAAATGATTGTCTAAGTTAGAATGTGGAAAGGGGATAGATACCAAACATGTGATCAGAGCTGTTTGGATAGTCAATGGGGAATTTAATTTTATAAAATGTATTTTTTCATCTTTTCAGCCTGACAGAATGGTAACTAAAAGGGTGGAGGTGCAGAATTATATTATTGAAATTATATTGATAAAGACCACTGACTTCATCCTTCTTTCTCTGAGGAAAAAGCAAACACAGAAATAATGCCCTAAAGGCATATGAGATCAGCTGGAATGAATTTAGCACTGAAGATAATAAGAATATAACAGAAAAATAAAATCTGTGTTACTTAAATTATTCAAACATTGTTAAAGAAATCGGTTACTTGTGCCACTGATGTGTAATGACAATGTGTGAAATACGAAACCTATGTATTTTTTAAAACAAATTCTCTGATATAAAAGAATTAAGAATACTATGTAAACCTTGGGAAAGATATAAAAATACAAAGACCAAGGGGTGCTTGGGTGGCTCAGTTAATTTTGGCTCATGTCATGATCTCATAGTTCGTAGCATCAAGCTCCGAGGAACCTGCTTGGGATTCTCTCTCTCTCTCTCTCTCTCTCTCTCTCTCTTTCTGTCTGCCCCTCCCCCACTCTCTAAATAAACATTATGAAAAGACCAAAATAAGAGCTAAAACTCAAGAACTTGTTATGCATTTCCCAATGTTTTTCTTTTTAACTACTGTTGACTATAAAGGCAATTAGAATATGGAGCTAGAATGTATTATGCTGGGGTAAATAAGTCAGTCAGAGAAAGACAAATACTGTATGATTTCATTCATATGTGGAATTTAAGAAACAAAACAGATAAAGGAGGGGTCAGAGAAGATAAAAAAGGTAAACTACAGGAGACTCTTTACTGTAGAGAACAAATTGAGGATTGATAAGGGGAAGGTGGTGGGAGCTGGGCTAGAGGGTGATAGTTATTATGAAGGGCACCTGTTGTGGGGCACCTGGGTGCCTCAGTTGATTAAGCATCTGACTCTTAATTTCAACTCAGGTCACCATCTCATGGTTTGTGGGTTTGAGCCCCACATAGGGCTCTGTCAGCACGGAGCCTGCTTAGAATTCTCTCCCCCCGCCTCCACCCCTTTGCCCCTTCCCCACTTATACTCCTGTTCAAAAAAAATAAATAAATAAACATTAAAAAAAAAAGGAGGGCACTTGTGATGAACACTGGGTGTTGTATGTGAGTGATGAATCACTGAATTCTACTGAAACCAAAATGCACTGTATATTAACTAACTAAAATAATAAATAAATAAAACTATTCACCAATACAAAGTAATATAAAGCAGGAAAAAAAGAATTCCTCATAGAGCATGTGTAAGATATCAACATATAATATAGTCTAAATATCATCATTACTTTCATCCACTTCATGAAATCCTACATTTTTTTCAAGGTTTGGAAATTTCACTTTGCATTCTTTACGAATAACACTCAAATTAACAAAGTTGAGTCAGGAATTAGGGATGCTTGTACAAAGCAGGGAAAAATGTTAAGAGAGCAGCCTGGTTTTTACATCATTTATTCATATCAAAATTTTCATCTTACAACAACTTTTGAATTATTTGGGATGGTATTGCAGAGTTTTAAGGAACTGAATTTTCACAAAAACATGACCCGCATTAAGATAAAATCAACATTATGTGAACATAAGTGTTCATGATTTACATTTTGGTTGAATATTATTTTTCTATTTAATGCTTTCTAAGTCAAATTCTGTTTTCTCTGATATCAACAGGGCGAGCAAAGAAGTTTCTCTTTTTTCTCTTTTTAATTTTTTGAGTATATATTTTGCTTATCATTTTACATTTGACATTTTCGTTTCATAGTTGTAGGCAGGTTTCTTACATTCATCAACATTTATAGGTTAACTTGACACATAGACGTGCATTTCATTTAAAACCTAGATATTTTGTTTATTACTCTCACTTCTATATGCCATCTTCTTTCTGTTGTTTAATATAATACTTTCTGATTCCTTGTGTTCTTGTTTTATTATGTTTTTTTTTCACATTTCCTTTAAACCTTTGTTTCTGGTGGCTATAACAAGTACCTAAAATTATAAATATTTCAAAATAATTTTCTTGATATTTGCTTATAAGTTAATGGCTTATTGTCCGAGCCATCCTCCTTTGTTCCACTGATATTTTGAATTTTTCCCTAGGTGTTTCAATGAAAAGTGTTAAAAAAAATGTATCTGAGACATTCTGTGAGCATCCATAATTGTAGCTTATTGATTTAAGGATGTGTAATGTACTATAACAACACATTCTTTCATCAGCATATCATTCTTATATCTTAATGCTATTTCTTAGTTTAAAAAATTTTGAAATTCTGGTTACTTAAGTAGAATTGACATACAATATTACATTAGGTGTACATCACAGTGATCAGACAGTTCTATACATTGTACAATGCTCACCATGATAAGTGTAGTTACCATCTGTCGCCATACAATGTTATTAAAATATCACTGACTATATTCCCTATGCTGTACTTTTCATCCTTTAGGATTTTTTTTTGCGGATTTTTATTATAAGTTATGAAAATATGGTCAATTTCCCCAAAGCAGCTTAAAGCAGAATGATGTAGCCCTCATGGATTTTCCCCCAAATTACCATGACCTGGAATCATCCCTTACAATCTCTTTTATGTCAGTGAATATGCTTCATAAACATTCCAACTGTCTGATATTTAAATCTACCCACTAAGTGTTAATTGTGTACTTCATATATTTCAGGACTGTAATAATAATAGATCATGAGGTTTTGAGAATGAATGCCTCATTCCTTCCTTGCAGGTATGGTCTAGCAGAAGTAGAAATCACTTGGACAAAAATATAAATGAGATATCATATAAAAGTGTCATTGATTCTGCCTGGGGGGTTAAAAATCAGGGCAGATTTCACAGACGAGGAAACAGTTTACCAAATGTCTCGATTTTCTTCTTAAAAAAATGACAAAACAAAGCAGAGGTCAGTAGAACTGTTGTTTGAATTAAAAAAAATCAGAACAAATGTGAAGTATTTTACACTTGTGATTTTTATTTGTGTTAAGACCTGTAGAAAAATAAAGGAGATGATGATAATGATTTTAATAGATATTATTTGTTGCAGCTGGCTGGGTTCCTATTCCCTTTCAATGTTAACGCCTTAAGTTTCTTTCTGGTATCTCCCCCTTTTCTGATTTGTAGTAACCCGGTGGTCTCAGAGATTGCCCCCAGCTTAGATGTGAGCTCTAATTAGTCTATTTCATTTAACAAAATTCCCTTTCTTAGCCAGTGATTGGTTTAAGGATCCAAACCTGTAATAAACCGAGTAGGGTGTTCCTTGACCAGAGATAGGTTCAGGAAAGGGCACAAGACTAAATTTGGGCCAATGAAATGGATGGGGAATTTTGAAAAGGGGATTCTGGGAAATTTTTTCTTACTCTTAAGGGACAACCTTCAGGGAGTTCTTTCTTGTTGGGCATTGGCAGATACGTTAGGAATACTGTAGCCGTCTGATTACCAGCCTGAAGATGAAGCTAGAGGTGTTTACTACTTCCTCCCCCCTCTCTAAGAATTACGGAGCAATGGAGTGGAAGCCACTGAATTAAGTAAATCCTAAACCCTGCATGACCTATGGACTTCCAGGTATGAGGGTCTATAAATGTTCTTACTGTTTAAGCCAGTTTAACTTGACTTTTCCAATGCTTCCTATCAAAGGCATTCCAATTATTGAGTAGCTAACAGCCGAGAATAAAAAGAGCTAGCCTGAGACTTAAATAAAATGCAACAATATTTTTAAATAACATAAGTAAGAATAATAAAAGTGGACAAAGGTGAAACCAGAGAACCTAAAATATTGGAAAACTAAAATGAGGATCAAAAGGTAGAAAATGATGAAAAGTTACAAATCAATTTGGAAAAAAAAGTCACTAAAATTGAGGAGAAGTGACTAAACTATTGAAAAACCATAAAATTTTTTGTGTGTACTCATAAGGCTCTTTCAGGAAAAGAAAGGAATGACTGGTATGCACATTACTTTACAATAGATGAAAATTTAATATAAAGGATGTTTCTGGCCAAAGGTACATAATAGAAATATCCATGTAGTTTTTAAAAAACAACTCATTCCTGGTGTTGGCCCTGGCAATTCTGATAAGACTAGTGTGACTGAAGCCCTGGCAAGCACAGTTTTACGGACTGTTGAAAACAAAACAATTTTGAATTTTGGTGGGACTGACCCTGCATGTATATCTTCCTGTTGTGTCTTTTTTTTAATTTTTAAAAAATGTTTATTTATTTTTGAGAGAGAAACACACACAGAATGTGAGCAAGGGAGGGCCAGAGAGAGAGAGGGAGACACAGAATCTGAAGCAGGCTCCAGACTCTGAGTTGTTAGCACAGAGTCTGATACAGGGCTTGAACCCACAGACTGTGAGATCATGACCTGAGCTGAAGTCGGCCACTTAACCAACTGAGCCACCCAGGCGCCCCCCCCCCCCAACCTTTTAAAGAATTTTTGTTCTGTGATCCTTTAGTTTTTTGAGGGAGGAGAGAGAGAGAGTGAGTACATGTGAGTGTACATAGCCAAGAGACAGAGAGAGAGGAAAAGAGAGAATCCCAAACAGTCTGTCCCCATGCTGTCAGTCCAGAGCCCGGACGGGGCAGGGGTGGGGGGGGTTTGATCATGCCATCTATGAGATCATGACCTGAGATGGAATCAGGAGTTGGAAGCTTAACTGACTGAGGCACCCAGGCACCTTTGTTAAATTTCTCTGTCGATGTTTCTCCATGGGTGCTACCTGTATCTCTCTCTGTGCATATCTATCTCTGCACATCAGTCTTCCTACATGCCTCCGAGCATGTGTGTGTGCCTCCGAGTCTCCCTTCTGTTTCTGAAACTGTCTTATTTCTTCTCTCTCTCTGTGTATAGTATATCTGTATGTCTATGGCTGTGTGTCTGTATGTTTATGCCTGTGGGTGTATAGCTCTTCTGCCTATGTCTCTGCATCTCTCTACGTGTTCATTCTTTGGGTCTCTATATATCTGTGTAGCCTTTTCTCTGTGTTTATTTACATGTCTGAGTGAATCTCTATTCATGTGTATTTCTTTTGTATCTCTCTTCCTGACACTGTTACTTGAGAGCAGACAAAAATCCCTGCATGTAAAAACAAACAACATGTAAAAACAAACAACATGTAAAAGGCATATCCAAATTCCAGGGACTTGGAGGGGTGGGTAATCCTTAAGGAAGCTTGGTCAGCCAGTCGAAATCCTGCCTCTCCACCCACCACCTCCGGGATGCTGCAGAGCAGTAAAATCATTAGTCGTGGGGACAAACTGTGCCTTGGAGTGGCTTACGATGGGTGCGCTGACCATTCAGCTCTGGTCTCAAACTCACAGTGCAGGGCAGAAAACTCCCAATGCTGAGAGCAAATTTGTTATTCATTTTGATGATCCTAATCATAAAATAATCCTGCTTGCATGTAAATATCATTACATGGTCCTGTTACTTGATGACTTTCATAATCACACAACTCTCTAGGACATGGGCATCGGGCACAGCCACATCATGGGTCCATCAAGGGACACTTGCAGCTCTCTTCGATTGCAAAGCACTTTTGTGTGATACTCTGCATTTTGGTGAGCAGCACTCTCTTCTGTCCTATTTCAACCTTGCTTCTGAATATACTGTGTGCCTCTTCTTTCCTGAATCCCTGACTTTTAAGCCTGTCACGTTCCGATCTTATGTAGTTGTTCTTCCTCAGTTTCTCACAGGAGCATTCTCCACTTTGTCCTTCCTTAATTACTTTCTGCTTCTCCAGATCAGATACTTATCACTCCCCTACCACCGTTTTTTTTTTTCAGTCTATGTAAGTTCCAACACTGACACCCTGTCTCCATTTCTCTATGAATAGTCCCCATAGCATTCTCTGGTAAAATACAGGTCCAACATTTCCCAAGGTAGTTTTAAAATATATTAGCCCACAGTATGATTTACGAGTCACATGATAAAGGATGACCATGATCTCTGGAATGATCTCTGAAAGAAAAGGACTGTATGCTAAAGCCCAAATTCCAATCTTTGCTCTGGCTTTGGGGCCTCAGAGGAGGTCACTTCTGCAGGCTGCCATTATCCATGTGGATAATGAGGAATTAGACCTTATGATCGTTAAGATATGGTTGTACCCTAAAACTTTCTAGTCATCATAGACACAGATTTTTGCTGAAATAGAAACATGTATTACCATTCAATTTATGACACTTAAGGCATTTATGATCACAATCCCCTATGCTCGTGTTCCCAATCAATTCAACATTAGTTAACTTTCTCAAAACAAATTTGCATTTATATTTTGCACATGATTTCTAATTTGGTTTCGTTTGTGTTCTCTAATTTAGCCCTTTGTAAAACTTTTACTGAAAAATAATCCAATAGACTAGAACTCATTTCACTGCTAAGAGGCAGAATATGTCCTTAATTTCATCTCTCATTATAAATTCCAACAACTTAGTTTATATTCATTCATTTACAGTACATTAGTTGCCTTTTTTCACACATGAGGAGTTTGAATCTAGCAGACTTAGAATAGAGCAAATTTATTGATATAAAATGCAGTCTTTGGCTTTTAGATCACAAAAGAACAATGCTATTTAAGACAATAGGGCCCTTTGGCTCTCAAACTAGTTACCCTGAAAATGAACTTGTAATCTTCTTGGAAGTGTAGAATGCTACATCTTCATGCTCTTAGAAGGCCTTTTCTAAGAAATCTGTTCCGTCCAGATCATTACTAAATGATATAGTAAACGAATTGTAAAAGTCAGAAAGAATAATGAATATAAGACATTTGGTTAACTAGAGCATGAATATCGAGAGGAGTAGAATGTTGAATAAACCACGGTGAACTCATATCCAAGAACATATCTTTGGATTTTAAGATGTTTATTTTAAGGTGTTTTTTTAAAGATGTTTATTTATTTTAGAGAGAGAGAATGAATGAATGTGAGTGGGGAAGAGAGGCATAGTGAGAGAGAGAATCTTAAGCAGGCTCTACCCTCAGCACAGGACCAGGCACGGGGATCATGACCTGAGCCAAAATCAAGAGTTAGATGCTCAACTGAGGTACCCCCGATTTTGAGATAATTTTTTAAAAAGATTTTTGGCTTCAGAGAGTTCTGCCCTACCTGAAAAGGGTTCTGATATGAATAGTGGGTAACTCTTAAACCATGATGCATGAGACCGCTTCTGCTACAGCTCTAAACATTCAATTAACTGAAGCTCATTAGCTGAAGCAATGAAAAATAAAAGAGAAAACGTACAAATGGAATCAAGTCCCATAATTTGCATATTTTTGACTTCTGATGTCTTTACTTTTATCTATTTTTAACTGTCAGATAACAGTAACCTTGAGTTAAAACATCACCATAATTGTGCTTTCTTTTATTCCTAGTGTTTGTAACAGAAGTTTTGCTTTGTTTACTAGAATTCCTTGCTGCTCATTGAATGTAAATAGACTGACTGTTGTCATGACTGTCTGTGCCTTTCATTATCATTTCGGGATGGTTCTTTTTTTGTTTCACTTTACAATATTTCCTGTATTTAACTGATTTGAATATGAGAAGAAAAAAATAATGATGTCAATATATCAGACAGATAGTTTTTTTTTTTTTAAACAGCATGCATTTATTACTTGCAGTTTCTGTGGGTCAGGAGTCCAGTTACAGCTTAACTGGGTACCCTGCCTAGGGTCACCCAACTGCAGTCAAGGTGTTAGCTAGGCTGCTTTTTCATCTGGAAACTCAAATGGGGAAGAACCTGTTCCCAGGCTCACTCGGGCTGTGGGCAAAGTTAATTTCCTTATGGTTCTAGGAGGAAGGGTATTAGCTTCTTGCCTATCATCTGGAGGTCTCCCTCATCTCTTAAAGGCTACTCTAAGTTCTGTGCCTCCCAACATGGTCACTTCCTTCCCCAAAGCCAACCAAGGAGAGGGCGTCTCCACGATGAGTCTGCAAGTCAGATGGAGATTAATAAAACACAGCATACTTAAAGGATTGATATCCCACCACTTTTGTCATATTTTTTCTTTTTAAAAAATTTTTAATATAATTTATTACCAAGTTGGTTTCCATATAACACCCAGTGCTCTTCCCCATACGTACCTCTCTCTATGACCATCACTCCTCTTCCCCTTCCCTCTTCAGTCCTCAGTTTGTGCTCAGCATTCAAAAGTCTCTCATGATTTGCCTCCCTCCCTCTCCCCAACTCTTTCCCCCACCCTTTCCCCTTCCCATGGTCTCCTATTAGGTTTCTCCTGTTAGACCTATGAGTGAAAACATATGGTATCTATCCTTCTCTGCCTGACTTATTTCGCTTAGCATGACTCCCTCTAGGTCCATCCATTTTGCTACAAATGGCCAGATTTCGTTCTTTCTCATTGCCATGTAGTATTCCATTGTATATATAAACCACATCTTCTTGATCCATTCATCAGTTGATGGACATTTAGGCTCTTTCCATGTTTTGGCTATTGTTGACGGTGCTGCTATGAACATTGGGCCCCTATGCATCAGCACTTCTGTATCCCTTGGGTTGATCCCCAGTAGTGCTATTGCTGGGTCATAGGGGAGTTCTACTGATAGTTTTTTGAGGAACCTCCACACTGTTTTCCAGAGCGGCTGCACCAGTTTACATTCCCACCAACAGTGTAGGAGGGTGCCCGTCTCTCTACACCCTCGCCAGCATCTGTAGTCTCTTGATTTGTTCATTTCAGCCACTCTGACTGGCATGAGGTGGTATCTCAGTGTGGTTTTGATTTGTATTTCCCTAATGATGAGAGATGCTGAGCTTCGTTTCATGTACCTGTAGGCCATCTGGATGTCCTCTTTGGAGAAGTGTCTGTTCAGGTCTTCTGCCCATTTCTTTACTGGATTATTCATTTTCCAGGTATGGAGTTTGATGAGTTCCTTGTAGATTTTGGATACTAGCCCTTTATCTGATATGCCATTTGCCACTATCTTTTCCCATTCTGAAGGTTGCCTATTAGTTTTTTTTTTTTATTGTTTCCTTTGCAGTGCAGAAGCTTTTTATCTTGATGAGGTCCCAATAGTTCATTTTTGTTCTTGATTCCTTTGCCTTTGGGGATGTGTCAAGTAGGAAATTGCTGTGATTGAGGTCAAGGAGGCTATTACCTGCTTTTTCCTCTAGGATTTTGATGGTTTCCTGTCTCACATTCAGGTCCTTTATCCATTTTGAGTTTATTTTTGTGAATGGTGTAAGAAAGTGGTCTAGTTTCATTCTTCTGCATGTTGCTGTCCAGCTCTCCCAGCACCATGTGCTATAAGAGGCTTCAGACAGATAGTTTTGTCCACTGTTTTATTCTAATATTCTCATTTTAAGCATTTTTGTTGTATGTAGAAACATTCAAATATTTTTATTTTTATAAATCATAACATTTGATGTGCATCCTGCCTTTAAACTTTGTAACTTGCCTTTTATCTAAACAAATAAGATGTGTTTTATTTATTTAAAATTTTGTTAATGTTTATTGTTGAGGCAGACAGACAGACAGACAGACAGACAGACACACACACACACACACACACACACAGCATGAGCGGGGAAGGGGCAGAGAGAGAGAGTAAGACAAAGAATCAAAAGCAGGCTCCAGACTCTGAGCTGTCAGTACAGAGTCCGATGTGAGGCTCAAACACATGACCATGACTTAAGCAGTGTCCGAAGTTTAACAGACAGCCACTCAGGGACCCCATAAATAAGATGTATTTTAAATTCCTGATATGAACCAAGAATTGTACTAAGCATTATTATAAAGATGCTGGCACTAGGTTTTGTTCAGTTCCTTATCTTTTACTGATTGACTGAAGCATGATTTTATTTTTTATTTTATTAAAAAAAAATTTTTATGTCTTTCTTTTTGAGAGAGAGAGACAGCGACAGAGACAGAGAGCAAGTGGGGGAGGGGTAGAGAGAGAGAGGGAAACACAGAATCTGAAGCAGGCTCCAGGCTCTGAGCTGTCATCACAGAGCCCAACACGGGGCTCGAACCCTGCACAGACTGTGAGATCATGACCTGAGCTGAAGTCAGAGGCTCAACCGACTGAACCGCCCAGGTGTCCCAAAGTATGATTTTTAAAAATTTAGAAACTTTGGGGTGCCTGGTGGCTCAGCCAGTAAAGTGTTCTCTCTCTCTCTCTCTCTCAAAAATAATAAATAAACATAAATTTTTTTTTAAATTTAGAAACCTGGGGTGCTTGTGTGGCTCAGTTTGTTGAGTGTCTAATTCTGGATTTCAGCTCAGGTCATGATTCCAGGGTTGTGAGTGTTGGGCTCTGTTCTGGGCATGGAGCTTGTTTGGGGTTCTCTTTTGCTCTCTCTCTCTCTTTATTTTTCTCTCTCCCTCTCTCTCTCCTCCCTCCCCCTCCATTCTCCCCCCCTTCTCCCTCCCTCCCTTCCCTTCTCTTTCTCCCTCCCTCTCTCCACCGCTATCCCTTTCCTGCTTGTGTGCATGCATTCTCTCTCAAAAAAAATTAGAAACTAAATCATTAATGCTATATGTGTGTGTGTTGATTATCTTAAAACTTCTCTAACTATTGTTATTTTTTTATATAACTTGAATAGCCCATGATAACTGTGGATTTGATTATATGGGAAAGAGAAGTGCTGTGTTTTATGGTTTTAACTTTTCAGTCTTCCACCAACCTATTGATCTAATTGGAACCATGAAAGCATTGCTGTGGGTTTTTACACTGTGTGTTTTTGGTAGTGTGTTTGTTTCAACACTTAGATCATTCTAACCGCTGCGGTTAGTGCTCTCCGTGTTTTTTTTCACCCACCTCTTTGATAAATGAATCTGTCAGTACCCATTTTTATCAACAACATCCCTGTTAAAAAATTCTTTCTGAAAATCAGCCTTCAGTACCTGGAGGTATTTCCTGAAGAAAATTTTGGTGAAAGGGCATATTTCATAATTATCTGAAGACGTCTGATAATTCTTTCTTTTGCTTCCATAGATAGCGATCAATATGGCGACACAGGCAATTCTTGAAGTATGCCCTTCTCTCCCAGCATTTCTCATTTAATTTGTTTTTTTATTTATTTCCAAGTATTATTATTTTTCTATCTAGGAGTCTGTACATCTATTTATTTTATACTTAAAATTTTGTGATATTATATGGCAGTCATGAGGGTTCCCACAAATGTCTTGCTTCACCTTTTTTTTCTAGATACTTAATAGGATTGTACTTCTCTGCCCTCTTTTAATTTAGACATGTAATTTGTTTTGGCTAACATAAAGTGAGTGAAAATGACATATGGTATGTCTGTGTGAAAGCGATAAAAGCTTGTGCAAATTGCCTAACGGTTGTACCCTGGTCAGCTTGTATCATTTAAGGACTAAGAAGGCATGGTCATTCCCTCCCCCAAATAATCTTCACTGGACTTTCAGCATGAACAAGAACTTAATTTTTCTATGTTAGGAATTGGGAGTTGTTGGTTTACTGCAACCATAACTGGTCTGTCTTGAGTGACAAGGACTATATGTTTGTGATCGTTCTTTGTGAATTGTTGGATCAACCCGGTGAGTCCTACCTATCTGGGGATAGTTTTTCCCTCTGCAATCAAGAGGAAATATCCTCAACTATATATGTGACTATCAATTTTGTGCTACTTAGACTTCTTCATTAATATCTGGTATTAAATGGTGAGATCTTTGACACATATTCTTCAGATCCATCCTCTTTTCTATGGAGAACTAAATAATGTTCTGAATTGCCTGCATTTTGGTGATGTGCAGAGAGACATGTTCAGATAAAGAGATGTAGTGAGTGTTCTCTTGAACTCTTTTGAAGGCTCTAGATAACTTTCACATCTATTTCCTTTTATTTTGTTCTCTGCAATATAGATTCCACCCTTTAATGATTGCAGCAGAGTTTTTATCCCATTTCATATAATATTCATTATGCCACAATGTTTTAAATACCTGCTGTCTTGTATCACATTAGGGACATGGTCACTTCAAGTAATAATTACATATATTTAAAGTACTTAGTTAAGAAAACCCTTGAAAATAATCCCTCAGGAATATCAGGGTCCAGGAAATTAAGCTAAACATAAAGAAAGAAGGTAGCAGATTGGTTTTTCAAACTCGTGAAGATTATCAGAAAGACACTGGAGAATGAACGAAGGTTGATCATCAGTTTTTCAGGGATAGAACACTTCGACTGTTTTTTTATATCTTATTTATCTTCAGAAAAATCTCCTCATACACCATTTGATAGATGAGAAAATGGAGTTCAGAGATATTGAAACATATGATGGAGATCTCACATAGCAAGTAACCTGCAGGGTTTATAAATTAAACTCATCATTTCTATACCACTTTGTCTTCCAGGAAGAAGGAGGTTTCATACCTGAGACCAAGGAAGCTGGCCTCCAGGAACCTTAGTATCACTTTTGTCTAGTTTATGTCCATATAATTCCTCTGTGTTTATTTCTTTCATTGTCAGGAAGGGGATAGAGCCTCGCTCCTTTTGCTGGGAGGTGACTTCTGACCAGATATTAATCAAGTTCTCCAATTCCTTTTCTTTCATAAAATATTTTAGTGTCAAGGTTAATTCAACATGATTTCTTTTGATTATTTGGGGGGAAGCTAAATGCGGGAGAGGCAATATCTACCTTGATAAAGGGTGTAAAAATATTAGGCAGGAAGGTCGAGGAAGCAAAGGAAGCTCTGAAGGCAAATGCCCAGAGATTAGCAAAAGTTTCCAGAAGAAACTGAGGCTTCCAAAGATTGTGAATTACTGGATCCAAGCCAAAATCCAAAGGTAGAAGGACAGCCAATGGGCAATTTACATGAAGCAATCTGTTAATAAGCCACTCAGTCTGTGGGGTTTTTTTTTTTTTTTTGTCATAACAGCCTGATCAGACTAAGACAGCTGGTATTCTTGGATGTTTCATTAATGTTGCTTTTCTGTGGACCTTGTTCCTGATCTGATCATGGCATTCGTGAACGCTTTCAGTTGCAAAACATAGTCCTTCAGCTCTGAGCAATACTCTTGAAAATATCTTAAAATAATTTATTCTCTATATTGTCCCAGCATTTTATAATCCTAATACAGTATCAAGTTCTCTTGTTTGTCTATTTTGTTTCCTGGTTTGCTTCTGACTGGTGTGTGTGTGTGTGTGTGTGTGTGTGTGTGTGTGTGTGTGTGTGTGTGCTCGCGCGCGTGCGTGTGTGTTTAAATAATCAAATCTTTTCCTTTAGGGTTCTTTTTTTTTAATAGTGTATTGTCAAGTTGGTTTCCATATAACACCCAGTGCTCATCCCCACGAATGCCCTCCTCCATGACCATCACCCTCCTTCCCCTTTCCCCCACCCCCCATTAACCCTCAGTTTGTTCTCAGTATTTAGGAGTCTCTCATGATTTGCCTCCTTCCCTCTACTTAACTATTTTTTTTCCTTCCCCTCCCCCATGGTCCTCTGTTAAGTTTCTCCTGTTCCACATATGAGTGAAAACATATGGTATCTATCTGTCCTTCTCTGCCTGACTTATTTCACTTAGCATGACACCCTTGAGTTCCATCCATATTGCCATGAATAGCCAGATTTCATTCTTTCTCATTGCCGTGTAATACTCCATTGTATATATAAACTACATCTTCTTGATCCATTCATCAGTTGATGGACATTTAGGCTCTTTCCATGATTTGGCTATTGTAGAAAGTGCTGCTATGAACATTGGAGTACATGTGCTCCTATGCATCAGCACTTCTGTATCCCTTGGGTAAATCCCTAGCAGTGCTATTGCTGGGTCATAGGAGAGTTCTATGGATAGTTTTTTGAGGAACCTCCACACTGTTTTCCAGAGCGGCTGCACCAGTTTACATTCCCACCAACAGTGTAGGAGGGTGCCCGTCTCTCCACACCCTCGCCAGCATCTATAGTCTCCTGATTTGTTCATTTTAGACACTCTGTCTGGTGTGAGGTAGTATCTCAGTGTGGCTTTGATTTGTATTTCCTCCTTTAGGGTTCTCAAGTTATGATTTATTTTCATATATTTTGTTGTAGACTTTAATAATTCAAACTATTTCTTTTGTGCACACTTAATATAGAAAAGTATGACTAACTATCCATAACCTTACATTCATGAAAATATCTTAACTTCTTTTAATATAAAAATACTATATGAATATGACAAAAAATGGAATCACATAGAAAGTTATAAAATAAAGATAAAATGCTCTATATTCCATCTTCCCCCACCCCCACCAAAATCTCTCTTAAGGATATCAAAATGTCTATGGTATCCTTCCATATGGGTGTGTGTGTGTTTATGTATACATACATAATCGATAGATGTTATGAAAAATAACAAAATAACAAAAATCACAAAATAACCTTTAATGTTAATAATATGTTAAATTATCTGTTATAAAAGGTATCACATCTGAGAGATCACACTCGGTATGCTATTCTCTTCTTTACTTGTTTTGACTTAATATACCTGAGAGATTTTCCACCTTACCGTATAAAAATGTGCCTCATTAATTTTAAGATTTCTAATATTCCATGTATAGATAAACCATCATTTATTTGACCGTTGGTAGATATTTTAGGTTGATTCACCACACGTGAGGCCGCTACAAGCAAGATCGTGCATTGCTTAGCAGAAACTCACACACATATCCTAGCAGGGGAAATCTTAGGTGAGGAGATCTCAAAAGATCTCAAAAGAGCAATTCTTCACTGAACTGAGTTGTGGGATCCCCTGAGAGAATGTAGACAAATATGTCCCCTGTAGAATTTACTACAACCTCAGTTTTCCTCACATGTACTACTTACAGATCCCAACAGCGACCATTCCTTTCTTATTTGTTGAAAAACTAAACAGAAATAGTAACTGCCTCTCACAGAGTTGTTGAGAGGTTTGAAAAGATGTGTAAATGCCTAAATATGACTTGTACTTTGTGAATAGTTACTTTTATTCTTCTACTTGTAATTAGAGAGGTAAAAAAAAAACCTATGATAGACCAATGAAAGAAATACAACTTACCTGTGGGGATCTTTGATTCCAAAGCAGATATGATAGAGGTTGAGGGGAGCTCTAGTACTAAATCATGTTAGCATATTTGTAACCATTGCCTGAACTACTTTCAAAATGAATTGACTTAATTTATTAAGACACTTGCATAATTTAAAAATGAAGGAAAATAAAAAAACCAATAAAGATTAAACAAATCATGAAATACGAGGGGAAAGAAACCAAGAACATAGAATTATATAGTTACTGCTATTGGTCCTCTCATTTAACCATGAGGACCCATATTTCCCTATTAGATGTAGAAGCCAGAAACTGTACTTTGTTTGTGAAAAGCGTGCTGTTTTCTATGCCTCATCCTCAAACCGCTGCCCCCCGCCCATCCCTCTGCCTCTGTGGGAGGCAAGCTCCTTTGTACATCAACAATATTCCTTGTTTTCCTGTCTAAGTTACTTCTCTGCATCCAGCATCTGGTGAGACCACACTGAAAACAAATAAATGAGCCCTCTTCAAACATCAAAAGGAGACCAAAAGGGAGGAAGAACGAAATTGGGGCCAAAAGGTTAAGAGAGGGAAGATGTAGTTGCTCTTTTTTCTGGGCTAGTACACGGTGCTTTCTGTCTGAGTGAGCAATTAGAGACCTCTGGGGAGCCAGGTTTCTGTATTTCTGCCCCAAACCTTGGTAATTTGGTCCTTGGTGTAGTTGTCCTTGAATTTTTTATGTATGTATTTTTTCCCCTGACACTTTGGGTCAAAATGTCTCCGTTAAGAGTGTTCCATTCTCTGTAATAAATTCCCAATTTCAAACTGCTGCTGTGACAGTGCTAAAGTGTTTCTTACACACATGCCCCAGTCCTACAATCTCAGAGCCAACAGAAGGTGAACATGAGAAATCATAGGTAAAAGGAGTAGAGACTCTGTGGTTCCTATATATACACAGGGGTGCACAAATATTAATAAGTATGTCTTCTCGTTTCTGTTGGCATGACTACGATCTACTTTTCCAGCTATTCTTTTTTTTTTTTTAATTTTTTAAATGTCTGTTTATTTTTGAGAGAGACATAGACAGATAGCGCATGGGCAGGGGAAGGGCAGAGAGAGAGGGAGACACAGAATCCGAAGCAGGTTCCAGGCTTTGAGCTGTCAGCACAGAGCCTGACATGGGGCTTGAATCCACAAATTAAGAGGTCATGACCTGAGCCAAAGTCAGATGATTTACTGGTTGAGCCACCCAGATGCCCCTACTTTTCCGGCACTTCTAACCTCTTCTTCTGTCTCTACTCTTCTATCTCCATTGTAAACGTAAGTGTATACATCCAGCCAAAAGATAGACATGTACACAAATATATATGTGTATGTATACACATATGTATGTATATCTGTGCATGTGTCTTTCAATATATAGAATAATTTTAGTTTTAGAGTAACTACAGAAATGAGGCGACATGATTCAGGTAATGATGCCCTTATTCTAATGCCAAAGAGAGAGAAGATGCTCAAGAAATAATAGTTGCATTTAAACACAATACTAGAGGGGCACCTGGGTTGCTTGGTAAGTGTCTTACTCTTGATCTGAGCTCAAGTCTTGGTCTCAGGGTCGTGAGCTCATGCCCTGCATTGGGCTCTGGGCTACTTGTAAAGCCCATTAAAAAAATAGATACACTACCGGCTTTTTGGTTTGTCACATAATTTTCTAGAGTAAACAGAATAATCACATGAATAAAAGAATTTGTTTTTCAGCAAGATAAAATAGATCATATTAACATTGAAGAAACAAAAACAATAGGCCTTACTTTCTCTTTGGCAGTCCTTTATCATTATTTATTTATTTATGTATTTATTTATTTTTATGTCTTTATTTTATTTTGAGAGAGAGAGAGAGACAGAGAAAGAGACAGAGAGTGAGCAGGGAGCAGGGTAGGGGCAGAGAGAGAGAGAGAGAGAGAGAGAGAGAGAGAGAGAGAGAGAGAGAGAGAGAGAGAAGGACACAGAATAGGCAGCCGGATCCAGGCTCCAAGCTGTCAGCACAGAGCCGGTTGTGGGGCTCAACCCCACTGTGAGATCATGACCTGAGCCGAAGTTGGACACTTAACCGACTGAGCCACCCAAGCCCCCGCCCTGGCAGTCCTTTAGAAAAATATACTAAAGATAATGGAAGAACACAAATGCCATTTAACAAATTCAGTGCCTTACAAAATGAAAGACATTGAGTTGGTAATTGAAGGAAAGAGAGCCCAATGTGGGGCTCGATCCCATGACTCAAGCTGAAATTAAGAGTCAGACACGTAACCAACTTAGCCACCCAGATACCCCTAAAATATGGCATTTTAAAACTTGTACAATTTTCTCATTAATTGGTTCCTGACTATAAAATCAAATTTATTCTCCATGGGTATTTGTAAAATATTTATGCCTGAATCCTAACTGTTATTCATAGAGAATAGTTTAGACTTCAGTTTCCCAAGAAGTAAACTACAATCGATTTTTAAAGGATTTCCTTATAAATCTATGGGTTAATCACTTAGGATAAATGAATAATTTTTACTAAAATTTAGAGAGACTCTGTACTGAACATGTTATTGTGTGACTACATGTATAGAATGAATAAAAATGAATGCATTGGCAAAGATGTATGACGTAGTCCATTGTTGACTGTGATAATAATTCACATAAAATTATTTTCAGCATTATTTATATAAGCTTAAAATAAAAACACTACAGCAGTTGGGACGTTTGGATGGTCAGGGGAGAGACTGGTTGGACAATGAGGCTGCTGCCTTCGTGCTGTGATGAGACACATGTGTGATTCAACAGTAGAATGATAGCATTCGTGACAGTATTCTGGAAATATGAGAGAAGGGTATTGCTTACTAGAGTAGGCAGAGCAATGGCCCCACAGATGTCCACCTTCCAATTCCCAGACTCTGTGAATGTATTTATCTTACAAAACAAGAGTGACTTTTCAGATATGATAATGTGAGGGATTTTGAGATGGGGAGATTATGCTAGAATGTTCAGGTGAGCCCAGAATAATCACACGGGTCCTTCTGGAAGGAGGCAGAAGGGTCAGAATTAGCAAAAGCTGTGATGATAGAAGCAGACATTGAAGTGATGTGCGGAAAGAACCATGAACCAAGAAATGTCGGAAGCCTCTCAGCACTGGAAAAGGCAAGGAAACATTCTCCCCTAGAGCTTCCAGAAATAATGCAGCACTGCTGACCCACTTTAGACATCTGACTCCAGAACTGTCACAACATATTTGTGTTGTTTTAAGCTATACTGTTTGTGGTATTTGTTATAGAGGCATTTGGAAACTAGTACTTGCTGTTATGTTTATGGATATAAATAGGTTGTGGGCTATTTGATTATTTTATATAGATGAACGATTCATTATTCCACTTTATGATCATGAAAGTAAACTAGTTGGAGACAAAATTAAATTTCTGCCTCAATAATTGCATGGATTAGTATGCTTTTGATAATGGGGAAATTCCAAATAAATGTCACATAAAGTAAGAGCTAATTCTATTAGTCAGTTAATGACACTGTTAAAGATAAACTGCTGGAGCTGTGTATTAAGCTCAATGTTTCAACTAGAGAAAGAGGAGAGGAACTCACGGTAAAGGATGCAAGGTTCATTTTAAAGTGTGGATGATCCTGGTCCCCTCCTGAGATGTTCTTGACCAGCCACAGGTAACATTCATGAGGTCTTCCTGTGTGTTACTTTTTTCATGACGTATTTTCATTTAGAAGGCCTTATACCCTAAAACAGGGACTTAAATGTCACCATTTACTTACTTTCTGTTCATTCTAAGACATGCTGATTGGCTTCTTTGTGACCTATAAACACAGCTAAGTTCTAGACTGATTAAGTAGCAAACTTAAAAAAAGGGCCTAATGATTTTAGCAGTAGAAGCAGCACGTGACACCTCCGCGTCCTTTACCGGGGGGTTGATCTATCCAGAAGAAAGCCATACCTATATCCTTTCCCCTCAATACTAGATCTCAAGAAATAGCACTCACTGAGCACAGGAACTGAACACAGGAATTGAGCACAAGCTGGATGTGGATATGAAGGTGATGGGTTCCCTTGGATCAGAGTTTGGCCAAATGAAGTTCCCATGGAAAAATAAACTAACAACTGTTGCAGACCTGTTTTATGAGCAGAATTCTGTCTTTTTTAGTATTTCTCTCAGCATTACTAATAGTGCATAGTAACAAGGCCTACTGCTTACTAACCTATCTCTTCTCCTAAGAGAATACCAAAGCACTAAAGCAGGGAACAATTCCTAATTCCTAGTTTAGACTCCTATTTCTCTGGCATATTCAGGAATAATGAAAAAGAATAGTCTGGGATATGAAGGAAACTAAGCATATACGTTAATACTTTTCACACATAACATTAGTTAATTTATTTGGAAATTCTAACTGGTTTAGAACAAGCTGAACCTGGCTATGTGTACTCAGTAGGAAAACTTAAAATAATTACTCTTTTAAAAATTGAGCATCTCCTGTTAGAGATAAATAGTGATACAGGTCATAAAATTCTAGTTGAAATATCAACTTGCACATTTTGAAACACAGCATTTGGAGCACAACATTATCTGAAGGGTGATTTTTTTTAAACTCAGTATTTTTTAATTATACAAAGCCAATCTCCTGTAAATGTTAATGCTAAATTTTTTGTCTAAGGACAAATGAGTGTCATTAATTTGTAGGTCTTAAATACATGAGCATAAATGTCATTTTGCAATTGTAGTATGTGAATATAAGGAGAAAGAAAAACTTCTCAGTTTATTTTACCATATTAGAAAAACTCATTTTAAATATGTCATATGCAGAGTTCAGTAAGTTATGTAATGATTCTATCCCGTTTAATCATTTTGGGAAAAGGCATGTCACAGAGACCCAAATGATCATGATGGCTGCTAGCCCAACATAGGTATTTAACTTCTGTCAATAGTAGCGGTATCCAGGGTCATGCAATGTTGCATGATTTAAAGTAGTTTTCTCCCTGGCCTTCTAATGTCTAACTGGTGAGATGCCATCTCTTGAGTATGCAGTTACAATTCATGGAGTGTAGAGTCATACTTTATTCCTTATCAGAACTTACGGTAGACATTTGATGAATTATTATCATTAGTGATGAATAATGACTAAATGTTTGTTAAATGGCTCTTACACATGTAAGAGGTGGTCCATTCAGCACCCAAAGTACTTGTATATTTGTAATTAATATATCACAGGGTGACAATGTTGGAGCTTCCTAGAGAGTTGTCCCTAGTTAACAGAGATGCTCCCTATCTCGTGGAAGTTCCTTCTTGCAGACAGTTGTGCACATGATTTGATGAACATCACACAAGCTTGTTGTGGAGTCACTTCTCTGTGGTTCTGGTTTCAGTGGATGGTAGTACTTTTGGAAGTTGGAATAGGCTTCTGTTTATCTCTTGTTTCACTATTTCTCTGCTGTTTCTTCTTGTTCTTTTTATAAATGTGAGGGAATTTATAGATGTGTCCCTTATCAATGATCCCTACTTCATAAGCTCACCAGCTGTAATAGAAAAATGTGTAAAGGTAAAGATCAAATGTACTTTTAAAATATAGTTTATTGTCAAGTTGGTTTCCATAGAACATCCAGTGCTCATCCCCACAAGTGCCCTCCTCCATGCCCATCACCCCCCTTCCCTTTTACCCCTCCCCCTTCAGCCCTCAGTTGTTTTCAGTATTCAAGAGTCTCTCATGATTTGCCTCCTTCCCTCTCCCTAACTCTTTTCCCCCATTCCCCTCCCCATGGTCCTCTGTTAAGTTTCTCCTGTTAGACTTATAAGTAAAAACATATGGTATCTGTCCTTCTCTGCCTGACTTATTTCACTTAGCATGACACCCTTGATTTCCGAAAACAGAAAATAGATGGATTTTGGGTTTTTTTTTTTTTATCCATTCTGCTACCCTGTGTCATTTGGTTGGAGAATTTAGTCCATTTATATTCAGTGTTATTGAAAAATATGGTTTAGGTTCATTGTGTTCTCTGTAGGGTTCATGCTTGTAGTGGTGTCTCTGGTACCTTGTATTCCTTGTGACACTTCCCTCATAAAGTCCTTCTTAGGGTTTCTTGTAAGGCTGGTTTGGTGGTGATGAATTCTCTCTTATTTGAATGACAGGCTTGCTGGAGAAAGGATTCTTGGCTGCATATTTTTCCTGCTTATCACATTGAAGATTTCCTGCCATTCCTTTCTGGCCTGCCAAGATTCCGTAGATAGGTCGTGTAACCACTCTGATAGTTTTCCCTTAGTAGGTTAGGGCCCTTTAATCCCTAGGTGTTTTCAGAATTCTCTCTTTATCCTTATGTTTTGCCAGTTTCACTATGATATGTCATGCTGAAGGTCGATTCAAATTATGTCTGAGGAGAGTTCTTTGTACCTCTTGGATTTCAAGTCTATTTTCTTCACCAGATTGGGGAAGCTTTCAGCTATAATTTGATCAAGCACCCCTTCAGCGCCTTTCTCTCTTCCTTCTTCTTCAGGAATTCCTATGATACAGATATTGTTTTGTTTGATTGTGTCACTCAGGTTTCAAATTCTCCTTTTGTGCTCTTGGATCAATTTATCTCTCTTTTTATTGGCTTCCTCTTTTTCTATAATTGTGTCTTTTAATTCACTTATTCTCCTCTCTGCCTCTTCAGTCCGTGCAATGGCCACCTTCATTTTATTATGCACCTCATTTATAGCCTTTTTAACCTTGTCACGGCTATTTTTAAGGTCCCTAGTCTTTGTATCAATAGCTTCTCTGATGTCTTCCATGCTTTTTTGAAGCCCAGCAATTAATTTTATGGCAATTGTTCTAAATTATTGCTCAGTTATGTTGCTTTTATCTGTTTTAGGCAATTCTGTAGCTGTGACTTCTTCCTGGAATTTCTTTAGAGGAGAGTTCTTCCGTTTTATCACTCTGGCTAGCTCTCTGTCTCTTGTCAATTTTAAAAGCTTGTTATGCACTCGTACTTTTAAGTATTGCTATATTAAAGGAGGGTCATTGACTGTCCATGGTCTTTCCATTTAGGACATGTTCTTTTAATTGCGTCTCTTGGTTTCTCTTATTGTGGCTTTGGTTATTTTTTTCCCTCCACAGTGATATTTGGGACTCTCCAACATGTGTACTTTGGCTTGTTTCTTGAGATAGCCCTATAAGGCTGTCTTCTTAGTTGACTCTTTTTCTTTGCTTCCCAGACTCTTGTGGATCAGAGTATTGTGGCTTCAGTTCTTCTTAGTTTGATAGATGCAGGCAGGTGAAAATTAAAGGGCTCCCTCTGCCATCTTGCCCTACCCAAAATGTACTTTGTAACTGATATATAATAAATTGATTGAAAATACTAATTATATAAGAAGTAGTACACAACTTGGCTAAAATTCAGTAATATAGCAAAGAAACATATTTTACAAGAGGTAAAGCTGGGGAAAGGTTTTTATTCTAAACTATTAGTTACAATCAAAATCTATTGCAGAGTATTCAATACACAGGTTTAAAATTTAAAAATGGTGGACGTCTGGGTAACTTGGTTAGTTAAGCTCTGAATTCACAGTTTATGGGTTTGAGCTCCACATTGGGCTCTGTAGCTCAGCTCCTAGAGCCTGCTTCGGATTCTGTGTCTCCCTCTCTCGCTTTTGCACACACATGCGTATCTCTCTCTCTCAAAATTAAATAAATAAACATTAAAAAAATAGCAATGGGTAACAGCATTACATTATAATTACTTTTTTTGTGATTGTAGAAATTTTTGTTGATACAGTTAATGAAAGTAATATTGCCAAATAGAAAAAGTAATTATTCATAGATAACTAAAAAATCATGAATAGACAACTCAAAGCTATTAGATGTAATTAAAAAAGTTTACTTTAGGGTCTGAGTAAGAAAAAATAATTAAAATATAAGTGGCCCCGAATTCCAGCAATAACTACCTAAATTATATAATTGATACATAAATATAATTTGCAATATAACAGAACGATAAATATTTGGGGACTGGGCAATAAACAATCTGAGTGAACTAAATAAAGAAAACTATATAACGGGGACATGCCCAAAGGCACATGTTATATATGAGTTTATATGGTGTCCGTGGAGGAAGGTGGAGGAGAGGTTCGTTATGAATGGAATGGCAATGAAGAACAGAGCCATGACCAAATGACAGCGGCACATCAGGAAGAGAAGGGTGTGTTTAATTTATCTCCTTTTCCCTGAGGTTTAATAAAAAGAATAAGAGGTAACTGGAGATTAGATCATATTCCTCTTTCCACTAAATGTTGGGAAAATGGCCATCCTGTCCTAGTTAATCTACAGTTTGAATATCTTACCAATCAGGATCCAAACAGAACGTTTTGGTTTTTTTTTTTTTTTTTTTTTTTTTGGCATTTGAAAAATTCCTAGAAGTACAACTGAGCGAGCATATGAGAAATGAAATGTTTGCCAATGACAAAAAAGTTTCATTGACTTGATTATATGAAGATCTCATATGAAGGGAACTGGGAAAAAAATCTACGTGAGGAAGAAGGAGAAACAAGGGGAAACCTATAATTGTTACAAACAACTAATCCATATGAAAATAAAGTGGAACAGAAGAGCTTCAGGTCCTATCCATGTTACCTTTTAATTTTTTAAATGTTTTATTTAGATTTGAGAGAGACAGAGGGAAAGAGAGAGCATGAGTGGGGGAGAGACTCAGAGAGAGGGAAACACAGAATCTGAAGCAGGCTCCAGGCTCTGAGCTGTCAGCACAGAGCCCCATGTGGGGCTTGAACTCACAAACAGCTAGATCATGAGTTGAGCTGAAGTCAGACACTGAAATAACTGTGCCACCCAGATCCCCCTCCATGTTACCTTTTAGACTCCTTACCATTGTTGGCTTCATTTGCTAGAAAAATGAAACAGAGAAATTAGGTAGGTCACCTGAGGACGCAATTCAAATCAACAAACATTTATCAACTCCCTGATAGTAATAGATACTGAACTAAAATGCCAGACTTTTCAAAAAATAGGTAAGCTAATGGTCTTCCTTTGGACTTAAATATAGTTCAGAGGAGGAGCCATGAAAATAGGAAAAATAGATTTCAAGGCCAGGTCTTTTTGACATCAACATTCACATTAATTCCATTACCACACTATGTACTATAGTAGAATACAAGTAATACTGAGAGAGAGAGAAAGAATAGTACATTTTATTAGTTATCAAAAATATGAAAAAAATCCCCATAAATGCAAATAATTAACCCTTAATTAACAAATGTGAAAGTGCTATTTGTAACCCTCAGAGTTCGTGAGATTGGGCAAAAACCTGGCAGAGTTGTTCATCACTATCATTTGTGGTTTTATTCCAAAGAATTGTTCCTATTTTTGCAATTTGGCAATGGATTTCAAGAGTCAGAAACACATTTATATAATTTAAATAATGTTATTATTCATAATCTAATCTTTGAAACCACTTTGAGGGAAATGAATATATTAATGAAAAGATTTATTTATTTAAAAACTTTTTCTATAGTTTTCATCTGCCTTTCATCCTTTTGCGTGTTGCTTCCAGTTTTACCAACACCATTTATTGGAGAAACTGTCTTACACAACATTATTTCAATATTGGACTATGTTCCCTGTATGGTACTTTTCATCTCCATAACATTTATTTTATAACTGGAAGTTTCATCTCTTAATGCCATTCACCTAGTGTCCCCCCAAACCTCATCACTCTGGCAACTACCACTTTGTTTTTTGGATTTGTGATTCTGTTTCCATTTTTTAATTTCTTTGTTCATTTATTTTTTACAGTCCACATATAGGTGAAATAATATGGCATTTGTCTTTCTCTGACCTAATTCACTTAGTATAATACCCTTTAGGTCCATCCATGTTATCGCAAATGTCAAGATCTTATCCTCTTTTATGGCTGAGTAATATTCCATCATCTATGGATGCATGCTTAAATTGCTTCCATTATCTTGGCTATTGTAAATGATCCTGCAGTAAACATAGGGGTGTGTATAACTTTTTAAATTAGTGTTTTCATTTTCTCTGGGCAAATACCCAAAAGTGGAATTATTGGATCACATAGTATTTCTCTTGTTAATTTTTTGAGGAACCTTCATACTGTTTTCCATAGTGGTTGCACCAGTTGATATTTCCACCAACAGTGCATGAGAGCTCCCTTTTCTCCACATTCTCACAGCCTCACCAACACTTGTTATTTGTCTTTGTCTTTTTGATACTACTCATTCTGCCGTGTATGAGGTATCTTAATGTGATTTTTATTTGCCTTTTCCTGATGATTAGTGGTGTCTTTTCATGTTGGCTATCTATATGTTGTCTTTGGAAAAATGTTGATTCAAGTCCTCTACCCATTTTTAGATCAAATTATTTGTTTTCTTTTTGTTGTTTTTGGTGTGTGTGTGTGTGTGTGTGTGTGCGCGTGTGTGTGTGTGTGTGTTGGTATGTAAGTTCTTTATATGTTTTGGAAATTGACCCCTTTTTGGATATATCATTAACAAATATCTTCTCCCATTCAGTAAGATGCCTTTTAGTTTTGTTGACGGTTTCCATTTGCTGTGGAAAATAAAAAATCTTTTTATTTTGATGTCCCAATAGTTTAATTTTGCTTTTGTATACCTTATCTCAGGAGACATATGTAGAAAAATGTTGCTAATGCCAATGTCTAAGATTACTATTTGTTTTCTTCTAAGAATTTTATGGTTTCAGGTCTCACATGTAGGTCTTTAATCAATTTTAAGTTCATTTTTGTGAAGTAACAAAGAGGTCTGGTTTCATTCTTTTGCATGTTGCTTCCAGTTTTACCAACACCATTGATTAGAGAGACTGTCTTTTACCCACTGTATATTCTTGCCTCCTTTTTCAGAGATTAGTTGACAATGTGTGTGTTTATTTCTGGTTCTCTGTTCTGTTCCACTGATACAGGTGTTTATTTTTGTGCCAATACCATACTGTTTTGACTAGTATAGCTTTGTAGTATATCTTGGTAACTAGGATTCTGATACCTCTGGCTTTGTTTTTCTTAAGATTGGCTATTCAGTGTCTTTTGTGGTTATTCATAAAAAAGAATTATTTTTAATAATAATTAAATATAAAGGGGAAAGGAGGAGATAAATACAGTGGGATACTATTTTAATGACAGTATAGATGTCCAATAGGCTATCAAACCACTTTTGGAAATTGTGATGAGAGCAAGAGAGAGAGAAAGGAGGGAACCATGAAAATAAAGCTGCTTAATTGTGTGATAGTGAAAGTTCATCGGTATGTCCTTTTTTTTCATTATCTTGTAAAATTAAATGATTGTGTCTTAAATTTAAAATATGCCCAATGCAACCAAAATAAAAATATATAGTTTCAAATTACAGATGAAGAACAAATGTTATAATGTAAACTTTCTATTATGTTGGGTGTCCTCATGGACAGATGAAAAATGAGGCAGAATTTTTAACACTCTTGTAAGACTCTAACAGCATCTGGCAATTAACCAAAAGGAACTTATTTTATTTTAAGTTTTTATTTATTTATTTTGAGAGCCAGAGAATGTGCACAAGTGGGGGAGGGACAGAGAGAGGAACAGAAAGAATCCCAAGCAGGCTCTGCACTGTCAGTGACAAGCTCCGATTTGGGCTTGGACCTGGGAATTGTGAAATCATAACCTTGGGTGAAAGTTGAGATGAATACTTAACCAGCTGAGCCACCCAGGTGCACCAGGAATGTGTTTTAGTTTTAATACCAAGGTAGCGTTACTAATTTCATCCATTTTTAATAGACTAAAGTTCATACCTTCAAGATTTCCTCAGCTTAAGCTTTTATCTGGGAAATGAAGATTTTTTATCTCTTAACAGGAATCTTTAGATAAGAACAGATCAAGTTTTTGCAACCTATGAGCATCCCTACTACAGTTCTAATGCCCATTAAGACAGGTGACAATTTCCCATTTCTCTTTCTTCTTGGCCCACCCCTCTTCTTTTGCTCAAACACCTCATGCAAACTTTCTGTGTCAAGAGTGAATTCATTTTCTTCCCACTTGTCATTTTGAGAATCTTTCTCTTTGACAGACTTCCTCCAATTTCTTAGCATTTCCTTTTAACAAGAAATGTGTACTTGATGGTAACTCTTAGTCTCTTCCAGCCATATGCCTGTCTCTGGAAAGTAAATAAAAACTTCACACAAAATTCTCACTTGCAAACCTGAAGCTGATCGTTAATTTATTCGCTCTTTTAATAATGTTTAAAAACCATGGACAGTGCCAGGCTCTAGGTTGAATCAATCCCTCTCATACCCTCTGTCTTCCATTACAGATCCACCCATCAAATGAATTTCAACATTTACACAGGCCCCATACTCTTGTCCTCATCCTGTTTGCCCCTCCCCTCTGTTATGGGCATCTCTTATGGATCCCTCTTTAATTTTTTCCAAGTGCCTTCTGGAAATCTCAATTCACAGATAATAGCGTTTTGATAACTTCAGACTTTTCCCTGACTATTGGACTATTTACCTCTGGACTTAATTATCATTGCTGTTACCGTGTTGGTTTCTAAACAATCAACCACTCAGAGACCTTCATTCATACACACACACACTTGCACATTCATACCTTATTACTTGGAAGCATCATGTATAGTCAGCATTTCTCTGGCTCCTGTGCAAGTCTTGACATTTTTTAGCTTGACATTTTAGCTTTCAGAAATGCTCCTTACCTTTAAGCACATGAATTTAGTCCACTTCACAAGGTCTTTGACACCTGAGGTCCTGGGTTTGTGCATAGTTAATAATTTATGATGTCTGCATAGAAGCATTGCTCTGGGATTCCATTGGATCAAATGCCATCTACTTTCACTTCAGTGATCCACTGAGCTAACTACATGTAAGATCTTTTTACCACACAGACCTGTTCTCACTGAACAGTTCTCCCTGTGCCTATGTAAAATTCTCAGACCACATTTTCCATCCTACTTTCCTCTTGTACTTGCTCCCTTCATTCCCACTTAACATATTGCTGGGTAAGATATGGAGAAGTCAATACTGAGGGGGTTTGGGTGAAGTCATCGCCTCTCTGGCTTGGCTGCCCTTCACTGTTCACTCAGCCTATATCTCATGGTGAATTATTTTAGTGACATTCTCACGAGCACCATCGATTGCCTTGTCCACATTTTATTTATTTGTTTAATTTTGTTCATGATGCATCAATAGAGAAAAAAGGAATGAATCCAGGGCACTTGACTTAAAGGATTTTAAGTTGGGATGAAATTATATTTACAAGTAGCTCTTTTGGAAAATGATGATATTGTGACCTTGTTAAGTATTAATTTAATCGCTAATTAACAGGTAATGCAATAATTTTGTTTGTATTTTTAAAGAAAATGACTTTAAAGGCGATACCAAACAATACTGAGAAGAACCAAACCAAATTATGCATTATCCCCTCACCCGGAATTTTTAACAGTGTCAAAATTTGGTGACACCGTTCTTAGCATCTTTTGATGCATAAAAAGATAGCAATAATGATATAAAAATGGAATCTCACCATAAAATGTATTAAATGTTCTGGCTGAATTTAACATAAGGAAAAATGTGTGACGTGAAGCTGAAGGAATCACTAAGCTTCATAAGTATTTTTCATATGAGATAAGGTTAGAGATACTAGAACCCTGTTTGTCTCCACTTACTCTGTGATAATATGTTGAAGCCTTGGACTTTCAACTACAGTTCATTTACAGAGAAGATTAATTTACTCACTGCTATGAAAGATGAGAACATTAGCTCTCTGAGAATTTTCCTATTTGTTGACTTTTGTTTCTTATGTTTTTTGTTTGCTTGTTTGTTGAGGCAAATGACGATGTGTCTACTGCATTCTGTGAACATAATTCTCATCATTGTTCAGTGCTGCGTTTTTGGCAGTGTTCTCCACCTGCCATTTTATTAGCCTGTGTCTGTTTTTGATATTTGTATTAGTATCAGATCTTCCACTTGCTTTGTGGCCTTGGGTTTATTGCTTACTATGTCTTTCTTTAATCTGTAATAATAGTACCTGTGGTCATGGTGTTGTTTGTACCAGGCAAACATCAAGAAATACAAAAGTGACTTGAATTCTATTTTATTCTGGGTTTTTAAAATTGTTCATTGCATTTCCCCTCTGTCTTGTATGTTTACATAGTTTCTAAGCTGTTTCTTTTGCACTTGGTTCATGCTTAATGTCCAGACTTCCTAATTGTTATGATATGGTATGGGTTTATTTTCACTGGCTCTATTTTTCTTGGGACAACCTATAGAGTGATAGATACTGATTTTTATTAACCTTTAACCTAGGAAATAGGGAGTTTTTGAGGGACACAGCTCTAATGGGGCTCTGTGCAATTCTTGCTTGTCAGCTTAGACTCTGATATCTCTTTTAGATCTCTTTAAATGTCTTGCATTTGGATTATTTTACCCAACCAGGAATAAATCTATAATGATAGGCTATGGCTTGTTCTCCCAGTTTGTCCCAGAACCCTGAGAAACAAGATGTCTGGGAGCCCTTCCTCTATAGTGAGATCTTAACAGACTTACACTAAAGCTGTTCTCTCAGCCTGCATTTTTCCAATTCAAGGGTATTTGTTAAAGTTCTTAGTGTCTTTTAGATTGTCTGTGTTTCTTCTGAACTGCCTCTTAAGATGAATTTGGGATGGGAACTTTTTTCTGTGGCACAAGAATCTTCTTTTTCTTTCTTTACCCGTCATTTTTGGAAGTTGTTGCTATAAGAGCAAAACTTCTCTGCATTAAGAGGCTACAGTTAGGTAGAAGATGTACATTTCTCTAAGAATAGTGTATCTATATCTTTGTTTAGTACATTAGTGTCCATATGTCCTGAGGGCCTTTAGATCCTATCTAAGATTGAGTTCTCCCCAAATTAGACTCTGGGATGAGGACTTCTGAGTGAGTCATTAAAGGAACGGTCTTGAAAATTGTAAGAGAGGGAAGGAAACAGATCTCAGGTGAAATCCCATAGAAGATAGCCTCAGCCTCATCCCATAGAGGAATTGAGACAAGGGAACCAGGCTTGCACACCAAACGTACCTCCCTCCTCACTTGAGGACACTGGTACTAGAATCATTCTGATCTAAGAAGGTGAGTAGACCTTGTAAAGAAGCTGCAGGTGCTGTCCTTTGGAAATACAGTGAAGGTGGGTGGGTGGGGTGGGGTGGCAGTGGGTGGGAGAGGGGGAGGAATACAAAGAAGAAATGAGAAATGTGGATGGATCTGGAACAAGATCCAACATTAGTCATGACGGGTTTTCTAATGGCACAGTTGGACTCTCCCCTCGCGTTCCTCAATTTCTCTATATTTCCAATCTTCCTTTTTACACTTGCACTTTTCTATGAGATTTAAATAGCAATAAACCTACTTGTAGATTATATTTTGCATATTCAGTGCAGACACAATAATGGTGACTAACCCCTGATCATGAAGTTTACCTGCTGATTACTAAAAAAGAAACAAACAAACAAAAAAATCTCTTGTTGATTATTTGCATAAAATACACCTTTTAAAAAGTGTTACCGTAAGGAAACTTATTGGTGACAGTGATTCTGTAGGTCATGTGTTTCCTAGTCATCTGTGTATGCCGAGTGTAGCTGCAGGTCCCAGAAGAAGCCAAATTCTTCATTCAAGGCATTTGTACTCACATATAAAAATTTCTTATTTGATGGACATTACATTTAAAACTGAGTTAGTATGTGACAGTTTGTCCCTGGGGTTATGGAAATTGATCATTTTCACACTGGTTATTCCCTTAAGAAAACAACTGGTGCTCCAGTTTTGAATGTTCTTCGGGATTATGTCAAGTAGCAGAATCTTTGCAAAGTTCAGCTCATGGATTTCATTTGACCGAGGACCACAGTCTGCCTCCGCATATAATAAAGTACGGATTTGACAAGTCACATTTCACTTTAGAGAAAAGGGAAATGTTGGGAAAGACAGTCTCACGTGCACAAGTTTTAGTCAGTCCCCCATTGTCTGAATAAGAATAGGCCATGGGCCTGGATCCTTTCCTTCTTAACTGATAGATGCCCACAGCTTGTGTGGGACTTGTCACTTTGTGTGAAAATGGCTCTTCATGTTTCAGACTCAGTGTATGCTCTCCGTTCTGTTCAAGCATGTGTGTCATATGGATCCTGGCCAACCCCACTGCTGAATTTGTCCCCTTCAGGAAAGAGACAGGCTCTCTGTTCTTTGGCATCAGGGAGTGCATGTAGGCCACTGACCCTGCTACAGCTGCCAGGAGGGACCTACTGGCTATGGGAACCAGTGGCCACTCTGGGAGCTATCTTACTCGGCCTTTCTGCTCCGTGAGTAAAGCGTTGTTCTGTGCATGCTTGACTATGTCGTGTTTTCCTTGGTGCCTCTGATACCAAGATATAGTGGACAGAAGTATTCAGACTAGTCCTTCTGGTCATACCCTTTATCTGTTCAACAGATAAAGGTTAAGTTTGGGTTTTTTTGTTTGTTTGTTTTTTAAACAAGTACTATATTCCAAGACCTGTGCTGGGTGCCTTATGTGATTAATTATGTAATCTTTTACTGAAATCAAAATATTATTTAGAAAAATGCACAGATCTTACTGTTTACTTTGATGAGCCTTTGACATCGGTATGGACTTTTGTAGCAAGTGCACAGAGCAAGACACAATTTTTATCCCCCAGAATATTCCAATTTATAACTCTAGCCCTTTCTACCCCTAGTGCTTCCAAACACTATCGCAGTAGATTAGGTTGCCTGTATTTAGATTTAATATAACTGGAATCCTACAATTTGATCGTTTTGTCTGACTGCTTTTCCATTACCTAATATTTTGGAAGATTTTTCTCATGTTGCACGAGCCCATAGTAATTCTTTTTATTGCTAATTAGGATTTCATTGTATAATTGTACAGATATAGTGTTTTATTTAATTATTTTTTATGGATATTTGTGGTATTTTCAGTCCTTGACTATTATGAATAAGGATGTACACTGATATACAAGTGTTTTGTGGATGTGCATTTCTATTTCCCTTGGATTATAAATCCTCCAATATTTTTCCTCACTTAAAAGTATATTTTGGCTATTCTTGGGGCACCTGCATGGCTCAGTTGGTTGGACATTCTACTTCGGCTCAGGTCATGATCTCGTGGTCCATGAGTTTGAGCCCAGGCTCTGTCCTGACAGCTTGGAGCCTGCCTGCTTCAGATTCCATGTCTACCTCTCTCTGATCCTCCTCTGCTTGTATTCTCTCTCTCTCTAAAAAATAAAACATTTAAGAAAGTGTATTTTGGCTATTCTAGTTTTTTTTTCATTTTCATATATATATTAGATTTTTTTTTCTATTTTAAATAAGCTGCTCAAATTCTGACAGCTAATTGCAGTGAATCTATATGTTAATTTGAGGAGATAGGCCTCTTTAAAACTTTTCTTAATGTTTATTTTTTAAGAGAGAGAGAGATAGGATGGGAGCCGGAGAGGTGCAGAGAAAGAGGGAGACAGATTCTGAGGAAGGCTCCAGGCTCTGAGCTGTCAGTGCAGAGCCCAACATGGGGCTTAAACTCACGGACCACGAGATCATGACCTGAACTGAAGTCAGATGCTCAACTGACTGAGCCACTCAGGTGCCCCGAGGAGATAGACGTCTTAATGGTTCTTAGTCTTTAAATCAAGGAACATAGTATGTCTCATCTATACTTTGTTTAATTTATTTCAGTAATATTTCATATTAGTATAGAGTTCTTGCAAATCTTTTGTTAGATTTACTCCTAGGTGTTTGATATCTTCTGATATTATTGTAAATAATATTATTTAAAATTTTCTTTTTTAAGTTTTTATTGTTTGGGTATACAAATACAATTACCTTTTGACTTTGCATTTTGAGACTTTTGCTAAATTCCTTTTTATTATAATAGTTAGATTCCTTTGGATTTCCTGTATACAAATTATGTTGGAGCAAAGCAAAGCTATTCACTTGAAACACTTCTATTCTTTTATTTATTTACTTTTTATACCTGTGGGTACTAGCCAGTGCAATAATGCAAGAAAAAGAGATAAATATCCATAAATAAATAAATGACAGAGGACATGAAACTGTCACTATTTGCAAATGACACGATGACATGATTATGTTCATAAGATTTTTGCTGTATCTTTTTTTAATGTTTATTTATTTTTGAGAGACAGAGAGAAAAAGCGTGAGGAGGGGAGGGGCAAAGAGAGAAGGAGACACAGAATCTGAAGCAGGCTCCAGGCTCTGAGCTGTCAGCACAGAGCCCGCCGCAGGGCTCGAAACCATGAACTACAAGATCATGACCTGAGCCGAAGTCGGCTGCTTAACCGACTGAGCCACCCAGGTGCCCTTGCTATATCTTTTCAGAAAAGAGTTTACTTTTCAGTTTTTCCTTAACCTCTGTGTAACCTAGATATTATTTTCACAAACCTGTATATTCTCCCATAAAATATGAGAGGTTTCAATCATTATGTAAGGTAGACAATTGGTTTAGAAGGGCAAAGGCAAATCATAGAAGAATTCTGTGATTCAGGGATTGTAGTACAAATGGAATAGATGGACAATCTTAGAAAAATACCTGAAAAAAAAAACCCGAGAGTAGTGTTTATGGGAAGAGTAATGGTACTATAGATGTAGGTTAAAGTAATTACTCCAAAGGGTACCATTGACTTGATTGAGAAAATATTGTAAGAGAAGGTGAAAGCTGCACATGGGAAGGAATATGCCATAAATAGTAAGGAATGTTGTTATATGTTTGTAAGTCACAAGAGAGGAAACAGCTTTTCTGCTGTTTTTTGCTTGTAAAAAACATATGTAAGTTACCTAGGACCATTAACACCATTGCAATAGTTAAATAATTTCAGAGCTTGGGTTTGAAACTATAAAAGTCTTGTGTACTGTGATGATCATTATGATTTGGGCCCTTGCATATCTTTGTGTAATAATTGTCTTCTTTTTGATGTGGAAATTAACTCCAGAGAAGATTACTAAATGTCCAAAGTCAGTAATTAGAAAGTAGAACTGGGACTCAAATTCTGATCTTACTCTCTCCTCTCTGTAGTGCCAACAAAATTTATAAAAGAGTTTGTTGAAATGAGGCTATGGGTTGGGCATATAAAAGCCCATTAATTCTACACTTAGTATTATGTAAAGCTCTATTCCCTTAAATAGAAAAACAAATAGGGAGTATTAGAAACAGATTTAAATGTCCATTTGTGGTGCCGGTGGCTAACATTGTTTATGGATCGTATATTTATGTGTGTCAAACTGGCAGTATGGCACCTGACCTACTTTCTAAATGTCAAATGTTATTTCGAGGGTTTAAGCATCTGTAGCTTCAGACTTGCCTATTTTATAGGTTTTAGAAGAAACTTGTACAGAGATTTCATGATTGAACACACTGAAACTGTTACTTTAGGCATATTAATAAAAGTACCAAAGGAGAAATTGCCTTAGACTCTCTTGGCAAGAAGAAGAAAGAGAGTAAATGCTAAAAATGACACTTAGATTGAAAAAAGGAATTAAATTTGTATAAGACTGCATGTACACACACATACACACACACACACACACACACACACACAAAACACAAACTCACATATCCCTATAACAAAGCCATTCTGATTTCTCTTCTGGAGTATTTTGGCTTCTATACAGATATTCATATAATGGATACATAATTTCTATTATACATGTTATTAAATTGATGTTATTAAGTAATGCAGGTGTTCATTGAATATAGAAACACTGAAAACTAAGAAGGGAGTTTTAATTACATGCATTTATAATAAAAAAGAAGATGCCATTTTAGAATAAATAAAAGGAAGTTCTATTTTAATTGGTAGGACTAAATGTAAGTCCCAAGAAATTATATAAGCGAAAGTAAAAATATAATTTATTTTAAGATGTGTCTAGGCCAATAAAATGATGACAATCCCATATCATATTATTAAGGAAAATACGTTTACCTGAGTGTATTATATCCATTTGGTGGTAGATAATTCTGTTGATTCGCAAAATATTTCTTAATGTTACTGTCAGAGAAAACCTGGGCAGAGTGAACTATTGGTCTCACCTGGGAAAGACATTTGTTTACACTCAGTTTTCTCATCTATCAAGTGGGAATACTGTTAGTTACTAAACAAAACTTTTTGGGGGGAGGTAAAGAATTAGATAAACTACATGAGAATATGTTTTGAACTCTTCAGCTTTTACTTCGTTTATAAATTCTCATAAGTTTTATGTATACATTTAATTCATTTGGTTACTGAGTACTTCTTCATGCTGGGAAGTAGGAATGCAGTACTGACCAAGACGAAGTCCCTGCATCTGTGGAACTTCTATTCTTTTGGAGGAAACGGACAATAACACCAAATGCGGCAACTATTCATTTACGACTGTGGTATTGCTGAGCATGACCAAGTTCTGCTCTGGGTTAGGCAGGGAGGGAAGGTTACCTTGAGGAAGGAATCCTTGAGATGAACTCTAAAGGTTGAGTAAGCATTAACTAGACCCAGAGGAAAGCAGCTCCAAACAGAGGAAAGGGCATGTTCAAATGCTCTGAGGCAAGGGGAAATTAAGCCTGTGTTATGGGAACAAAATAAGATGAGGCCGGTTGTCAGAAAATAAGAAGGGAGTGGCTTAAAATCAAGCTGGTGAAGTAGCCTAGGGTGTCTGGTTCAAGTCCCTGCCAGATGGATATACCAAGAATGGCGAGGCTCTTCTGAGGGTTTTTAAGCAGATTTGCGGAATGGTCAGGCGTGTATTCTGAAAGGATGTCCCTGGCTACACTTTCCAAAAGGAACTGGGGAATGGTAGGACTAGGTTCTGTGAAATCAACTTAGAGGCTGCTAGAGTTGGCCAAATAAGTGACGGTAGCCAGAGTCGTGTGGTGACAGCAGAGCTACAGAAAGACATCCTGCAAGGGGTCAGTGCACCTGTTGATATTGATATAAATGCAGCTCTGTGTTACGCATGATTGGATTTCAGTGTGGTGCCTTAAACCTAAATGTCCTTGTGTCTATAATGTTTTGATTATTGAGGTCAAAATGAGCTGAGTGAAGGTCCTTTTTGCTATCAGTTATTTATAAACACATGAGCCTGGGTAAAGATGAAGTGTGGGTATAAATAAAAGTCACATTATTTAACAGGAACAGCCCCAGTACATGGCATTAAAGAATACGGAGCATTTCATTTCAGCTACTAACTGACAAATAGCGGCCTGGAATTTCTGAAATTTAGGTTTGGTCCTCTGGTTTGGGGAGCATGTTCTAATTTCAGAGGCTTTCTCTTTCTAAATTTTATGTAGAGGGAAGTGGTCTTATGAGGTAAGCATAAAAAGTCTTCCTTTTTGAGAGCTGTTTTTCAGTTTAGACAAAAATAACTTATTTGCAGACATTTATCACTATGTCTCTCTCTAACACATTTCCTCATCTAGTTGAATCTTTATGAAGGAACCTACTTGAGAGATCAAAATGTAGAGAAAAATAGATACAGATTGGATAAGTGTAAGTCTTGCCTGAGGAAGCAGCAAGCTTAAGATGCTAGTAAAAAAAAAAACAAACTAGATCCTTGGGATGAATTTAAAGACCAATCATATTAAGCAATATATCATGCTTTTTAGCTTCTACAGAAGCCAAAGAAATACTATGATTATGTTCCATATAGAATACTATAAAATGCACATTTAATTTTTTAATGTTTTTAATTTATTTTTGAGAGACAGACAGCATGAGCAGGGGAGGGTCAGAGAGAGAGGGAGACACAGAATCTGAAGCAGGTTCCAGGCTCTGAGCTAGCTGTCAGCACAGTGCCTGATCCGGGGCTCGAATCCACAAACCATGAAATCATGACCTGAGCTGAAGGCAGACACTTAACTGACTGAGCCACCCAGACGCCTCTAAAATGCACATTTATATTTAAGATCATTGAATACAATCAGAAGTGTAGCACAGTTCAATTAGGCGTGGCTCTTCCAAGAGGGCACAACTCAGACTGAAACCAAGTGGAAGACAAGTAAGAAGAAAATTTCAGTAGTCTTCTAGGAAGGGGAATTCTCAGTCTGGCGCCTCAGGCTTGAGAGTTCCTTTAGTGCTAACCTCTCTGGCCACATGGCCCCTTGAGGCGATGAAAGGTGACTTTCATCAAATGCTCATGAACTTGACTGTCTCCAGGCACAGAGATTTCCCCAGAGGAATACACCCTCTTATTCAGGCTGCATCACACTTGTGGTTCAAGGCTTATCAAAACCTTAAGAGAAGTGAGCGACATCGTGAAAGTGGCAGTGTGAGGACCTCTAAAAATTCACCTTTCCACAGAAGTAATGGAAAAAAAACAGTCAAATCTATCAGGATCACATTTTTCAAAACTCTGGAAATGAATCAAATACTTGGAGCACACTGGCAGAATTTATTCAGTAAAAATGGCTGAATCTCAGAAGAGCAAGCAAATCTTGGTGTTAGGAGTGAAGATTTTTCTTCAGCATTTTAATTCGATAATGAACATAAACATCATAGGTAAATTTTTCTTTTCTCACTCATTGAACTGATTTATATTTAACCATTTAAGATTCAACTTTTATACATTGCTGATAAAGCTATATTAGAATTGTCAAAGGCAAGAACAACCACAGAAAGGTTATGAAAGCTACATGAACATAAGAAAGCGAACTGGATGAAGAAAAGATACAAGGCAAGATACAATGGTCAGCCTTGGGAAGCATCAGAGAACATCCCTCAAACAAAACCAGATCAACAAAAGGTAGCTTCCTGGGGCTACCTTGTTTTTCTAAGTTATGAGACATTAACAAGAACCTCAAGATTTGTGTGTATATGGGGGAGGTGGGGAGGTGCAGGGACAGAATTAGGTGAAAATGGACACGAGAGAGCTATGGAAATGATTCACACAATACGTACAGGACTAATTAAAAACTTTCAAAGATCATGTGACAATAGAAACAGCTGGATATTACCTTAATCACAAAGGGAAGTCCGGAGATAATTGCAGTGAATTCAGGGAGGGGAAAACAAAGAGTAAGGCACAATAGATATTAGATACAAAGATAAGATAATACTTATGGAGACAAAGATAAACCATTAAGAGAATTTTAATGTCCCTGAAGCTAAATAGAATACACCATAAAAACAGGACTAAAAAGTATAAGAAGGCATTTTAGAAAATCCCATTATAATGAAGAGCCTAGTATATACATTTATAAAACATACCCTCCATTCCAGGGAAAAACTCACTACTCAAAATTTGTCATTGAGATACAACTTTTCTTACAGTTACAAGAATCTGATTTTCTATACTTACAGCAAGCTCATAAAAACCAGTTGGAAAGGAAATATAAATAATTAGGGGTGCCTAGGTGGCTCAGTCATTGAATGTCAGACTTCGTTCAGCTCAGGTCATGATCTCATGGTTGACAAGTTCGAGCCCTGCATCGGGTTCTGTGCTGACAGCTCAGAGCCTGGAACCTGCTTCAGATTCTGTGTCTCCCTCTCTTCCCCTTCTCCACTCACACTCTGTCTCTCTCTATCTCAAAAATAAATATAAGCATTTTTTTAAAATGAAAAAAATATATAAATAATTAGAAAAGTGGGCAAAGAATGGAAACTAGTACTGAGAGAAGTAAAAATGGCCAAAAAGCCATGTAAAAAGATACAAAACCATGAACCTTCTTGGTAATTAATGAATTTTTATATCAAACAATGAAATATTATCAGGGTTTTAAAATTTTAAAGAGCTTAAAAATACATAGTCCGTAGAATATAGGAAAGCATACATTCATAAACTCTTGGTGGAAGAATAAATTTAACTTTTTGAATGGGGGGTTTGAAAATAGCTATCACATGTGGTCATGCTATTGAAGGAGACATATTGATTAGAGAAATCCAACATGTAGGGGAGGAAAAGCATGAATAAATGAATTAAACTAATGCTTTAGGAAACTGTGCACATGAGACAGACTCTGTGAGAGGAAAACACAACAAAAAATGAAGTGAGAGAAAACACAACTGGAATATTGGCCTAATATTAATCACAAGAGTGAAGGTGGCTAAGTGTCTCCCCAGGAGACTGTATTGTCAGGTAGATGGACGAGCTCAGCCCAAGCTTCATTGTGTAAACTACAAACCCATGCCTTGCTGAGTGGACTGGCTTCATAATTAGAGCATTAGAGGAAAACAATCAGTAAAGAAAAGAAAAACAAATATGGAAATTGTAAAAGTTGCCAAGGGAAGGCAACTGAGCAGCCACTTTGCTGTGGAGAGCTGTGAGCACTGACAACCCCCACCTGCAAACCTGGAATGACCTGCGCCATTTGAAAAGCACCAGCGGCCATTTTATTGCAGGTCAGTTAATAGTTCCAGGCACCGCCAGGGACTGACGACCTCCACTCTCCAATCTGGACTGTCTCAAACTGGAATGCCTCACCATGGAATTCCAGCATCCCCCACCCCACTGAAGTGAACAGCCAATTGAATCCTGCCACAGTCCAAAGATGCCCCTACTTGGCTATCGGCCCACCTGAGCTCAAACCCGGAACTTTTGCACCCATAAAACACCTTGCTCTCCCATACCAGGCACGACTTCCCTGACTCCCCACTCCAGAGTCATGGAACCTCTCCCGGGAATTGCAGACTCCAATAAAGGCCTTCTTAGCTCCATAACTTGGTCTCTCTCTTTCCTCTCGCCTCTGCCTCCATCTATCAGACCTTACAGAAATGAGTTTCTCCAGTAATTAAGGACAGAGGATCTTCATTAGTTTCACCCTGGGGTCAGCTTTGGTGATGGGGGTCTGGGGGAGAATTGGAAAGGATTTCTAGAGAATACCAAGAACGAGATCAAGAATGAAGAGTCTTCCTTAAGCATAGAAAGATTAACTGAGCCTACATGCATCAGGAAGGAAGGATGTTTTCTGATGGACTGGCCTATTGCCTCTCCCCAGATTGCTATAATTATTATATATATGAGTTGAAATGATAAACAGGTATTGATACTTATTTATCAATATCTGTCCATAGCTATATCTATCTGCTGATGTTATTTCCTAATTAGTTTTATCACCTAAAGAAGGCTTACCCCTTTAGAAAATTAAATGATGAAGTGCTTTTTCAGTCTTAAAAGTCCTATCTTTATGTTATTTAAAAAAGACAATTAGATGACATTTATTATGTCATTTATTATCTTAGAGACATTTATGTCATTATGTCATTTATTATCTTAGAGAAGACATTTTCTTTTTGAAAATGTATATTTTACAAGTTCAAGATATGTTTACTATGGGAATTGAAATTTTAAGGACAATTAGATCCATGAAACGTATTTTCATTTTCATTGTTAATTTTTAAAGTCAAATTAAAAGTTATCGGAGGGGTGCCTGGGTGGCTCAGTTGGTTAAGCATCTGACTTCAGCTCAGGTCATGATCTCACGGTTCGTGGGTTCGAGCCCAGGGCCGGGCTCTGTGCTGACAGCTAGCTCAGAGCCTGGAGCCTGTCTTTGGATTCTGTGTCTCCCTCTCTCTCTCTGACCCTCCCTTGCTCATGCTGTCTCTCTCTCTCAAAAATAAAACATTAAAAAAAAAAGTTATCAGAGAGAACTTCACTGTTAAATTTTTCTTACTCTTAGAGAAAACACAAAGACAACCACAATCAGCATGTTGTAGGTGTTAACCTCTGAGATTGTGAAAAAAATCTGATTCTGAATATCCATTTGAATATAATGCTAGTGAACTGTACATTTAAAAATGGGTAAGATGGTGAAGGACATTATGTACTAGTCATATAAAATTGACAGAAACAATAAAACTGTTATTGAACTTTTTAATACATGGCATTAATCATGGTCTTGACTGCTACAAAATTGAACAAAGGCACTAATACAAACTTAGCACATTAATAGAAACATGATTAAAAATAGTTGATGGATTTGGGGTGCCTGGATGGCTCAGTTAGTTATGCATCAAATTCCTGGTTGCAGCTCAAGTCATGATCTCCCTCACAGTTTGTGAGATCAAGCTCCGTGTCGGGCTCTGCACTGGAAGTGAGGGACTGCTTGGGAGTCTCTGCCTACCTCTCTCTCTGTGCTTTGCTCTTTCTCTCTAAAAAATACATTTTAAAAATGTTGATGGGTTTGATTTAGAAGGTAAATATAAAATCTATATAATCCAGGGGCACCTGGGTGGCTCAGTCGGTTAAGCGTCCGGCTTCAGCTCAGGTCATGATCTCACAGTTCGTGGGTTCAAACCTCGCGTTGGGCTCTGTGCTGACAGCCCAGAGTCTGGAGCCTGTCTTTGCATCCTGTGTTTCCCTCTCTCTCTGGCCCTCCCCTGCTCATGCTGTGTCTCTCTCTCTCTCAAAAATAAGTAAAAACATTAAAAAAAATAAAAAAAAATAAAATCTGTATAATCCAAAAGACATACCAGATTTCTTAGGGATATCATGCATTTAGTTTGCTCACATTTTTGAGGTAATTTTTATAACCTGTCACACAGATATAGTGAATCAATTGTACAGGGGTTATTGTTGAGGTAGAAGTGTGGGCAATAGTGAGTTAGAGATTCAGAGAATGGGATAAGAGTAAAGCTCTGCCTCATAACTGTGAGGGCAAGTCTGGCAGGACTGGAGGTAGCTCTAGGTCTTCATGGTCGTCATGGCATAGCAAGTGGATGTTACTATTTCTTGACTTTTGGGACATATCAGACACACATTATCTATTCTCATTTTCACAACAATCTATGGAAAATCCCTTTTACTTTCTGATAGGTGATGATGTTAGGGTCAGAAAAGTGATAAGCTTGTCTTGTATTCTCAATAATGACACAGTCAAGATTCAAGTGTAGGGCTTAATGACACTACAGCTCATGGTCTCTTCCTCATATCACCCCTATTTTCCAAGTTGAGTGGGACAATAGTCCAGAGTGAGAGATCTCACAGATAGAGAAAATGAGGGTGTAGCTAGAAACCAATGTCCAGAACATGGGGCTCTTACTGTCTATATGTCTCTTTTCCTTCAAAGCAGATAAGAGGTCAGACATGAGAGATTACTGTGTGAGTCAGGAATCTAGAAAAAGAAACCCCAAAAGTTCTTTAAGATTATCTCAAGGACAGGCTTCCTTTTAGTGGGGAACCAATTCCCCAAATGTGGTTGGCTGGAGTACTGGAGGTAGAGGTGGAGAAGAAAGTTGTGGGGGTTAAGTCTCCATAGATAGATTACTATAGATAGGATCATTATCATACATTCAGATGCTTTGTAAACCTCTGGTATTTTCCACATTAGCTTTCTAGCCTAACTACTACCCACCATGGTCCAGAACATTTCAACTATCGACAATTTATTTCAGCCTCTCAATTAATTATTACACAATTAGTATGTGGCAGACATGAATGATGCAGTGAAAATCTATATGGATGTAGCTGGCCCTTGCCTTCATGGAATTTATAACCTAGTCAGGGCTGGGTAATACAGACAAGGGAACAGAATATTATAACACCATGGGGAAGTGTATTTAGAAGAGGATATCTTACTTTTAAAATAATGAGATCAATGGAAATGTGGACCATGCTGCTTGGGATAAATAAAAAGAAGAGCAGTAAACAGGTTAACGGTTAAGAGTGCACTGAAGCAATGTTATTTGTGATAGAAATACATGATAGATATAATATGAGTACTATGCAGTATTCCTAGAAGATTAAATAAAATGACAAATTGGTGGCCATTCATAGATTTATCAGTTTTTACATACTTAATATTAAGAAGATAGGATACATGGTCCTTGTTCTCAAGAAGCTTCCACCTAATTTGATGAAGGTATTTTTAGCTTTTTGACATTGAAAGCAATGCCTATAGACACACCCATTCCTTGTGGACAACACACTGTGAAGGGGGGTATTAATATAAGACTCTGAAATTTTGGATAAATGTAACAAGATTGTTTTATGATATATGAAAATATATGTCACACATATAATTATATAAGCTGTCTTAAGCTTATATAACATAACACAACATCATCCCAGTTTTATGAAAGTTACTTGTTAAATGTATATTTCTGCAGGGAAGAAATCCAGAAGGACAGGTAGAGCACAGTGCAGGTCTTCAGTAATATTTGTTGAAATTATAAATGAATGACCAAATGGAGAAGAATGTGTCGTTATACTTGAATTAGGGTTTTTAAAAAAAAATATTTTCCTCTTTATAGTCCAAACTTTTTATAATAAATAATATATTATAATTTTAAAAAGTAAATGTGGTTTAAAATATATTTAAGAAGAACAGTTACAGGGGATCAAGTTGAGATATCTCCAGAACAAGTTAAGGTGGGGATAATCTGCTTTCTTCATGACTGAGAAGGCAGCAAGAGTGCAATTTATGGATTGATTATATCCCTAACAGACTTCAATCCAATATAGGACCAGCTGTAATGGGTAGGTGGTTACTTTACACTCACTACAACTTCTACCTATCAATAAATGACACGGAAGATGAAAATCTTGCTTCATCCTACCCTAGGAACCTCTCTATTTATTATTTAATGACTGTCCACTTTTTATACATCAAATAAATCCTACTGGCACACCGTCAGGACATTCTGTGACATTTCTTTAGCAGACTGTGAATTCTTAGAGGTTAGATATTGTGCCTTATTCATCTTTTTATATCCGGCACCCAGCACAGCATTAGGCAAATACTGGGTATTTTTAAAAGGCCTGCTGGATTTTCCTTACACCCTTTTTCTAGTACTGACCCCATACCGTTGTAAATCTTTCCTTGAAGTCTAGATTCCTAGACTATCAAGAATAAGTCTGTAGAAGAGAGGGCTTTGGAGGCAGTGCCAGATGGTGGCCATAAAGCAAAAGAATGGACCTTTTGAACGTGAGATTTATGTAGTTAGTATCATATCGATAGAAATGATGCATTACAGAAGTAACAGGATAAAGAGAAATTGATACCCAATTTCTGTATGCCTCTGCCTGTGTATGCACACATGCATTCACTTGTGCCCAAGCATAGATTTGTCAAGGAGGAATATACATTCTGTTAGAATTAATTAGAAAACAATGGTCTGGTACAAATATAATCAGAAAACTCTAGCTGGCAAGTCAAAACACTTTTGGAAGTCTAACACCACAAAACGAGTTTTCTTACGGTTTTGTTCTGACCCCTTTCTTTGCACCATTACCTTCCTGAATCAGAAATCACATACAATTTTGTGTCCTTTCTGTTTGAGTTGTCTTTCTGTACCTTGAGGTCAAAGAAGCTACTGGACAGTGGCTGTTAACATTGCTCAGCCTCCCCTGGGGTTTATCGCCACATCTCTTGAACAATAAATTTATTTCTCAAATTAGATCAACACTGGAGCAAGTGCAGATATACACCCAATTCTTCAGTTAACTAAGTTCAGGAATTGTGTAGTGGATGGGGTATACAGTGATACTGTTAATTGATCATTTTTTGCTTCTCTTTATTTCCAAGCCTATAAAAATTTATTTTTCTTCATAATTATTTCAGAGTTGGAGTAATTCTCAGAGGCCCTCATATCCCACACTTTCGAAGACATACTTAAGAATCTACTTTTTCTTTCATGGAGAAATCTTAAATTTAAGCTCATATGGGATTCTTGTATGACCTCTTTCTCTAGAAACTCAAATCAAGAGTTACATTTGAAGTAAGATTTATATATTCTTCAATGAGAAGGTTAGTTAAAGCAAAAAAAAGATAATGAGATTCTTGGACTTTTAATTAAACCATTGAAAGATACTTTAACTTTTTCTAGTCTTTGCTTTTTCATACTCTGTAATGTAGAAAATATGGATTTATTTGTTTACTGTGAGTTTATTTCCCAGATGTGTAAAATTCTTTTCTTTAAAACCATTATTCTCTTGTAAGGGGCTATAAATTAAGACTGAGGCTTTACAAACATTTTTTAAAAGATTTAAAATATTTTTTTAATTTTGAGAGAGAGAGTTGGGGTAGGGGCAGCAAGAGGTGGAAACAGAGAATCTGAAGCAGGCTTCTGGCCTGGAAGTCACAAACTGCAAGATCATGACCCAAGCCGAAGTCAGATGCTTAATGGAATGAGCCACCCAAGTGCCCCAAGACTGAGGCTTTATAAAGCAGTGGTTAGTAAAATCATGGGAATATAGGCCACAGGAGACTTACATAGGCCTCTTGGCTAGAGGGGTGGACTAGTGGTAAGGAAGAGATTTCTAGTTTGAATTTTGCTAGTAGATAAATTTTTCACCATGGGATATTCTCTCTCTCTCTCATGTTAAATAAGAATGATAGATGAAATGATCTTTATGAACCATACTATGAGACTAGGATTCTAAATCAGATGGTTGTATAAATGTTACTGACTTTGGTTATTTATAATATATTTGATTTTTATGGAAATGATCATTTAAGTAGTATGTGGTAAGGGAGTTATGTGTTGTTAGCTATAAAAATGAGTAAGTAAATAGATTTTATTGGTGGGATATTTAAAATTTTATTTAATGTTTATTTTTTTGAGAGAGAGAGAGAGAGGGAAGGAGGCAGGGAGGGAGGGACAGGGCATGAGTTGGGGAGGGGCAGAGAGAGAGACCCACACACGCACACACAGAATCTGAAACAGGCTCCAGGTTCTGAGCTGGCAGCGCACAGCCTGATGCAGGGCTCAAACCCACAAGTGGTGAGATCATGACCTGAGCTGAAGTTGGACGCTTGACAGACTGAGGCAACCAGGCGCCCCTGCGGCATATTTAGAAGAGGGAAGGCAAATACCTGGCAGAGAACCCACTTTTTTCTTTGAGCCATGTAGTAATGGCAAGTATCATTAATTGATCATACTCTATGACTCTAATGAGGATTTTGAGGCTGGGCTTGAGGCCAAATACTGAAGTACCACTGCATATAGGAGATAAAACTAAAATTCAGAGTGGTAAATGATCATTGAAAGTCACAACATCTTGTGAATGATAGGCCCTGGAGCTAAAGCCTGAAACAAGGTCATTGGATTTCTCATCTGTCACAAGTAAAATCCATTCATTAACAGCTTAATTTTATTAATATTTCAGCCCTTTTGAGATGACAATGGGTGAGACATAACCGGACAATAGAATTTAAAACAGTATGCAAGTTTAGGAGAAAACATGCATGTGCTTGCACACACACACACACACACACACACACACACACACACAGTGTAGATGCATTAGTTAGCTATTGCCACAAAAAGGCTGTGTAACAAACACAAAAAATTTCAAAAACATTTAACAATTGATTCACTCCTATGGAAGATAACAAAGGAATATTATTTATTTAATTCTGTCTTTCAAAAAAATTTTTAAGTTTATTTATTTGTTTTGAGAGAAGGCATGTGAGCAGGGGAAGGAGAGACAGAGAGAGAGAGAGTCCCAAGGAGGCTCCACACTGTCAGTGCAGAGCCCTACACAGGGCTTGATCTCATGAATCATGAGATTGTGACCTGACCTGAAATCAAGAGTTAGATGCTTAATGACTGAGCCACCCAGATGCCCCCAACAGGATCTTGTTTAGACAGGGGCTGGTGTGTTTCAGCTGAGCTCTGTTACATGTCTCTGGTTCAGCTTATCTGGGCTACAACAAATAAAGAGGCTTTGTTTCATGCTCCAGTTCTTTGAGTCTGTTTTGTGTGTTTCCCATTCACCCTGGATCAACACATTATCCATGAATACTCTTCCAATAGCAGTGACAGAATCCTAATAATCCTCATCAAAATGGATAAAACCCCTTGAAGCCTAAGCTCTGAACTGGCACACTTTATATCTATCAATCAATTGGCCAAAGCAAGACACATGGTTTCACCCAAAGTCAAGGGGAAGAACTCCAAAGTCACGTAACCAAAGGTGCGGATGCAGGAAAGAGTGAAAAGTTGTGGTCAATGATACAAACCACCTCACCCCATAGTATTAGCTACATTCCAAAAAGTGATTTGTAATTCTTTCGACATAATTAGGAATTTAAAATGCTAACAATAACGAGAGATTTTACAATGGAGATAAGAGAAGTAGAAAATAAGAATGAAGGTGATAGTCATATACAATATGCACACAGGTTTCTCTGCCGCTGTTGAAACAGACACGCGTGTTTGGCCTTGGTGCTTCATAGTGTCAAGAATAATAAATGTGTTCGGTCAGAAACTTTAAAAAATTGATTACATCGGGGGGAAGTGCTATACGATATAATACGTTAAGTAAAAGTCTTTATACTTGAGTATAAATCCATTACTGAATAAGGTTGTAAGAAAGTCAAAAAAACAATAATGCATTTCTCTGTGTGTTTACTGGGAAAATGACTTGAGGAATTATTGGATTCTATTCTTAGTTTTAAGTTCATTCCTAATTGTCCCTTAAGAGATATTTAATGAAGATTAACTCCGTCAAATAAAAAGAGAAAAAAACAAAGATCGTTATGTATCTTGGTATACAGAGAAGCAAATATCAGAAACGTCTGACTATATTGCTGTTCAACACATCAATATTCACTGTATCTAAGCAAATTTTGCTTATAATTAATATTTCCTTTTCCATATATAATGAGATAATACTTGCAAAGTGTGATTTCCGCTCCACGCCAGCCTGTTTGGAGGACATCAGTAATGTATGTATATGTAATATATGTGTATTTCTAATATAAACATATGGATATGTATGTGTTATATTACGATACATATATGTATTTATATTAATTTTTTTAACATTTATTTTTGAGAGAGACAGAGACAGAGTGCAAGCAGGGGAGGGGCAGAGTGAGAGGGAGACAGAGACTCTGAAGCAGGCTCCAGGCTCTGAGCTAGCTGTCAGCACGGAGTCTGATGCGGGGCTCAAACCCACAAACCATGAGATCATGACCTGAGCTGAAGTCGGCCGCTCAACTGACTGAGCTACCCAGGCGCCCAGTGACATCAGTGATTTTTAAGCTCACATATCATCTTCTATGAGTGCTAGTCATCAAGCTAACATAAATGAAGCTTGGCTACTTAAATATGAATTCTGCCTAGGTAATAATGATATGACATTTCAATTCATTAGTTGAATTACTGTGATTTAGACTGGCTTTCTGTTTTTCTCATTTCAGAGTAAGTTAACATTAGTAATAAAAACAAACTTATTTTGAAATCAATTTCAGCTTTATACAGAAGAAATGTTAGTTTTATGCATTTGTCTCCTGAGATGTATACGTTTATATAAAGTTAAAGTCCCTTAACTGTATTTTTAAATGAGATAAAGACATGATATGTGGACATTATCCTACTACATTGTTTCTTAACGTGTATCTGTTCCATTTACATGAGGAATGTATCCTTGAACACAGCTCTTTTATTTCTTGGTATGACTCTGGAATTTATAATGGTAAAATTGAAAATACCTATTTGTATGAATGAGACCACTACAAATAGGCAATGCTATGCCATGGGATATCTCACAGCAATTACAAATAAGAAGAGAATGTGTGTGTGCTTAGGTGAAATTCTCAAAGTATTGTACAATATTTATGGGTAAGTATGTACATACAAGTAAATCCTAATCTATACAGATGGATGTGTGTATAAATCTGTTTACGCACACACACTAATAAAGGGGAATATTCTGAAAAAGATCTGGGAGCATATGTATCTCATATAATCATCTAACTCCGGAAGGAAGTAAAATTTGAGAGTGGTGTTTAGGAGGATGTTCTCGTTATCTGCATTATCTGTATTTTACTAGTATCGATAATAACTATTTTCATAGGAACATTGAATTGAAATCCAGTTTCGCAAGAGAGGAAACCATCCCAGGAAGGACTGGATAAGAAGTGAATAAACTTTATTAAGATTGTGCATGAGTGTTGGAATCAAGGTCCCCACTTGCAAGCGTGTTGTTAAATCTCTCCATTCTTCCATTTAGTCATTGTTAAAAATGGGGATTAACAGTACTCATGTTCTAAGGATGTATGTGAGGCATCTTCTGTGCCTTGTCTCACCTCTCAGTTTACCTTTTTTGCCTCTGGTCATTGCTTGGTAGGAATCTTGATTCAGCTTTTTAGGTGTTTTGTGAGTTACGTAACCACATGAGAGGTTTGTGGAGCCAGGTTAACTGGTGTGGCACATACACATACCAGAAAGTCCAGGGTGACAAATCAGAGGCCCTTAGGGATCTCTAGACAGGTTAGTTCATAGCAGCTACCCTTGGATTGGCTTTTCCTGTTTGACTCTTCCAGTATCCCTTGCAATCGTCTCAAATTGATGTATAGTTGACATACAGTCAGTGTTCTATTACTTTCAATGGTACAACACAGAGATATGACAATTCTAGACATTCAGTCATGCTCACCATGGTAAGAGCAGTTACCATCTATCATCATACATTATTACAATGTTACTGACTGAATTTCCCCCAGTAGCTATATGAAAATAGTTGCTGTCTTCATCCCCATGACTTATTTTATAATTGGAAGTTTGTGCCTCTTAATCCCCTTTATCTATTTTATGTATCCCTTCCTTACAATTCTTATTCCCTGAAACCACTTCAAAGACACGTACACTCAAACTATTTGTCTCAGGCATTGTTTTTGGGGAAAACATGGGCCAAAACAGGATATGAGGACAATTTGCCCTGGGAAGAGCATAGAACTGTTTCTGGCAAAAGTTAGTATGCAGAATGGTAAGTGCTCATACCTTGTCATAGTTCTGCAACACAAGGTGGAAGTGACTCTTACAGGATTATGGAGGTATAATTGAGGCACAGAAAATGCATGTATTTACTGTACCATTTGATGAGCTCCAACGTACAGGTGCACTCCTGAAACCATCACCACAAAAAAGACAGCAAGTATTTCCATCTCTCCCTTAAAATTCCTTGTGCCCATTGACAGTCCATCCCTTCCTCCATCACTGTCCACTCACAACACTGACTCTGCTTTCTGTCACTGCGGATCCATTCATTTAATTTCCTACAGATGGAATCATATGCTCTTTTCTGTCTGGCTTCTTCCAGCATAATGATTTTGAGAAATAATCACATTGAATGTATCAATAATTCATTCCTTCTTATTGGTGAATAGTAGTTCATTTTATGGCACATCATAGGTTATCTGTTGATGGCCAGTTAGGTTGTTTTCACTTTGGGGCTTTTACAAATAAAGTGGGTATGGATATTCATGTACAAGGTTTTGAGTGAATATATGCTTTTATTTCTTAGGAATAAATACCTAGGAGGGGTGTGAGGTCACACGAAAAGTATGTTTAACTTTTCGAGAAAGTGCCGTAATACTTTCTAAAGTTGTTCTACCATTTTATATTTCTTCTGGCAGGATGAGAGTTGCAGTTTCCCCACAACTTAAATCTTGGTCCCCTTTTCCCTCCTCCATCCATTCTAGTGGCCAGTCAGGGTGTTTCATTGTGAACTTAATTGGCCTTCCCATGATGACTAAGAATGCTGAACATCTTTTCATGCGTGTATTTGCCATTCATATATCTTATGTGAAGCATAAGAATCTTCTGCTGTCATCATTTCCTTATGGTATGGATTTCAAATGTATATACATTTAATATTTATATATGAATATATTAAATATATAAATTAAATACCACAAATATTTGATAAAATAAATATTAATTAAATATGTTACATATTAAATCTATAACTTAAATAATATATTTCATATATAAAATTCATATATATTTCATATATAATTTTATATTTCATATTTACAATTGTATATTAAATATAAAATCCATAATCAGAAGATAACCAATAAAAGAAGGCAATGTATTTGAACTTTTGGGTAAAATATGAATGTATACCCTTTATGGATATCTACTTTTGTAAATACTTTCTGTGGCTTGCCTTTGTATTTTCTTAATAGTGTCTTTTGAAGAACAAGACTTTATGATAATGCCCAACTTATTTTTAATTTATACTTACTAAATATCCTGTCTTATTTATAAAATCTTTGCTCATCCCATTGTGATAAAAATGTTCTCATATTTTGTTCCACATGTTTCATAGTTTTAGCTGTAGATAAATCTGTCTTGATTTCCAAATTCTGTCTTCTGACCTCAGAAGACCTCTAGTCTCAGTCCATGTTTCCTCCGCCATGCACTGAGGCCTGGAGACACTTGAGAAGTGGGCTGGGACAATTTTAGGGCTCACCTCATTTCTGTCTCTAAGGAACCACTGTCCTGGTATGCTTGGATGGCTCAGTCCCTTAAGCACAGTTTGTGAGTTTGAGCCTCATATTGGGCTCTGTGCTGATAGTTCAGAGCCTACTTCGGAGTCTCTCTGCCCCTCCCTTGCTCATGCACACACTTTCTTAAAAATAAATATTTAAAAACAAAAAGGAACCACTGTCCTGTGCTACCTTTTTCCTAATGTCTGCAGAGTGTCATTTTATATATTTTTTCTGGTCCTTGAGTTGTTTAAAGAAAGGGGGTAAATTCAGTCCCTGGTCCTACATCATGACACCAAGCTGAAGTCTTGAAATACTTTTTTGAAGGTCAAACAAATCTTTCATTTCAATAGGTCACTTGTATTTTTTTCTTTTTTTCCTTCGATATTATGCTTCACATTCATTAAAGATAGGGCTAGGATCTATTTAATCCTGTTTCGGATTAAGCCTTCCATTTATATTGGAAAATGCTACTAGTATTTAATAATCATAATGGTGATAGTGGTCATCATTATCGAGCACTCATGTCCAGGCCAGTTCAAGGTGCTTTATGTGTGTTCTCATTTACTACAACATCCCATGAAGTAAGCGATCTTGTAATTTCTATTTGGCTTATGAGAGAATTAAGCCTAGTGAACTAAGATGTGGTAGAGTCAGATTTCACAACCAGGTGGTCTGAGTCTCTTAACCTTATTGTTTTATAGTTTCCAAGCTTTATTCAGATTTGTGTTCTGCATCAGAAGTTCTTCAGTGAATAAAGCAGACAAGCTCTCTAGTTTCTTTGAACTTATGTACTATTTTGCCCGTTGCTCATTTAGTAAGTATTTATCAAAGGCCTACCAGTGATATTGGTGAATTCCAGCCTTTGGTGAATATAACAGACCTAGTTCTTGCTTTTGTGGACTTTACATTCTGGTGGAATGTGAATAAAGGGATAATCTGGACATATGGACAACAGATGAGAGCTGTCAAGTAAAGAGGCAGATGGTTTGGGTCAATAGTGGATACGAGAACTGTATTTTTATGTTGACAGCTGAAGTGACAGGATGAGGAATAGAGCTGTACTTACAGATTACAGGAGAAACCTGCTTTCTCCAGTGATGATGGGGAAGCCTAATATGACCATGACAATGGAACTACCTAAAGTTCATTAAGGAGTTACTAAATGATAAATATTGGTTTTAAAAACTATAAGAGTATTTCTCATTTAATTCACATGGAAATCCACTGATGTCATTCTTATCACCATATTATGGTTGAGGAAATTGAGACTTAATGTGGTTTGACTCCATGGACAAGGAAAATCCAGAAACTATACTCAAATCCAGTTTTCCTGACTCCATAAACCACAGTCTTAATCACTAGGAGCAAGTTGAATGTTAGGAAGTCAGTGCAGAATTATAAAAGATTTTGGAAGGGAAAGGCTTTAGTTGGAGTTAGCTGAAGAGAAACTCTTGGAACTGAGAGACTATGAAATCCAAAAGTGGCTTTGTCATTCCATTCTGTTTTGGTGAAGTGGGAGTTGTACTGGGACTAGGTTTAGAATGGAGGAAATGTCTTAAAATATCTAAAGATCAGATAAATTAAAGAAGGATGTCATGGGGCACCTGGGTGGCTTATTTGGGTAAGCGTCCAATTTTGACTAAGGTCATGATCTCCTCCTGGTTTGTGAGTTCAAGTCCTGCATCTGGCTCTCTTCTGTCAGCACAGAGCCTGTTTCAGATCCTCTGTCTCCCTGTCTCTCTCTGTCCCTCCCCTTCTCACATGCAACTCTCTCTCTCCCTTCTCTTTCTCTCTCAAAAATAAATAAACATTAAAAAAAGTCTCTTGTGCAAAATATTATGATTTAGAGCCCTTGCGGATTAACAGTTATGTACATGAGTTAAAATAGGCTTTGACATAGAATTGTGGCTGTCTGCTCAATTAGATAGTTATCTTTGGGTTAGATCAATGTTTCTCAAAATTTTTATCTCTACTATGATAATAGACACTTTATATTTTTATATTTTTGCTTCAATATAACACACATATATACACACACACACATATGTATATGGCAAAGCCTGTAAAAGTAGAAAGGGCAAATGTAATAGTAAAATGTTGGGTCAGCAATTGGAAAAATTACAGATTTGATGAAAATGTCTGAGAGCTTTTGAGTGGAAGCTAGTGCCAGTAAGGGACTCAGCAAGTCTATTTAAACAATGGTAAATGGCCATAAAGTATAAAATGTTAACTACAAATTCCATTGCCTTTGCCAGCTAAAGTCCCAGTGTTCATTAGTGTCAGAAACACAAATGGCTGAGAACTTCTTCGCAGTTCTTTTGGGTTTTAATAATGTTGTAGCCAAGATAGATAATTAGGAAAGGAGGAAAATTATGAAAGAAGACATTTAACTACCCTTTGCTTAGGTTTCTAAGTTTGAATAAAAGAGGATTAGATTTGGGAGTACTTTTGGTAAATGGGAGCACACAGAAATGAGCTCAGTGTTTATAATTCAAGCTCTTTTCTACTGTATGTGATAAAGCAAGAATAACTGTGACAGAAGGAAAAGAATGAATGAATGAATGAATATATCTCAAACACAATGAAAAACACTCTTCCATTTAATGATAGGTATGCAGAGATGTCCTGGACTAGGTTTAAGATAAGAGACCTAAATCTACCAACCTCACTGTGGATTCTAGGTTTCAGTATTTCATATTTTGGGCATCTAATGATATTCAACATGATTTTAGCTTTAAGTATATAGTGATACTGCACAATATGATCTTCAAATACAAAATGAATATTTTGTTATGCAAATTAAGCAATAGGTATTATCCCTTTTAAGGATGGATGACAATTTTGCTGCATTGAATGTTTTTAAGGAAAAACTTCAGACAAACATAACACCCACTTAACCAATCACGGCTATCAATGTGAACATTTCTCACTCCTACTCTACTTTCTTCCACTTTCGAAGAAATCTTTGTCTGAAATTTAGTGTTCAATGTGCTTAAGAATATTTTAACACTTTTAAGTTATCCTATGAAGTTGTCTTGTGAAGAAACAAATAATGTCATTGTTTCCCAAGATATAACTTTTATATAAATGGTGTCATATTGCACATACCATTTTGCAATTTGATTTTTTTTAGTATTTTCTTTTTGATACTTATCCATGTTGAACATTTAGCTAAGACTGATATATTTGCTTTGTGATATCATGTTATATAAATACACTGCAATTAATATATCCATCGTTCTGTGGATGGAAACTAAGTTTTTTTTAATGTTTATTTTTTGAGAGAGAGAAAAAGAGAGACCAAGCATGAGGGGGGGAGGGGCAGAGAGAGAAGGAAACGTAGAATCTGAAGCAGGCTCCAGGCTCTGAGCCATCAGCACAGAGCCTGATGCAGGGCTCGACCTCATGCATGAACCACGAGATCATGACCTGGGCCAAAGTCAGACGCTTAACTGACTGAGCCACCCAGATGCCCCTAAGTTTTAATTTTCAGTCTTTTATCATGGCAAGCAATGCTACACTGCACAGTCTGATAGAAGTCTTTTGTTCAAATGAGTATGTTTCTCTAGGGAAATAATCCTCTGTATGTCTCTAGATAAACTTTTGATGCTGAGAAGTTATCTAGTCAAATTTATCAACAGTTTACTTTATGGTTGCATTCTTTGTGAAGCGTTTAAGAAGCCTTTGATGGAATAAACATAGTCTAAACTTTTTGAAGGGTTTTTACCTCTAAATTTGTATCTTGCAAGAAGCAAGAATCCAATTTTTTTTCTTGATAGATATACAGTTGTCTTAGCAGAACAAGTTAGTGTCCAGTCCATTCTTTCTTTGTTGAGTAACACTACCTTTGTCATAGATGAGTCTATTTTGTGACGTTCGTCCATTTAACCAACGCTGTAAACGGCATGTTCTGTCAGTCATTCTATGAAGCCCTGAGAATCAGCGGGAGTGGCATTACCACTTCCTCTCACTTTGTTCTTGCGTAAGAGGATGTTGGTTGTTGAAATTTGGATTTCCAAATAAACTGTAGAGTCGATGGGCAATTCCAAAAGAAAAAAAAAACAATGTTTGGATTTGGATTCTTATAAAGTAATTAGTGGATAATTAACTTTATGGGATTTTAATTTTTTCTACCCAGGAACCTGGAAACTCTCCATTTCTTGAGATACTTATTTAATATCTTTCAGTAAAATTTTATCCATATAGGTTTTGCATAATTGCTTTGAAGTATAGTAAAACCTCTGGTTGCAAGTAACATGTTCTGCAAAACGAGCAAACATTTCTAATAAAGTTTAACTTGATAAATGAGTGATGTCTTGCAATACGAATATTATCTGACACTGAATGTCACGTGATCACAGTGAGCCAATGGTTCTTCTTTCTTGCTCTTGCTGGGGGATTGTGGGTGGTCATCACTGCAGTGTCACATTTCTGTGAAATCCTCAGAAGGAGGCAAAATTCAGTGTCATTGAATAGGTTCCCTGTTAACGTTACATGAAGAGAAAATGATTCCACTGAGCCAATAGATAGAGTGATTCCATTACTGATAGTGAAAGTTGTCCTACAGAATAACCCTTGTCTCTCTTGTCTCCCTCACACCAGCCACAAAGGCTTTCAAAGGTAAGTGCAGGTTAATTTGTTTCTTTTTCTTTTGTATTTTCTTTATTATCTTGTATTATATTACAATATCGTAATCATTTTTATATAAAAAGTTTTGGGTTGTGGAATGAATCATCTGAGTATCCATGATGTCTTATGGGGAAATTCACTTTGGTATACAAGTGCTTTGGATTACAAGCATGTTTCCAGAACGAAAAATGCTCACAAACCAAGGTTTTGCTGTATATCTAAATGTCTTCTTTCTCTTATTAATATGATTCATTTCAATTAATTTTAATTATAAGTTCTAATCAATTGGTGCTGGTGTACAGAAAAATAATTTGCATATTGCTCTTTTATAACATTGTGAACTTATACTGATTGTAAATATCTAACTGTAGATGTTCTTGGATTTTTATAGCAGTCATAAACTTAGTAAATAGGTTGTCATTTTTTTTCTTTCTAATGTTTTGTATCTCTTGTCTTGATACAAAACAGTATTGAGTTGGAGCACTGAGAGAGATATTCTTGTCATGATCCTAAATTTAATTCTCCACTACTATAAAACCATAAAGTTAAATGAAAATTGAAATGTAAAAATTCAAAGTAAATGATTAAGTTATATATTTACTTAAAAGATATTTTAAAAATGTAATGCCCAAGTTTTCAATATCATCCCCAAAACCAGAAACCGCCAGGGAGACCGAGTCATGCATGTAAAAGCAAAGGGCATTTATTATTACAGCTTAGGCTCGCCGGGCCTAAGTTTGGTCTCACAGCCTTCACCAATATAGTGGATCCGTGCTGAGAGCCCCGAACAAGGGCTGAGTAGGGTTTTTATGGGGTTTGGGAAGGGGGAGTTACAAGAAACTGTGACATAGGTACAGTGACCCAATCATAATGGTCCAACAGCATTGGCAGCAACTCTAACCATACACATTGTTCATAGCGTTCGTTACTTTTGGCGGGACCCAATCACAACATTTAGGGTATCTTTGAAATTAACCAATTACAGAGCGAGTTCAGGGTCTTGTTTGGTGGCTATTGGGTTAACTTTAACATTCGGTAACCGGGTCCTATCTAAAGTTCCTATCTGCAGGTCTCACCCTTAGGAATGTGGGGAGAGGTAGCTGGCCTTTCCTGATTGGATATCGCAAAGTGGTCTCCTGCTCTAGGCAATGTGTAACTGCCTAATAGTTCCGGAGAGACGGACCCTTAGACCTTCTAGTTTAGAGGGGGACCCCTGTCATGGAGTCTGTTAGGTTCAGCCTTACAAAAACTATTTTAAAAATTGTGTTAGGTGTTTTGTATAAGGTAAACTACAAATCTTTTATAGTAAGTACGATTATGCATAGATAAAATCAAAGGGCACAGTTCTTTAAAATTTCTTTTAATGTTTATTTTTGAGAGAGAGACAGAGCATGAGTGAGAAGGGACAGAGTGAGAGAGAGACACACGCAGAATCAGAAGCAGGCTCCAGACTCTGAGCTGCTGGCACAGAGCCCAACACAGAGCTTAAACTCATGAGCTGTGAGATCGTGACCTGAGCCAAAGTTGGACACTTAACCAACTGAGTGCCCCAGGGCACAATTCTTTTAAAATGAAATTCGTCTATTAAAAGACAATTATGTATTAATATAGATGTCAATTTCTTAGGTATCATGATATTTTAGGAGGTTTTTTAAAGAATCATTCAAGGTCAGAATGACTTATGTTTGAAAGTAATTCTGAGTATGCCTGTTGATGTTCGTTTGCATAAGCATAAAAAAATATGAAGTGATATAGGCCTAACTAGTAATAATAGTTGCTCCAAAGGAGGACTGTAAAGAGGGGTGGATTTATGCAGATTATCAACTATATACTCTGAATTATTTGACTTGGTAAAATAAGCAAGAATTCTCACTGCAATTTAAAACATCAAATGAAGTAAAATAAAAATTAGAAACCAAACCATTGAATGAAGGATATTATAGTGCACCTTTATGCCTTCTGTGAGTCATTGAAATGAACCGAGTGTACATGGCCTTACAACTCTGAGATCGTATAATTCAAAATACAATGATACTGATTTCCCCATTATTTCCTGTACTCATACCTATTTTTAATTTCTGTAACTAGAGTGGGTTTGTTGAACTCTAGTGTCTGGATTTCTACTGATGTTGTACTTTCTGAGGTATACATGGCATAAGAGAAAGGTCACATCAAAAGAAGTAGTCATAGGAGATTATTTAACTCCTCAGATGGGAATCACAAGAGCAGGAAGTCCAGAGGGAAGTCATAAAAACCTGGGAGTTAAATACCAAACTCTATATGCAAAAATTACCTTCTTTAAGACCACAAAAATAAATAAAAATTGACTTCTTAAGTGATGCATTTTGGGAATAATATTTAAGTTATTATAACTAAGCTACCAATGATTGTTTAATAATAATCAGAAGAGCCTGAACCTAACACATACATTCTGAAATTTTACTGTGCTTCCAAATTGTTTTATATAAATGTAGAAGTAAATTATTATGATTATTTATTCAGTAATTAGTAGAAAGTTTTTGAGCACCTTCTAAATGCCAAACATTAATTGGTTTAGGTATAAGAAAAGCAAAGATGTGGGGCACCTGGGTGGCTCAGTTAGTTAAGTGTCCAACTTAGGCTCCAGTCATGATCTCACGGTTCATGGGTTCAAGCCCCACGTCGGGCTCTGTGCTACCAGCTTGGAGCTGGAGCCTGATTTGGATTCTGTGTCTCCCTCTCTCTCTCTGCCCCTCCCCAGCTCAAGTTCTGTCTCTCTCTGTCTCAAACATAAAAAACAAACAAACAAAAAACAAAGATGAAATGTATTTTCTATGCTGAGGGACTATTAATAAATGCATTACCTTATTTTTCTGGTAGTTTTCTCCATTTTAATTGTTCAATACTATTTTTCTCTTCTTTTAAAGCATCTCAAATGCACCGTTTTCTCTGCCAATAATAACCTTCTACCATCTTCCATGTAGTTGCCCTTAGATCAAACACAGTTGTTTTGTGATCTGTCTATCCTTTTGGCTTTTCTGATTGATTTTAGTATTTATTTTAAATATTATTTTCTTATAAACGCAATATTTAGAGATGGATATAAAAAGAACAAGATGTGTCATAAAAAATAGACATCTAGTGGAAGATTTAGAGATCTAGGGCTTCAAATTGCTGGGTATGTTTTCTCAGGGATTACCAAGTTGGTCGTTTTGTATAAATCATCTCATTTTTGTGATTATTTGTTTCACATTCAGAATAGAAAACCAAGGATACTCCCTTCAAGGATATGGACGTAAATCAACTGAAGTAAAATATGAACATGCTTTGTTCACTTTAAAGAGTAAGAAAATCTTAAGCCATAGAAGCACTTTTAAAGCCCTTACAAACTTTCAGGTATAAAATGACTAAGTTTGGAGGACATAATGTGCGGCACGGTGATTAGAGTAAGTAGTACTGTGTTACACACATGGAAGTGCTAAGAGAGGAGGTCTTAAATATTGTCACCACAAACAAATAAAGGTAACTATACGAGGATGGAGGTATTCACTAACACCAGGCCGGTAACCATTTCACAGTATCTAAGTGTAGCAAATTAACATGCTGTACGTCTTAAACTTTCACAATGTTATATGTCAGTTATGCCTCAATAAAGCTGGAAAAATGCGTGGAGGATAGTAGTGCTATTACGGCATTCCTTATAGCACTTCCCAAGTTTCCGATAAAATTAGTATTTTCTAAAGATATAACCATATAACCTCTTTAATGAAAACCCATGTTTCAAAACACTTTTAAACAAAAATAATCAAATATTTATTGAGCATCTTCTATGTACCAAGTTCTGTGCTGGCAAGTCCTTGGAGATAAAACAGATGCTTTTCCTGCCTTCACAAAGCTTATAGGTTTTTCTGTCAAAGTAATTGCTCCCAAACATCAAATTCTGAATAAATCATGGAAGCATTGCAGAGAATTTACAGTGCAAACACAGATGAATATATCATGCCATTCATAATCAGGACAAAATTTAGGCGTTGAAGCGGCTCCTCTTGGGGGGACAGAAATCCATGCTGTTGATTGCATAGAAATCAAACTGTGTCATAAGCAAAGGGGGCATAATAGTGGTCGGCATTCTGGGGGAGCTGTGGCTGAGGCCTGAGCCAGGTTTTCCAAAAGAATTGCTCTCTGTGAGGCAAAAATGAAAACATCTGGAATGCCACGCATACAAGGACATCCCAAGTTCCCTGGCCATCCCTTTCTGTTGGACTTGCATGCTCCTGTAGTAATGCCCCTCAACATGCTGCTTGGAGAACAGGGGCGGATTTAGATTGCATTTCATATTGTAAAACACACTCTGTGGGGCCCCTGGGCGACTCAGCCAGTTAAGCATCAAACTCAGTTTCGCTCAATTCATGATCTCATGGTTTGAGAGTTCGAGGCCCATGTCAGGCTCTGCGCTGACAGTGTGCAGCCTGCTTGGGATTCTCTCTCCCTCTCTCTCTGCCCCTTCCTCATTCATGCTATCTCTATCTATCTCAAAATAAATAAATTAATTAAAAAATACACTCTGCATCTTCTAAACAATAATACAAATAAATCTCTCACTTTAAGAAGAGGCCAAAGCACAAAAGCCACACAATTAATTCCAGAGGTAGAACGATGATATGTGATAAAACCCAACTCCCGTTTCTGGTTTACAAACAAAACATAGGTCCTAATAAAATGCTCCTTTACTATGGCTATAAGAATATTTCTATTGCTTCATAATAAAGTATAGAGCTGAATATTTATAAAACAACATTCAGCATCCTTATATCATTAAGTGCTAGATGCATTCTCATAAACGAGTAAAAGGGAGGCACTGTCATTGATTATTTAACATCGCTCCAGATGTACTAGCCATTTCAATTAGAGAAGAGAAAGAAATATGAGGAAAACAAATGAGAAAGGAGGCAACAGATGAGTATCTTAATTTGCAGGTGATCAGGTTGGATTCCCAGAAATCTCTAGCCAGCAAATAACATTGAACACTAGTAGAGAACACAAGCTAGGTTAATAAAGTTACTGGTCATAAGACTGATATATAAAAATTAATCAATTTCCAAGGCAGAAAACAAAGAGCCATTTTAAAAATGTACACAGACACTCACCATGTGCATGAATTACTGCCTTTTTTGGGCAAGGAGTTCCTGAAATAGGAGAAGTTTGTCAGTCATGTCCTCAGTACATGGCCCTTTATTGTGCAGAGCCTGTGGCCTGTCTCTTGTTTATTTAGTGATTTGTTTGTTGCCTATAATCTGTGTATCCACCTCTCACCCCCCAGCATCCTAATAAGCAACTATTCTAATGCGTTTAATGTGTTCTTGCAAAATGCTGTGATGATGTTGATTCCTGTACATGATTCCTTGATGTTCATGTATACATTTTACCTAGATACTCTTCCAGTGACTACCGTGGATAATTTTTAACTAAAAAGCTATTTTGAAAAGAATTGCTCTTAAAAATGTATGTTCCCGGGGCGCCTGGGTGGCTCAGTCTGTTAAGCGTCTGACTTTGGCTCAGGTCATTATCTCCTGTTCGTGGGTCTGAGTCCTGCATCTGGCTCTGTGCTGATGTTTCAGAGCCTGGATCCTGCTTCAGATTCTGTGTCTCCCTCTCTGTCCCTCCCCTGCTTGTGTGCTTGCTCTCTCTCCCCCTCCCTCCCTCTCTCAAACAAACAGTACAAAACAAATGTATGTTTTTGACGTTCAAGTACGGGCTTGTGTTCTGATTACCTCCTATTCCCCCGGTTGGTGAGGGAGGGTCACATGCTCTAAATGGTATAAGGTGGGCAAACACATGACAGTGACACTCAGCACTGGTCACCATACTCAGATTCCAGGAGTAGAGGACACTGGAAGTTCTGCAGGGACACATGGGGATGCAATCCAGAGTTGGGCTATAGGAGGCAGACTCTAGTAAGAGGAGGTGAGGTGCTCTCTGGTTTATACAGGAGGGTGTGGTCGGCTTATTCGAACACTTCCGTGGGCTGTCAGGGAAGCTAAGCCCATTAGGCTGATGACCAGGTGGAGGGCAACTGTCCTGCAGAGAGAAGAGGCTGGCCTGTGGGGAGGCTTATGCATCAGGTGTGGGGTGTATATGGGGCCGCAGCAGGGGACTGCATGTCAGGCCTTCGGAGCCCTGTGAAGCTAGAGATGTGGGCAGCACAGGACATTTTAGACTTTACAATACAGCTCAGAATTCTTGCCCAGTTTCTTACGTCAAGGTCTCCGAGGCACCATAAAGATCATTCTTTGTGTGTTTTTTTCTGAGCAGCATTCGAACAACACCATTTTAGTACCCAGAGTAGGACTACCCGGCTTCCTGCTTCACGGCATTCTTTCCAATGCAACACGGGTCTGCTCCAACTTTTCTATTTCCCAAATACGTAACACATTCATAAATGCGGATTTTCTTGCTAGATCGCACACACACTTTGTTATTTTCCAAAGAAGACAAGCGGTTCACGAAGGGTCTGATTTCTCACATTCCACTAGGAAGGCTGAGAAAGTTAAGTGGTGTTATGGACCTCTCTTCTATCCTGGAGAAACAGTTCCTGTGCCAGAGAAGAAGTCTTTGGGTCCGCAGACAAGATGGGGTTGAAGGTCCAGGTGGGAGGATGGGAAGTTTACAGTCTCCTACTGAGGAAAGAACCAGGCCTACTTTTAAAAAATGAGAATTGAGTGAAATGCAGAGAGAGGGTTGCATCATTCTGCGGATTTAATAGAGAAGAAGCAGAGCTGCTTTCCTGAGCAGTGTCGAGAAAGGGTCCCTAGGCTGCTCTTACCAGAGTGCAATAGGCCATGACATCTGGCAAGAAGGAATTATCTGGGAGAATGAGGCAGGTCGTGTCTGAGCAGCAGCCCCGGGAGTGCAGCATGTGGGGCTTGGAGGGCAGGGTGGGAGGCGGAGTTCCCACGGGGCCCCCCAGGGAAAGCCTCCAGAAGAGGGGCATCGCGGGGGGTGGTGCCTGGAGCAAGCCTTGGTCCTTGTGCTTCTTGGTACCTGCAGGGATCTGCCGGGGGCGCGCTCCAGCTGGTCCAGGGCTCCCTGAAGGAGGCAGCGGCCTCGGCGAAAATGGGTTGAGAGAAATCCACACAGTTTCTTTCTTTCTTGGTCACCAGCCTGGCATCATCTCTGGCATCTCTCTGGCATTTCTCTGGCTTGCCAGGTTATGGGCCTTTATTTATAGACTTAAGTGTTAACAGACATTAAAAAGTGGAATTTTTACAAGTAATTCTCAGTGATAAAGATGCTTTGAAAAGGGTGTAGAAACAGGTTTTACAGAGGCATCTCTTCAGAACTATTCTAATTACAATGAGGTAACTTACACATAATAGGATAACAGGATATTCTCAGTGAAAAGCAGATAACATACATATTTGCTTAAAAGGTAGTAAATCTTACAACTAAGAAGATAGCAGGATGTTTTCAGTGAGAAACAGATAGCAAACACATTTTATAACAACACTAAAATTCAGGCAAAAACAAGACTAGGAGGCATTCTCTTTGGCTCACAAGAGGAAAAATGTATTCATGGTGGTTAGTAAGTAAACCTTTTGTCAACCTTGTTCTATGATGTTGAAGGTGTAAGCGCCATAGGTGTCCTAGAAGAGCCAGCCTTTGCATAAGAGTTTAAGTTGTAACTACTCTTACCCATCCTCACAATGGGCACCAAATTAGCATATGTATGCACAGTAATTTATGCCTGGCTCTTGTTTATTTCTTATTCCTAAATTAGGCTCTTTATCTGTGGGCCAGAGTAAATATTATTCTTGTGTTCTTTAACCCCTTAGTAGAGCCTTTCGACAATATCTGCAGTGCTTTGTTTAATTTCCTCTTTACAGAGGTGGGAAATGCTTCATCTCATGATGTATCTGTGTGGGAAATATTAATATGACTTGGAACATTGTGAGGTCTAATCAATAGCAACAGGCTTAATTTCACATGAGCAGTAGTAGTAGAAGGAGATGCCAGTTTCCGCCTCTCATGGCAGGAGCCGTGCACATCTGCCATTTCCTTACTGTGACTGTGTCATCCAGCAAGGCCAGTACGGCTCCCAGCAGGGATTTCCTCCAGCATTGGCATAAAATAAGTATGTAACACAACGTTTGTGAGGTTCCTGGAATCCGGTGGCAGGAAACCTGTGGTTTTACGTTAGTGTTCTCCTCTTCAGGAAGTGATCCAGGAGGGTTGCTCCCATCCCTTAGGGGCCCAGGAAAATGAGCTGCCCAGTTCCTGAGCAACTCTCCTTGGGGGCTCCAGTAGAGACATGCACTAAACACAAGGTTCTAAGCAGATTTACAAATGTAAATAGAGTTGATACCTACCTCACAGCTTTTTATCCACACTATTTATACCTGTCTACTTACTCTTGCATTTTTATGTATGTTTTATTTATCTCATGTTTTATGAATCATGAAGTATGATACATGTTATATTTAGTATTTTCTTAAATCAGGGTGATTTTATGGAAGAACAGACCTAATATTTACTGAAAAACTGTGTGTGCCTCAGCCTATAATAGATTTTTTAAATTAATCAGAAATCCTAAGTTCAAATATCTATGTCACACACTAGTTGAGGAACCAGTGTCAAGTTTCATAACATTTCTGAAACTCAGTTTCTTCACTGGTGAATGGCGATCAGAATTGTACTTGGGATTCTCTCTCTCTCCCTTTCTCTGCCTCTCCTCTGCTCTCTCTCTCAAAAATAAATAAATTAACTTTAAAAAATACATGAATTTAGTTAAAATACGTGAAATTCAGTTAAGGGGAAAGTCTAACACTACTATTGATCAGGAAGTATCTGACATAAAAGGTAGCTCTAGAGTTTTGGAAAAACAGTAAAAGGCTTATATTTTTCTAGAATTAGTCTGGGCCAAGGGAAGAAATTCCCCTGACAGTTACACAATGTGGCTCCATTTCAGGCCCTGTCATTAATCTACTCTAGCTTGTCCACACATTTTGTTAAGAATGCCTTTTGATTTAAATTTTTAAAATGTGATTGTGATCTGTTTTATTGCCCAGAAATGAAAAACTTTATATTGGACCAATTAATTAATACTTGCAGTGCCCTTCATTCTCCTCTGTTGGTTAGAACTCCACTTATTATTATTATTATTATTATTTTTTGCCTAAAGGACTTTTCTCACTTGAATTGATAGAAAAGATGAATTGTTTCCTCAACTACAAAAAGCAAAAAAATAGCAACTTTTTTTTAGCAGCAACATTTACCAGTCCTGCTTTAGCTTCCCAAAATTACTTGTTTAATCTTTACTCACCATAGACTAGCATTTCCCATATACTTATATTTCATAGGAAAAAAAACCTCTTAATTGCAGTTATCTTTCCTGAATAATAAGCAGGGGCTTATATACTACCATTATGTATATCACCATAATTTTATAAATAAGTTTCTCAGAGTAAGAGGACTTCTTTTGCTACCAGAATAATTGTAACTTTTTGAAAATGCATGTTTCTTCTTCTTCTTCCCCAAGAATTATTGGAAGTTTTGCCTAGGTCTAGTGCTCATCCGGGAATCATCTATGTATATTTCTTATTTAACAAATTTTTAATGTTTTTATTTTTAAGAGAGAGTGAGGGAGAGCACAAGAGAATGAGGAGAAAGGTCAGAGACAGAGGGAGACAGAATCTGAAGCAGGCTCTGGGCTCTGAGCTGTCAGTACAGAGCCTGACATGGGGCTCAGACTCATGAACCACGAGATCATGACCTGAGCTGAAGTCAGACACTTAACTGACTAAGCCACCAAGGTGCACCTGGGGATCATTTTTGAAAGGCATTATCACAGAGTGTACACAAAAAAATCAAGGATGATGAGCTGGCTTATCTGAGAAACAAAATAATGTCAAGGGGCAGGACTTGGCATCTTGGCCCCAAAGAGTCTGTTCTCCACTGCAGCCTCGGAGTGGATCCTATTTCAAATTATATATTTTGTATTTTTCACTCACAGGGCTCATCCTCCCTTTCCCAGACACTTGCACTCATTAAAGTAGATGGCTCATGCTGAGCCCATCATGTTACATCCTACATACCTTGCATGCCTCCTAGAATGAACCCTTTGGTTTCAGAGCGATGTGTCATTGCTCTTGGCTTCCAGGCTCGTGAATCATGTTATTTAGGTTGAGAGTCTTTGTTGCACTCCTAAAGGAAGGGCATGAGTTCCCTCGTCTGTAAAAGATATGAAAACTAGTCTCTGAAAGTTTATAATTAATCTGGGTAATTAAGTATTAACCTTAGGTTTGAACCAAAATCTTAGGCACTCATTAGGTAGGAAAGGAACTTAGGACAAAATTAAAACCTCTTCACACTTTGAGGGCGCCTGGGTGGCTCAGTCGCTTCATGGTGTCTGAGTTCACGCTCCACATTGGGCTCTTTGCTGGCGGTATGGGGCCTGCCTGGGATTCTCACTCTCTCTCCTCCTTTCTGTCCCTCCCCCACTTGCTTATGCTTTCTCTCTCTCTCTCTCTCTCTCTCTCTCTCTCTCTCTCTCTCTCAAAATAAATAAATTTTAAAAAACCCCAAAACTCTTCACATCGTGGACTCCCCAAGTTCCTTCAGTCTTACAGTAATGGGACAGACCTTGCCCACTTACAAAAATGAATACACACCCAAGTGTGTGCAAATCTGAACAAGAATTTTTCAGACCTAATTGTATTAGACATACCTGGCTAAGTTTTCCGAGCTATCAGGGTTTTCTGCCTCTTCCTCATGAGCAGGCTGAGGCCACATCAAGCAATCAGTTTTTAAAGATTACTATTGCTTTGCTTTCTCCTAGGTGCATTGCTCTTTTTACTTCCCTGGAATTGAGAATGGTTACTTATTTTCAAGAATCATTATTTTTGGAGCCAAGTGAATTGTAGTGACTTAAGACCAGTTATTATTTCTACCCACTTTATTCAGGATAAAGTATGTACTTTTACGGTGAGGCAGAGAATGGTCAAATTAAACCAATCAGTTTTTTTCTTTACTTGAATATTCATTTGTGTTTGCCATATAAATTGGAAGGAGGAAAATTATTTTCACTGCTGGAACATAAAACAAATTAGATATAATGATATATAAAAGACAAACCATAATTATTCTTTTGAAAACTAATGCCTTTTACAGGATATGAAGCCATTAAAAAAAAACTGTCACAACATTTTTAACCTTTTCTGGTTTCCATGTTCCAGCAACATATCCACTTTGTACTGACCACATTCCGGGAAGCTGGTACCAATAATTAAATAAACTGCACTGTACAAAACTTAAGAGTCCTCCAACATGGCAGGAAGTCAGCTCTTTCTCTTTCACTTGAAAAAAAATATTTGAATTACTTTTCTATTTCCCAACTCTAGAAATTTCTTTTAACAAATGGTTTTATTACAAAATTTGTTTTTCTCAGCGGGATATGTAGCCTCTCCTCGGTGACAGCTGGCTTGTGTTCACAGAATTATGGCCATAAAGTATTGTGTTTTCTCACTACGGCTAAAATACATGAGGCCTCAAGTATCCATGTAATATGATTATTAGATTTGCATGTCAACAGAGTCTCATGTGGTCGTATTACAGATTTCAACGTAGATTTTCTAGAATTCCAGGTGAGGCACTGCTGTAAATTTAAGCCACGTTAACACTGTGCTGGCCGTATGTGACAGATGCCAGTTCAGTACAGATTCATTCTAACATACGTATTACCTTCAGGTTTTAAGTCTAGCAGAAATTTATTTTTTTTAATGTGTGGTGGGGAAGGGATGAATCTATTTGCATTTATTCTCCAGATATATAGGAATTATTCCAGAAATACAGTTGTGTCTCCATTAACATAATATATATAAATATTTAAATATGAAACATATAGTAAATATGGATTAATACATATTATGCAAATATGTAAAGTATATAATATATATGCAGGTTATGGAGAGCGTGCATAAATTAAACCAAAAGCAAGGGTAATAAAGACACTGAAAAAAGGACTATGTCAAATTGTATTCTTTATGCCAAAAAGTCACCATAAAAGCGAAGACTACTTGGATAAAATATTTCAGATAAAAATAATTGTTTATTAAAGATAAAGGTTAGTATTCAGAATTCATAAAGAGCTCCTAAAAATAAGTGCAAGATTTAAAAACTCAGTAAAAAAATAAACACATAAGAAGTTATTATCTGGAGAGGAATTTCAAATGGCCTGTAAACATATGAAGAGATACTTGACCTCGTTTGTATTCTGAAAACTGAATTAAAATAACTCTCAGATGCCTACTTTCATAGCTCAGATGATCAGAAGTTCAAAGATCCTATAATATCAAGTGATTGAGCAATAGGTACTTTTATGAGCTTTCCATGTGGAAATAAAATTTTGACTATCATTTGGGCAAATCCCATTAAAATTTAAACTGCGTATGTTCAAGCATTCTACTTTCCCCTATCTCTCCTGAGATTCATTTATACTTGATGCACATAAAAGAATCTTCATTGCAGTATTGTTTATAAACCGATGTATCAGAAACCCCCTATATATCTAATAATAGGTGTTAAACTGTAGTAAATGCACCCTATATAAAATTCTATGCCATAATCAAAGAGACAGATAGGGTGGAAAAAAAGAATGATGGGTAGAGTAGAAATCCTTTATGCAAATAGAAAACACAAAACTATGCATTTTATACATATATAAACAACTATACAACCATATATATATAATTTATATATTTAGAGCTTTTGTGAACAAATCAATAGAAAGGATGTGGGAGAATCATGAACATACAATAGAAGTCACCCCTAGAGAGAACAGCAGCAAGCACTTTGACTGTATTTGTATTTCTTGACTTTTTAACTATGTGACAGATTAAATTATTTTGCTAATCAAAAATAAATACTTATTTAAAAAATAAGTCTAATCTACATTTCTAGCCAATGCTATTCTGATAGTGAACTACCTTCCAGCCAAGAGAGTTGAAAAGTAGAACCAAAGTGGGGTTCAGAACAAACAAAATGACAGTTCAAAAAATTAACCCCATGGGTTTATTGAGATGTCTACACTATACTTTCTCTTCTGCAGACTTCATAGAGCAGAACAGGGACCGAGAATCAGCAGCCTGAGATTAAAATATCTATTTATGGTGGTCAGGGTCAGATCTTTGTTAATGAAACGGTCTTAGAAGAGTATAGGCATTTGCAGTGAGTTTAAATCTAAAACCTCCCCATATCTTCTGGGAGCTGCCAGGCTTTGGAATGCTACTCTTCTTTGGGTAAAAACACAATTTATTGTATTTAAAATGAGATGGAACAAAGGTGCCTGGGTAGCTCACTTAAGTGTCCAACTTCAGCTCAGGTCATGAGCTTGTGATTCGTGAGTTTGAGCCCTGCGTCGGGCTCTGTGCTGACAGCTCAGAGCCTGGAACCTGCTTCAGATTCTCTCTCTCTCCCTCTCTCTCTCTCAAATAAATAAAATATTTAAAAATAAATTAAAAAATGAAATGGAACAAATTTACATAGTGAGAGAACAGAAGATTTCATATACCTTTATCAAACAATATTCTACTGTTATCTATATTTCCTTCAGCTCTCTGATTGAAGTTGAGTGTGTAGGGATTGATTTGGCTGCAAATAACTACAAACCCACCAAATATCTCAAGTTGCAAAGATATTTAAGATAGCAAAAGAAGACTAAAGGTAGGTATGTCCAGATTTATTTTAGAGGTGCAATGATGTCAAGGATATAGGATTTCCACACTTCTGCTCTATAGTGCTCGGAGAGCTGGCTTTTCATCCTTGGACTGTATTGCCTCACTGTGACAAAATAGTTGTCACAGCTCCAGGCATCACATTTTCATCCCTACATCTTAAGCTGGAAAGATATAGTTTTTTAGATCTGTGATCTAGGAAAAATGCCTTTCTTTTCTGAAAGTTATGCATGTTTATCTGTAGAGATAATCTCTCCCCAGATTTCTCCCAAGGAACTCCTTCTTATGTCATTTTATATCTGAAATATTTATATAAAATATATAAATATACATCCTATCAAAAGATATATATCCAATCAAGGAGGCAAAACACATTTTCCCCAAATCTGAAAGATCTACACACGCTTACATGAATGAATCATTTCCTTAGGGAAGGAGAAAGTGGTGGTGGGGAGGTGTTTAGTAGGGTAATGACTGTTGCAATTGTTCTGAACAGTGGGAGTCTTTGGTGGTTCATATACTCGTAGTTCCCAAAGTGACACTGGTCTCTCAGTGCTAAGATTCGAAGACCGATTGGTGTTTCAGCTCATTCCGTATCCTCGACCTGCAGAACTAATCTAAGACAAAAGAAGTAAAGATCTTCCAACTTTCTATTTTATTTCACTTCATAGGGAAGAATTATAAAGCCAGATAAAATCTTAGTTGTGCCGCCTTTTTCATGTATTTGGGATAGAATTCAGTGGTCTTGTTGCCAGGTTATAGTCTTTGAGGGGTGCCTGAGTGGCTCAGTCAGTTAAGCACCCGGCTTCAGCTCAGGTCATGATCTCACGGGTCTCATGGTCTCATGGGTTCAAGCCCCATGTTGGGCTCTGTGCTGACAGCTCAGAGCCTGAAGCCTGCTTTGGATTCTGTATCTCCCTCTCTCTCTGCCCCTCCCCTGCTCACGCTATCTCTCCTTGTCTTTCAAAAATAAATAAAAATTAAAAATTAAAAAAAGATTAAAAAGTAGTACTTGAATTAAGATATTTCTAATTATAACAGTGAGTGCCAGAAACTGGGGAGGGGGTGTTTTCTTTACTATCTCCTCGTGTAATTCTAACAAGAAACTAGCGAGGTGGCAGTTCTCTGGGAGATTTGCAGGACATTCCTGGTGTGAGGACCCAGTGATTAGAAGATTGTAGTGACCAGAAAATCAGAACAGTTTTCAAGCGGCTTTTTCCATGGCTCATAAGACAAAGAAAAACTTTGATGGACTTTTTTTTCCCTTCTCACAGCAAACCTCAGGTATTTAAGGATCAGAATCTGCTTGTTTTCCAAATACACTGTTATAGGACAGTGCTAAATAAATATTAGTACATTTTTCTGACCCCACCCTCGACTTAGTTCACTGAGTTCTAGATTCTGTCTCCACATTGTTAACAATCTATATTAACAGGGTTGTTTGTTTTTTTCCCAAATAACTTAGAGGTAATCACTGGAAGCAAACTAAATGGAAAGTTTACCTTAAAGAATTACATGTCAGTGCCTTTTGCAGACTGAGCTGGGACAGAAAGGAGCTGGGGCCGCCCCCAAACTGCTCCCGTCCAAATGAAGATGTCCGAAGTGTCCCTAGCAGTTTGGCTCAGGGATGAGGGCCCCTCTGCTGGCTCCACGCATCGAGGTCGCCTTCCCTGCCATTCACTCCTGGGCAGCATTGGGAGCCCTGCTGGCTCTGGTCATCACCCTTCTTTTTGTGGCCTGAGATGACGGCACCAACCCACAGTACTAGAGCTGCTGTCTCTATTGCTGTCTCATATGTTTGTAGCTTGACAGCCATGGCTCCGAGACACCCAGTTCTTTCATGGCCACCAAGGTACCTGTCTCACCATTTATGCCCCAGGTCTCGCAGTTGTCATAGATGTGCTTGACCCTGGATAAGGGTACAAAGGATGTCCTCTAAGGCCTGGGCATCTGCCCTGTATGGCCGTTACTCCACATCAGTCTTGGCCTTGGACTTTTCTGTCAAGGCGTGGGCCATAGCAGTTTCAGAGGCTCCACCCACAGGAACCAGCTAGCGCTCCAGGAGGACATTGTGGCACAATTGCATGGCATCCCGGAGGGTGCATTCCATTTCTGAGAGAATCTCTTTGCTGGCCCTGTGGAGGAGAAGGTGCAGGCCTTGGGTTCTTTGCACTCAGTGATGACTGTAAAGCACTCATTGCCAATTTTCTTGACTTCCAACATGCCTGCTCCTCTCCCGACATCTCTCGACTCTGGCCAGCTGACCATCCGGACCCCATAGGTTTGAGCCAAGCAATTATTGTCTTCTGGACTCTGCTGCCTGCTGTGTCATTGGCCTGCATGAGGTAGTGCTGAGCTAAATAGGAGATGCTCTTTTCCATGATGACCACATCAGAATTCTCTAAATCTTCAAAATGAGGACTTACAAAACTGTTTCACAACCAGAGTAAAAAAAACCTTAAACAAAGCCACAAGCCAAGCTAGAAAAAGCATCTAAGATCTCTTTCAGTCTTGGTAAGAGGGTGTAGAATACACTACCCTCTACTTAGCTTCTTTTACTAGAGAACAATATTTTGTTTGTGTGATATTTAAACATATTTGCGTCCTTGCTTTCCTTTTCCCTCCCTTATTAAGTGAAAATGTCTTCTAAGCAAGTCACCTTAGGAAGAAACAGATTTTTAAAGGCCTAACCCCCTTACACACATATTGGAAGAAAAAAAAACGTCAAAAAAATGCACAGAGAGAAGTGAATACATTAATATGGTCATGTAGACCTTGCCATAAAAATGGACATCAAGCAGAAAAGCATGGGATTTACCAAGAAGCCTAGATTTAGTGGAAAGATGAGTGAAGATAACAAATAATGGATATCTTCACAGGCAAATAACTTAATACTAAGGGATTTGATATTTGTTAGAATGAAGAGGAGAAGCCACAAAGAATTACTGCCGAAGACTTAAAAGTTATTTCATCGTATGCAGAGGAAATGATGCTGAGTCACCTGGGCATGATCATAGTCAAGGCAGCCACGCAACATGGAAAGTGTAATCACAGGGACTGCCTCTGTCACTGGGAGTTGCCTCATCTCAAGCAATGGGTACCCATGCAGAGAGTTTTCACCCGTCACTCCTTCTACAGTATTAGAAGTAATGCGACCTCAAGTGCTGTCTGGAGCCCATGGGAGTATTGATGACATCTGATGGTCTGAATAACAATGAAGCTTCGCCTTGGAAGCAGCCTGCAGTCCATGTGGTAGAAAAGCTAGAACCTCCTTGTTCGGCCACAAAAGAAGGAATCTGAAGGTTCTGGGAAAAGGGGAACGTGGAATCTGTTATCTGCTTGCTCAGGCGTTCCCTAATTATGCCCCGACCAGGAAGGGGCCAAAGGAGACTCCCTTTGCCAAGTGTAAGGATAAGTGTTCATGAGAGAATACATCAACGTCCTTAAATATCTCCCGGGGCCCTTTCACTCCATAGATTCTTGGCTTTGCTGTGCAGAAGTTTTTTAGTTTGGGATCTCCCCACTTGTCTGTTTATGCTTTTGTTGCCTGTTCTTTTGGTGTCATATTCAAGAAATGAATGCCCAGACCAATGTCCTAAAACCTTTCCCCTATGTTTTCATGTAAGTTTTACACGTTCAGATCTTAACGTTTAAGTCTTTAATCCATGCTGAGTTGATTTTTTGTGTATGTTGGAAACAAGGGTCCAGTTGCATTCTTTTGCATGTGTATACATATTAAAATACAAAAGTTACATACATCTTAACTTTTTTTGCATTATACACACACACACACATACACACAGAGACTGCTTTCTTGTTTTCCCAACACCACTTGTTGAAAAGACTGTCCTTCCCCTTGCATGTTCTTGGCACTCTGTGAAAGATGAGTGGACTGTGTATGCGTGGATTTATTTCTGAGCTTTCTGTTCTATGCTTTTGGTCTATATCTCCATCTTTAGGCCAGTACCATACAGTTTTACTTCCTGTAAGTAAACTCTCATTCCTACCTGTGTTTGCATATAATTTGGCTTCTCTCTTTTTAAAGATTCTCTCTTTGTTACAGGTATTAAGAAATTTATTAATCAAGTGCATTTGTGTAGTTTTCTTGGTTTCTTTTGCTTTGACCTTTTTTTTTTTAACCTTCTTGTATCTATAGGTTTATAGTTTTCATTAAGGTTGTTAAAATTGGACACTTGAAGTTTTATTTTTAATTCTCCCTTTGTCTTCTTGGAACTACAGCTGTACACATATTAGGGTGCTTGAGGCTTTTTATAACATAAGTCTGTGCTCTTTCCTTACTCTTTTTCTCACTTTACATTTTAGATTCTTTTACTATTAATTTCACTAGCCCTTTATTCTACAGTTTCTAATATGCCATTAAACACATCAAGTACATATTTTTATGTCAAGCATTACTTTTCATCTCTTAAAGTTTGAGTTGTATCTGTTATGTCTTCTTTTTTCTTTCTCTCTCTGTTTTCTTTTTTTTTTTTAGAGAGAGCACAAGTGGGAGAGGAGGGGGAGAGAGAGAGAGAATATCTGAGAATCTTAGCAGCCTCCACGCTTGTTGCAGAGTCTAGTGTGGGGCTCTATCCCACAACCCTGAGATCATGACCTGACCCTAAAGAGTTGGATGTTCACCGACTGGGCCACCCAGGCACCCTGTATCTTCCATGTTTCTAACAGTGTCCATTTTCTCTCCACCTTTTGTATATGTGTAATAAGGTTACCCCAACTTAAAAACTATCCTGTCTAATCATTCTCTCATCTATGTCATTTTTGTAACCATTTCTAGTAATTATCCCCCACCCCTGCCATTAATGGTGGTATTTTCCTGCTGCTTTGTATTCTGATTTTTTTATTAAGATATAAATGTTATACATCTTAACATTTTTTTGCATTATACACACACACACATACACACAAGCCTACTTTCTGTGTAGTATACTCCTCTCTTGTTCTCTGAAATTGTATACTGTGGCCATCTTGGCCTCCCTGAGCTCCCAACTCTATCTCTCTCCTTCACAGAAACTGCTGGGCTCCTCTGGGGTTCCTTTCCTTGCACCAAGTACCCTAGAAACTCTCTCCAGTCAGTAAGCTATGGCAGCCACAGGGCTCATTTTGTTTCCTTTTTCTCAGATGTCACTGTCCTCTGCTGCTTGATGTCCAACATCTGTACTATTTATTTCATATATTTTGTCTACTTAGTATTTTTATGTGATAGGATAACTGCAACTCCTGCTACTCTACTTGGTCAAAAGTGGGATTACACTTCTTCGTGTTTTGATTTTGTAGAGTGACAGATGGAATGTACATTAGGGTAAGTTACAATTATTTTTCACAGGGAAATGACATGTTATTTAAGGAAATACATTTTATAAGATTATTTATAAGTAAAACACCAGACACGTCCTCCATGTCCAGTGTGGGTCAATTAAGTAACATAAATCAAACCAAGGCTTCTCATTCCTCACTCTCACACTTAAATATAGAGGGCTGCTCTGTGTACTTAGGTTTGAAAGACACAAATCATAGGTGACTCTGACAGCCCCATTTTCTTTCCATCCACTTTGTCACCCCTCAGTGAGCTAGATGTCTGTGCGCTTGTTTAAAACATGGACAAAGCAGGTTGCACTGAAATAATAGTAGCAACTTCGCTTAATGTACTTCCTCTCATTAAGCCCTACATAGAGCTGACCTTTTATTTATAAATTCTCATTGTATCCTTATTGTCTTCTGAGATTGAAAGGGTTTAAGTCTTTAATAAGAACGTCTGATCTCTCTGGACCAGAAAATCAACTATTTAATCCCGAAGGCATGGCATAGTTTTTTTGTTTGCTGTTTTTTGTTTTTTTTTTAAATCACCACGGACATCTTGGAAATCCAGTAAAGGCAAAAGCATTATGTTGTATTGAGTGACCGTGTTCTATTTTATTCAAGCTCCCCAGCGAACTCTCCTACTTCTGACAGCAAATCCTTCTTGTTAGAACTTGATATTTTCTCCCCATCAAATTGTAAATTTAAAAATATTCTCTTAACCTTTAAAAAGTGGTATTTGGGAAACCTAATTCTTAATGTCCTTTCTGTTGGTTGAGAAAAATATATATACAGTTTCCACCACAACAAACAAACTTCCACCAGTCTGTATACTCCCATTTTTTCTATCTTTCACCCTTTTCCCAATATATTAGCAGTGTCCATTCACAGGGGGAAAAAAATCTGTCTCAGCAACATTTCCTCCTGGAAGTCTTCTAATGACATTATTATTAATTGGATATACCAGTCATATCGAACCTCTTTAAACCCATTCCCATTATTTAAAATAAATAAATTTTAAAAAATGTTTTAGTTTGAGTCACTACATTAGAATACCATGGACTAGGGGCCTTAGCAACAAACATCTCCTAGTACTGGAGGCTGGGAGTCCAAGGTCAGGGAATCAGTGTGGTCAGTGTCTGGTGAAGGCCCTCGTTGGTTTGCAGATGGGCATCTTGTTGGTGTATTCTCACATCACAGAGAGAAAGATGATTTCTCTCATGTTTCTTATACAGACAGTAATATCCACCTTCATGAACTAGTTACTGCCCAAAGGCCTTACCTTCATGTGCCATCACAGTAGGGATTAGGGCTTCAGCATATGTACTGGCTGCGGGGTGGGGAGGGGCACAAAAACAAAGCAATCGTTGTCGTGTGCAGAAAACCAGCCATTCTACGTTCTTCTGCCTGTCACACTGAACTTGTTTCCCTGAGCTGGAAGCCTTAAGAGAGTAGGGTGGCCATGATGTGATGGACAGTGCAAAGTGCTGAGTGGCTAAGTACTTCTGTGTCTTTCTGTAGTGCACTTTGATTCTCAACACTTTCTTGTTAGGTGGAACTTCCAAAAGGAGAAGACATTTTCTAGAAAATTCCATGTCTTTCTCTTTTAGAAATAAAGTGTTGAAAATGTACACCTACTGATTAAATGAACAAGCTTGCTAAACTCTGTAGAGTTAATTCATACTTGGTAAAATATCACAATAGGCATAAAAGTAAAAACATTTTTCTTCTGGGAAATAGGCAGTGTGGTTTTACTAGAAATATCAAAAAATTAAAATTCTGGGATCTGGATTCGAGTTCGGCTATTGAGTCTAACCAGCATGTGACATTACACAATTACTTAACTACTCTGTAACTCACTCCCCTCTTCAGTAAAATACAGGGATGACACTATATTATCCATAAGGCCCTTTTAGAACATAAGTTCCAGATCCATGGTTTACTTACTTGGCTAAAGAGGAGGGAAAGGAAATTATGTTGTGTTCTGCATATGAGGTTGAGATTCGTTATGAGATAGGAAATGAGGTGTGGAAGGCTGTTTGAATCCACTATCTGAGAACCAAATTAACAATGCTAAACTCCTTACTGTGTGGTCTTGGTTAGTCATTTCTTTAGTTTTACTTTGAAGATGTAGCATATATGATGAATTGGTCAGAAGTTTTCCTGGAGATGTTTTGCTTTTTCTGGATTGATTCTGGAACCTCATCAGCTTTGCTAAGTGATCGATTTATTGATATTGGTATGGAATCTTTGCTCCAAGTTCAGGGATTTTAAATCCATAATTTATGAGAATTTGGTGATAGTTTCGCAGGCATCTCTACAGAGTGAATTTTTAATTAAAGGGAATGATGAAAACATAATGAAGTAATTACTTGCTCATTGCAGGTTTATAACTCACACATCACTAGCCACCATCCTCTTTCAGAGATGACTGCTTTGGTATGTATTTATATATGTGTTTATTTACTACAGAAGGAATGTAAGCCACTAGCCAGTAAGGCTTAAAATACAGGATAACACCAGTCAAGGGTGCATGAGAAACCAAAAAACAAAAAAACAAAGCAAACAACAGTAACAAACCAGGAGAAATCTAGGAAGGAAGGCCAATGAAAAACTAGAACAGGAATCTGTAATTAAAGGTCGAGGTTAGCAGGCTTCATCACATTCACGGGTTCCAGTGAGATCCTGGCAAATCTCAAGGCCTCTCGTCTTTCAGGTGCAAATAATCATTGTTCAGTATAAGGATGCTAATTTCCAGTTCTTAGACAAGGAGGAAGAGCAGGGTGCCAGAAAATCAGAATTCTCTGGTTCAGTTCATAGATTTGCCTACATTCTAGCTGTGTGAACTTGGGAAAGTTATTGTACTGCTCTGTGCCTACTGGCTTCACCATTAAATGGGGATGAAAATAATATACACCTCAGGGTGTTGTTTTGATTAAACAAAATAATCCATGCAGAGTTAGCATGGTCTCTGAGACTTAACAGACTCAATACAGATAAGATTTATCTATTTTCACTTTTTTTTTTTTTAGAGAACATGTGAATTGATCTAGTATTCCCTACTTAAAAAACACACTGTAATTTTAGAAGTACACCAGCATTCAGACTATTGTCAGGGACACTTGATAAACACCTTGCTTTAAGAGTGAGAGCCTTTTAGCCACAGCCCTTTGAAGAGACCAAATTTACCTCCATCTGTCTTCACAATAAACCCTTGCAGCCTACAATACAGAAATCAAAAATAACCAAATGATGACCTAGACCCACAAAACTTGATGTAAATGCATCTTTCATTGACAATTTAGCATCATAATGCATTGCACTCTACACAAGATAACATACAGATAGATAACATAATAGAACTGTATGTGATGTGTGACATTGTTTTAAATCTCTTCGCCCCTCTTCCTCTTTTTTCTTCCTTTCTTGTCATAAAACTCTTGCTTTATAAAGTTGGAAAGATCAGTGCATCACTACTCAGCTAGGAAATATGTCACGGGCACTTCAGAAGGGGCAGTGCAGGAACTCAAGTTTTTCTGAGAGTCTGTGGTTTATTCTACTTGGCCTATTTGGGGTCAAGAGGAGGAAATAGAAGATAATATGGTTCTAAAGAAAGAAAAACTGATGTCAGGAAACCTGGGATCTTGATCCGTCTCTTAAGAGTAATTTGCTCTCTAAATGTGGTCTACTCTCCAAGCCCCTCAGTTTACTGTTGTTTGTTTCATTTCATGTACCAGGAATGAGATCTGCTCATTCCTGTTAGGAATGATACAGTGGATTTGAACTCTTAACTGTATGTTAAATAGTTGGAAAGAGAAGGGGATATAAATAGCTAGAGGTTATATGCCACATGATACTGCAACTTTGGTTCCATGAAAAGATTCAGTTCCTAGTTCCTGTTAAATGAGCTGCGTGACCATAGATGAATCCTCTAAACTCAGAGCTTTTTTTTTCCTTTTTGGGTGGTGTGTGTGTGTTGTATAATGTCTTTATATAATTATTCATAGAGATGAATACTTATTCACTCATCAGAGTATTGAGTAAGCTGTTGGGGCTTACGTGTGACCTCATAATGGATTGCAAAATCAATAATGGTAACATATTGTGTGGTTCTTCAGAATGAAGAAGATGACAATTGTTTCCAAGGACCCTCACCTACTCTTGAAGCACTATCTCCCTGAAACAATTGCTGTGTTCCTCTCGACATTGAACTCCCTTTCTAGACCTGTTGAGTCTATCCAGTGTGAGCAAAGAGATGGGAATAAAATGAATCAACCTGCAAATTGGAGTTACCTGTAATTTATGAATGCTAATCAAATCCAAATCAGGTGTCACTCTGAACCAGCCATGTTTAACTAAACCTTTGCAAATAACATCTAAAATATATTGCATCTTTACCATAGTGGACAGTTATTTTTTTTAATGTTTATTTATTATTGAGAGACAGAGACAAAGCATGAGCATAGGAGGGGCAGAGAGAGGGGGAGACACAGAATCTGAAGCAGACTCCAGGCTCTGAGCTGTCAGTACAGAGCCCCAGGCAGGGCTCAAACTCACAAACTGTGAGATCATGACCTGAGCCAAAGTCAGATGCTTAACCAACTGAGCAACCCAGGCACCTCCATAGTGGCCAGTTCTGTTCTAAGTGCTCATTTACTATTCATAAGGATCCTGTAAGGGGACACTATCATTATCTGTGTTACACTTGTGAGGAAATGGAGACTGAGTTTAAATAAGTTGCCCCACATGACACAGTACAAGCTATCTCAATCCAGAGCTTGACTAATTTTTAATTAGTATGATACATTCCCAGGGCTCTTAAAGATTTGTTTATTTAGGTCAGACATTTGTATGTTTCAAAGAGAGAAAAGATCAAGATAATATATAAAAAACAATTTGCCCTCATTCTCATCTTTTGGCCACCCATGTCACCTTGGTGATGCTAATATTTTTACTTTCTCATATATATACTTTAAAGATATGGCAAGTGTTTCTTGTCTTTCCCTTTTTTAAATTGAAGTACAGTTAACACACAATATTAGATTTATTTTAGGTGTGCAATGGTACAAAGTTTATCCTTGTTTTTTAGACCAGTTAGAATATAACCTGGTCTGCATTTTGTTTTTATTCTTTTTCTTTTGGTGGTTATTTTTGAGAGAGACTGTGCACAAGTGCAGTAGGGGAGAGATTGAGAGGAACAGAGGGTCCTACTCAGTGCTGACATCAGACAGCCCAGTGCAAGGCTCAAACCCAAGAATTCCAAGATCATGACCTGAGCTGAAATCAGATGCTTAATCAACTGAGCCAGTCAGGCACCCCCTTTTTTGTTTTTATTCTTGCGGTGTGTGTTTATGGCTGTGTGTGTTGATAACAATATATTGAGGGGATTGGTTTATAGTCGTGCATAAAGATATTTTGCTTTCTCTCTTATATGAGCATAATTTAACAAGTCTCTTGTTTCTAGATGTTAGGTTGCATTGAATTTATTATTTTTATACCTTATGTGGAATAATTTTGTGCACATGTCATTTGTCATTTGATTTTTCAGTGTAGTATATTGGTAACACCCTTGTTGGAAAATAACTGATATCCCCTAACCTGAACATATTTAAAGTGTACGGTGTGGTGGGTTGTGACATATGTATATGACCCTGAAACCATTCCCGTGATCAAAATAATGAACATATCCATCACCCCCAAGGTTTCCTCGTGCTTCTGTGTAATCCTTCCCTCTCTTCCCTCCCTGCCTTCCACTGCCCACCCCCGCCCCACCAGGTAGCCATGGATCTGCTTTCTGTCACCAGGGCTTGGTTTTCATTTCCCATAAATCTGTGTAAATGGAATCATAGAGTTTGCTCCCTTGTTTCATTTGTTTAGGTCAGTTTGTTTACTCAGCATGATTATTTTGAGATTCATTCATATTGGTGCATTTATCAACAGTAGTTCAATGCTTTTTTCATTTCCTTGATATTTCCTATTTTTGATTTCACTCATTCTTTCTTAATTTTTAGTGTTTTTCTTCTGATTAATTTGGGTTTAGTTTTATCATGTTTTTTGTTTCTTAAGGTAGAAACTGAGACCATTAACTTAAATTTTCTTTTTTTAATTACGGGGTTCAGAACTATAAATTTACTTTAAATTTTTTTAATGATTTTTAGTTATTTTTGAGAGACTGAAAGAGATAGCACGAGCAGGGGAGGGTCAGAGAGAAAAGGAGACATAGAATCCAAAGACAGGCTCCAGGCTCTGAGCTGTCAGCACAGAGCCTGACGCAGGGCTCGAACTCACGAACCAATAGATCATGATCTGAGCCAAAGTGGGATGCTTAACTGACTGAGCCACCCAGGTGCTCCTAAATTTACTTTAAAAAATTTTATGTTTATTTATTTATAGAGAGAGATAGTGTGATGGGAGGGGGTATAGAGAGAGAGGAAGAGAGATAGAGAATCCCAAGCAGGCGCTGCACTGTCCATACAGAGCCTGACATGGAGCTCAAACTCACAAAACTGTGAGATTGTGATTGACTTGAGCCAAAATCAAGAGTCAGATACTTAACCAACTGAGCCACCCAGGTGCCACTATAAATTTACTCATAAATACTACATAGCAGGATCTTATAAAATTTGATATTTAAAGATTTTTATTATTTAAAATTATTTTTAAAATCTTTTTTAAAATTTACTCTTGACCTAGGTTTATTTGTAAATGCATTAATTTTTAAATATTGGGGGATTTTCCTGAGGTGCTTTCATTATTGATTTCTAACTTAATTTTTCTGTGGTTAGAGAACATAATGTATATGGCTTGTCTCTTTTCAAAACTTGTTGAGATTTGTTTTGTAGTCCAGGATAAAGTCTATTTTTTACATGTTTCTTGGGCACCTAGAAGTAATGTGTATTCTGTTGTTTGGTATGAATGTTATTTAAATACCAATTGGATCAAGTTGACTAATGGTAAACCTTGACTTTTCTATACTTTTACTGATCTTGTGTCTATTTTTTCTGTTGATTATTAAGAGAGCATCATCGAAATTTCCAACTGTAATTGTCAATGTAATACTTTCCCTTGGAGTTCTGCTGTGTATTTTATAGCTCTGTTATTGTTGCAGAAACAGTTAGGATTGTTAGGCCCACTTGTTTAAAATAATTCATTTACATTAGGGAATTACTTTTAAAAGATCTTGATAATAGTCATTGCTCTGAAATACTTTTTTGACATTAAGATGTTTATTCCAGCTTTTTTTGGATCATGGTATATATTTTTTTTCATTATTCAACTCTTGAACTTATTTGTTGCTAGTATTTAAAGTGCTTTTTATATAGGCAGGCTAGATTTGCACCTTATTTGGGGATCAATCTGATAGCCTCTGCTTTTTAACTGTGGCGTGTGTTATTGAGAGGATCTTCTTTACATATATTCTATAGCTTTTCTTATTTGCCCCATCTCTTCTTATATTCATTTTTCATAGTTTGTGCCTTCTTCCATATTAGTTGAGTATTTTTTTTATAATTTCCGTCTCCTTTATCTACTTACTAGCTATAACTCTGTTCTTTAAACAACTGCTCTAAGATTTTTGTTTATATAATCTGTGTCTGTCTACTTTCAGATGATATGATGACACTTTACTTATAGTAAATGAATCTTGCACCAGTGAACTTACATTTGTCTTCACCCAATCTTAGTGCTATTTTTGCATACATTTTACTTTGATATTAGGTTAAAAAGTCACACTATGTTGCTACTGTCTTTGTTTAAGGTCAATTCTATTTTAGGTAGATTTTAAAGATGAGAAAAATTTTATATGTTTATACATGTAGTTGCTCTTTGATGCTCTTCATTTCTTTGTATAGATCTATATTTGCATCAGTAATCACTTCCCTTCTGCCTGGAGCACTTCTTTTGACATTTCTATTATGAGAGTGTGCTGCTGATGAATTCTTTCAGTTTTTATGTTTTTGAAGAAGTATTTCACCTTTGTTTTTTGACAGATATTTTTGCTGATTAAAGAATTCTAGGTTATCAATTCTTGGTTTCCTTTCAGAATATTAATGCGTATTTGAGGAAATTTCCCCATGGCCAAAAAAGAAACATCATTCCAAAAGATTAAAGGAAACAATTTTTAGTATTCACACAGCACCAGAAACAGTGTATGCTCTCATCAATCAGTCTGGAAAACCTTACATTCACAGGACATTTGATAATGTATCCAGAAAGATTTGTGTGACCAATCAGGAATAATTAGCTTTAGTTTGAGCACTGTTTTGCTTCTATTTAACAAAAAATATTTTTTGGAAGACCCCAAAAGATCAAATTATTTCCAAATTATTGAACCACATCCCAGAAGAAGCTCAAGAATATCTGTGAGAATGCAGAAATAGCTCGCACCCAACAGGACAAAACTCGCTCTATCAGACATCCAATCCACGATAACCAGGTATACAAATAAGCAAGAAAGTACTACCCATATGATAATAAAAATCAGTGAATTGAAACTGACCCAGAACTGACACAGATGTTAGAATTAACAGACAAGGACACTAAAGCAGTTATAATAACACTTTAGTGTGTTCAGAAATTAAAAAGAGGAACAGGTGATAGGCAAAAAACCTAAACTGAACTTCTAGAGATGAAAAATGTAATTTTGTGTGAGAAACAAAATTACAAGATGGGATTCATGGCAGATTAGACATTGAAAAAAAAAAAGAACCTAAAGACATAGCAGTAGAAACAATCTAAAATGGAATTCAGAGGAAAGGAAAAAACCATTCTCTCCTCTGAAATAAACAAATAACAGCATCAATGAGCCATGGGACAGCTTCAAGCAGCCAAAAGAATACAAGTAATAAAAGCTCCAAAGATGGGGGTGTCTGTAGGGAAATAGAACAGATCCTTGGATAAATTATCATCAAACATTTTCAAAATTTGATGGACCTATAAATCCACAGAACCAAGAATATCACTGAAACTCAAGCATATGAAACATAAAACTATACCACGTTAAATCAAAATCAAATTGTTCAAAATCAGGGATAAGGGAAAAAATTTTCAAACAGCCAGGGAAAAGGTGACATATTACTTACAGAGCCATAAAGATCTTTTTTATTTTAAATGCTTATTTATTTTTGAGAGAGACAGAGTGCAAGTGGGGGAAGGGACAGAGTGAGAGAGACGCAGAATCCAAAACAGGTTCCTGGCTCTGAGCAGTCAGCACAGAGCCCAACGCACAGAGCCCAAACCCATGAACTCTGAGATTATGACCTGGGCTGAAGTTGGATTCTCAACCAACTGAGCCACTCAGGTGCCCTGCAATGAAGATCTTTTAAAGTCCGCGTAAGGAAACTACCAGAGAACTACCAGAGGGATATCTCTCCAGCTCTCTAGAGTTCTCTCCTTGTGTAGCTCTGTCCTTTCTGATGTACTATCCTGAGAATTGCTGCCACCTGGAGTTGTAGTTTCTTGGCTCTGTTGGCTCTGTTCAGATCTATCAGCTGGGCAACAGTGCTGGCGCTTTCCAAAAGTGGTAAGCTGGGGCTACCAAAAGGTTCACCTTGTTTGTCTCCTACTTGTCATGATGTGTGATGTCTTGTGTCTTGAAAATTATTATTTCAGATACCGTGTCCATTTCTGGTTGTTTCACGTGGGAGGATAAATCTTCTAGTTGTATCATCTGGTTGGACGTTAAAGTCCTCACTATAGTTTTAACCTGCAACCACCATATCATGAATAAGGTTAGGTCTCTCATATAAACTTAAAGACATAGCCATAGAAACTATTCAAAAGAGAACGTAGAGGAAAAAGATAATTAAAAAAATTTTTTGCATATTCTTTTGTATACGAATTTTCATGTTTTTGATTTATTTCTAAAGAGATTTTAGCATTTTTCTTCTTGATTTGCTGTGTTTTTGTAGATTAGGGAATTTGAACTTTTATTGTTGGTATGAGTTTTAGTGTCCTATACTTTTCAAAACAGAGATGTTTAATTCACTTAGGCAATACCCCTTGTATATGGGCAGAAATTTCAGGTGTGCCTAAGTTTATATTTACCCTTGACACCTGACTCTTTCTACCTTCATGAAGATGCTATCTGGCCCCCTCCTTGTCCTCACTGTCACTCACTTTTGATCATTCAGGTTCATTTTGATTCATCGTAATAAATTTTATTACCTATAGGTAAAAAAGATGTTATTTATTAGAAGAAGAAGCTGAGGCTCAAAAATAGGCTCTGGACAACCTATAAAATCTATAAGTCTCCTCTCAGTAGCCTTCGATTCTTGCATGTCAGTAATTTTTCTCACAGAAAAGCAAATGTCACCAGAAAACCTGCTGTACAGAAGAAATGGATAGTGGTGCTGTTTTGAAACTTGTTTATCTCACTTTATTGTATATCTTTGACATTCATATTTTGAATGTTGATTCTATCGCCACTAAAAAATGATTGCTTAGTATAAATGTTGAGAAGAACCACAACTTGAAGATAACTCTTTGATGATCATTTGTTTCCAGATTTTTTTTTTCTAATATTGGTTCACAGTTTCGTACTTGAAATTGAAAATGTTGGAATTCAAACCTAAGCTTACCCAAATTCGTTTGAGGTTAAGACATGACTAGAACTTACTTGAAATTATTTGTGAAATTATTTTTTACCTATAGGTAATAAAATTTATTTATCCCACTTTGTGTGAATATTCAGAGGTTTTACTGCAGAAATACTAATGTTGTTTGATCATGAAATGTTTCTTTGAATTACATAATGTATATACCATATGTATGTTCCAAAATCAGAAAATAATTTTGAGTTATAAGTTATGAGGGTTCCCAAGGGTGGATCTGTAGAAGTTTTGTGGTAAATATCCTTAAAAATATATTTTCTAATACTAACATATTATGTATTGTTTATTTTTTATTCTAAGCTGATAGTTTTTATAATCTTACACTTACTTATATTTATATTTAGGCCAATGTTTACCATCACCATCAACAAAAACTGAGAATTTGTTAGAAATAAGAATGATCAGTGCCTGGGTGGCTCAGGCAGTTAAGTGTCTGACTCTTGATCTCAGCTCAGGTCTTGTTCTCAGGGTTGTGAATTGGAGGCCCACATTGGGCTCCATGCTGGGCATGAAGACTACTTAACAAAAGGAAAAAGAAAGGTCACTCAGAAACATGTTTCAACAAGGTCTTCAGATAATTTTTATGCCCACCAAAATTTCAGAAGCAATTTTTTGGGCTATCCTATAATATTTCAAGCAAACTTTGAAATTACAATGACTTAACAGAATAGAGGGTTTTTCTTGGTGACATTTTGAGTTAGGTGGCTCTCGCTGGGGGCAGTTCCCCAGGTTCAGAGATCCTTTCATCTCATGATGCTGTCAGTACATGGTCTCCATGGTGACTATAGATAGAAAATGGATGCTTGAGAAGGGTTTTAAGTTAAAGTTTGAACATAGTATATATCGCACATGTCCACAGGTCACTGGCTACAACTTAGGCACATGGCTCCAGGCTAACTGCAAATGAGGCTGGGAAATGTGAGAACTCTGTGAATTTCATGAACACTAACAATCTTTATTACCCACTGATTTGCCTTTGCTTGGCTCAGTCTACTGAACAGTTTCAGTAAATGTCTCACCTCCTCATGTACATTTGATGCTGATGTTCATGTTAGTTCCTTGCTGTAAGTGAGGATACTTCTGCTTTTATTCTGATTGAGCAATTTTATATCTTAATTTTGATATATTGTATTAATAAATTTCCCTTTAAATGTGTTTAAAAATTTTCTCAGAATTTTTATTTTGGCCTAGGAAACATTCACCACCCTAATTTAAATTTAAATAAATTTATTAGAGAATTTTTACATGTTATGACTTTGTTTTGTGGATTTTTAGATATGTTCTTAAACTAATTTAACTGAAGCATTTTGGGGCGCCTGGGTGACTCAGTCAGTTAAGTGTCCGGCTTCGGCTTAGGTCATGATCTCACGGTTTGTGGGTTCGAGCCCCACGTTGGGCTCTGTGCTGACAGCTAGCTCAGAGCCTAGAGCCTGCTTCGGGTTCTGTATCTCCCTCTCTCTCTGACCCTCCCCTGCTTGAACTGTCTCTCTCTGTCTCTCAAAAATAAAATTTTAAAAATTATTGCAAAAAAAAAAGAATTTAACTGAGGCATTTCTTCGTCTATCTGTTTTTAGAAAGGGCTTTTGCTATTTCTGAAGATACTTATTTTTTCTCTGAGAACATGTTTTGACTGCTTCCAGAGAGTTTGAAGTTCGTTGTGGCAAGAAAGGTGTTATCATTTGCATTTGCCATGTTTCATCTTTTTGAGGTTATTTAATTTCCTGTTGGGCTTAGAAAGGCCTTCCTTACTTGAACATCATGTAAATGTCTTCTGTATTCCTCTACAACCTTGGTTGAAGAAAAAGGAAAATGTGATAGGAATTCAAGAACTTATGATGGATATTTGGGATCTAATAAACCTGAGAAAAGAAGAATGTTCTTTAAAAAGAGCTAAAATGGCTGGTTTTATAAAAGGCCAAAGACAAAGTGACAGCACTATTGACACAGGAGTCCTTCAATAAGCCAACCTACAATTTGTGAGCAGTTGGCGAAAGGGACACTTATGAGAAATAAGGCTCATTTATGTCACTCTGGGCACAGGGTAGTTATTTGATTCAGTCTCATTGCCAGAAAAATTGACTGTTCTTTTTTCTGGATCGTGCCTCCCCACATGCTGTCCTCTTCAGTAGCTCCTCGGTGGTCAGAAAAACTTATACCTAAGTATTTTCTCTGGTATACCTTATGCTTTATTCCCTACATTGAATTTGATAATTAAACTAAAAACTTTACATCAGGTTACTTTGTAAAAAATTTTAATGTTTATTTACTTTTGAGAGAGAGACAGAGCATGAATAGGGGAGGAACAGCGAGAGAGAGGGAGACACAGAATCCAAATCAGGCTCCAGGCTCCTAGCTGTCAGCACAGAGTCCAGTGAGGCGCCTGAACTCATGAACCTTGAGATCATGATCTGAGCTAAAGTCTGACCCTTAACCAACTGAGCCACCCAGGCCCCTCATATATCAGGTTAGTTAATGCTACTTAGCTCTCACTGTTATAGTTACTTAAAGACCCTATTTTAAAAATGTGTAATCACTTTTAGTAGCTTCTATGCTCCTCCACCTGCGACACTTACTTGGCTGCCTCTGTAATCTCAGGAAGATGCCACAGGAACGTCCTTTGTCCTACTCTGTCTCCATCCCATTCATCACCTGTTCTGTCTCAGTCTTCTTTCCCAAAGAAAAATGGCATGGCTAAATGCTTTATCTTTTTCAGACTCTGCCTGCACCCAAACTTCTTGCTCAACCTTGATTGTACACCTACGCCCCATTCATAAGTAGGACTCAACTGTAATACTTGGTTTTCAAAAAAATTATGATATTATCAGATAATCCACTTATTTCACATATTTTCATTCTTAGCATTTTTTTAAAACTCCAGAAATGAGTAGCTTTATAGGCCCTTTGTCCAAGAAAAGTGAAATGAATTTTATTTAATTACAACTTTGTGCCAGCCATTGAAAAAATTTTAATTAAATATGTAATCATAAAATTATGAGTTCTACATCCACATGTTAATTATTCAGTGAATACAGAAAATCATACTTCCGCTTCTTTTAAATCTGCAGAAGAAACTTGATTTATGTAGCCCCTTGCAGAAATTTTTTAGTGATAATATGTTTTTTATTCATCATATTTATTTTTTTACAAATGAAATGCCATTTGTATCGCTCTGCTTTTTGTTACTTTACAATAGGTCTTAAAAATCTTTCTATTTCAAAGGCACTCAGGTCTACTTTACTCTTTAAGGGCTGCCTGGGGTTTCAGTGTGTGCTTCTATCAATTACCTACCTGGTCCGGAGCAGAGACAGATTTTCAGTTTGCCTGACCTCAAAGCTAATGCTTTTTTCTCCTACAACATAATGCCAGGAAAATCAGTGTCCACTCACTAAAGTTGACAAGTGAAGTTTCTGAGGCCCAAAGAGGTCAGGTAAGTTGCCCGAAGTCATCGTAGATTTAGTGGAAGTGTTGGGACTGGTGCCAGGTGTTCATCTCTCCTCTGAATTCCAGGGCAGAACTCTTTGGTGATATTATTTTCTCCCAGAAGTAGAGGTGCATGAGGTATCTGTTAAACAGAAGCTTATCTGATACCTTAAATGAGGTTAGAACAAAAAAGTGTCCGTAAGGAGTGGGTTGAAACTCAATTACAAAATTGCTGAGGGTAAGCCCACTTACTGTCAGAAAAGGAGAAAAGCGAGAGCATTATTTGTGTATTTTAGGGAACACTGGGGGAGGAAGGCACTCAATTTGAAATTCACACATGTTTCCTTTGAAGAATTCTTTACAGTTTGTCAGGTTTTAACTGTGTTGCTATCTTAAAGTTCCATCAATGAGTGACAAAGCAGGACAGGAAGGGGGACTGGCAGATGAAGAGGAGAGTCAAATTCTATAGTCTGGTAACCAGGGTTGCTATTTAAGCCCAAAACTCCAGATTCTTAGGAAATTTGTGCCCTCAGGGTAACATAGGCTTTACATTTCAAATTTCTTTGGTGTTAGCTCCCTTCTGGTTTTTATCTGTCCTGTGTCTACTTCCTGTGCTTTCTTGTGAGCATTTAAAAATGGTTATTGTATGGGGTGCCTGAGTGGCTCAGTTGGTTAAGTGTCCGACTTCGGCTCAGATTATGATCTCACTGTTTGTGGGTTCGAGACCTGTGTCAGGCTCTGTGCTGACAGCCCTGAGCCTGGAGCCTGCTTCGGATTCTGTGTCTCCCACTCTCTCTGCCCCTCTCTCACTCACAGTGTGCGTCTTTCTCTCTCTCTCTCTCTCAAAAATAAATAAAACGTTTTTTAAAAAATTAAAAAAATAAAAATGGGTATTGTAATTTATCCAGTATCTTGGGAGGTCTTTTCAGAATATTGACCTAGCCACAATGCTGCATATATATATATATGTGTGTGTGTGTAAATTTTATTCCAGTGTCTGCACAGGAAAGGGCATAAATCCTAAATGCAACTTTATGGATTTCAAGGTAAACACAAAATGTAACTTTAGACTGAGACACAGAACATTATCGACATCTGGGAAGTCTCACCACTGCTCCTTTTCATCATCATGCCTGTCTGCACAAGGAAACCGCTATGCTCGCTTCTAACACCCTATGATAGTTCTCTCTGAACTTGATAGAAATGGGATCTCATAGAATGGGTCTGACATGTCAAACTTCTCAAACACCATGTTATGTTTGTGAGATTTGTCTATATTATGTGTATGTATAGCTGTTTATTCTTATTGTTATGTAGAATTCTATCGTATGTATGAGAATTTATCCTTTTTTAAAAAAATGGTTATTTTTGAGAGAGAGAGCTCATGCGTGCGAACATGCAGGTGAGTGCGGGAGAGGCAGAGAGGGAGAGGATTTCAACCAGGCTTCATGCTGTCAGCACAGAGCCTGACTCAGGGCTTGATCCGTGAGATCATGACCTGAGCCGAAATCAAGAGTCAGACACTTAACCAACTGAGTAACGCAGGCACTCCAGGAACTTATTCTTTTTGATGGATGCTTGGTTAACAGTCCTGTTCTGGTCATTCTCAGACATATTTTTGGTAAACGTATACACATTTTATTGTATACCTTGAGTATAATTTCTGTGTCATTGTGCATATTTTTACTCTCTTAGGTTGGGTTGTCTGGTTGTCTGTATTTTGTTGATTTGTGGGGTTCTTTGTATTTTCTGGAAGTATATTCTTTGCCAGATACAAATATTGAAGATATGTTCCTGTGGCTTGTCTTTTAATGCTATCTTTTAATGAAGAAGAATTCTTTAATAGTCTTATTTTTCAAAAAAATTTCCCTTACGATTAGTTCTTTTGTATCTCTTTAAGAAATATTTGCCTACTCCAAGGTCGTGAAGACATTTTATATTTTCTTCTGAAAGCTTTATATTTACCCTTTGCATTTAGATCTACAGTCTTTCTGGAATCGGTTTTTGTACGGTCTGATTTACTTCCACACAGCCAAATGACTTATTTGCATCATTGTTCTGCCCAAACTGCGGAGCTTTTGCGAGGATCATCAAATAACCCTTGGTCTGTTCATATCACTCTGTTCATTAAAAATATTTTATAGATTTCCATGGAAACGACAAATTTCAAACCCCTTAGCAAAGCCGTGATACACTTCACATTTGTACCCCACGTAAACTCTTTAACATCATGACCTGTAACCCTATGTTCTTCCATAATGAATTAGTTCTGTCGGTTTCTAATTATGTATTAGTGTATTAGTTGTATTAGTTCTGCTTTTCCCTCTGAATGGCTCTTATTCTTCTGTTACGAAAGGCCCTATTCATGTTTCCAGACCCAGAAATGTATTTTATATTTTATGTAATCTCCACATCCAACCGCTGCTCCCCAGGGCAAATTTATTATGCTCTCAGCTGTTCTTGTATTTATTTCTATTCTAATATTTCCTAGAGTTTCTTCTTATATCATTCTCAAGTAGATGCTAATATTTCATAGATGAGAAACTTGAGAACAGAGTTAAATCGTCCAGTAATCAATACACCAAAGTTTAAATAGATGTAGAGATTGGATGGACATGCTGTCATCCTTCCCCGATAGTTAGAGTTCATGATCTCAGGTTTTCCTACACTCAGCATTATTTCGGGTTATTTTCCTAAAATGTTATGAGGGGGTGCCTGGGTGGCTTAGTTGCTTAAGTGTCCAGCTTTTAACTTCGGATCAGGTCATGATCTCACAGTTCATGGGATTGAGGTTGGCATTGGGCTCTGTGTGGACAGCACAGACCCTGCATGGAATTCTCTCTCTCTCCATCTCTCTCTGCTCCTCCACAGCTCACATTCTCTCTCTCTTTCTCAACATGACTAAATAAACTTAAAAAATGTCGTTATAAAGGAACAAAGGGATACTGCTGATGTTTGTTTGTTTTTGCTTTTTTAAAAACAAACAAACAAACAAACAAACAAACACCTTGCTAGGCTTGCTTTACTCAAAGTGAAGATTTGTCCAGACCCCCAAATCAGACTAAATGAAATTAGAAAGAAGGAGATGATACAGGGATTTGGTGTAATCTTCTTTCTGGAAGCATGGAGCCTCACTGTAGCTCTTCTCAGTGCATCCTAATAAGCCAAGTGTGAGCTATGCCTTGACACGTGAGGGAGAATGTGTATAGTGACTGAGTCACTTCCATTTCTTGCTTATAATGGTCACAAGGTGGATAAGTTTATGAAATCTGGTCCATATTGTGACATGTAGAATTTCATGAAAGAATACATTTTCAGAGCATTTTCTTCATATGCCTTGCTATGTAGCCCCTGGGAGTCCTAACATGTATTGTGCGTATATTGAGAAAGCAAATGAGGCATACTTCATCGAGTAATGTGATTCTTATAAATACTAATACCTCTGCTATTTACAGAACTGTGTAATTTCTAACTCATGGGAATTAAAGTTGTTTCTGTAGTGTCATTAAAACAAGCTCTGATTAATACTGCCATCTCTTCCCGTGTTCTGTGCTTCTGCAGAGCCGGTGAACCCCTCTCTGTGACTGATACTGATATTGAGTACATCACCTCTTGAAGCAAGTGGGGTTTAATGGGTATGCATTCTGCTACTCTGAGCAGTGGCAAATATGATTTGAAATAATTTTTGGGGCAAGGAAGTAGAAGATCTAAACTGGGACAAAAGAGATAGGGTCCATCTCTCTCATAATTTCGGGAGGTATTCTGATACCTTACATTTTGATTCATTTACCCTCATCCTTATTTGCTTTGTATATAATCCTCTTCTCTGTGTTTCAGCATCTTTACATTTATATTTATGCAATTGTACTTCTTTATGAATTCCCTATAAACTTCATGAAGTTTTCTTTTGGGTTCCTTTCCTTCTTGAACTGTAGTTATTCAAAGGGAAGTGTCTGCTGGGTGACTTAATTTATGGCAGGAATTTCCATCTACATACTGGTCGTATTTATGTAGTAAATAATGTTTGGTGGCTTTGATGATCACCTTTCCTTAGGTCTTTTCTACTCCCAAATTTATGTTTTGTCTTGTAATTTCTTGTCCTGTCACGGCTGTTTTTTGAAATATGAGAGCTAGAACTGTGGTAAAATAACATGATGTTAATAAATCTAAACAGTTAGGAATTGAGAATTTGAAAAATGGAGACTGGTCTTGATTTACACAGAATCCCCTTAACTTAGGCCCACTGTAATTATGAATGCTTTGTGAGGATAGTAAAACAACAACACTTCTATTTTAAAGTTGGGTTTCATATGAAGGCAGAAAGGACTTTTATGAGGTGCCATAGTAAAAAAGATGGGGTGCGTGGGTGGCTCAGTCGGTTAAGCCTCCAACTTCAGCTGAGGTCATGATCTCACATTCGTGGGCTCGAGCCCCATGTCAGGTGGGCTCTGTGCTGACAGCTCAGAGTCTGGAGTCTGTTTTCGATTCTGTGTCTCCCTCTCTCTCTGCCCCTCTCCCGCTCACTCTTTGTCTCTCTCTGTCTCAAAAATAAATAAAACATTAAAAAAAATTTTTTTAAGCTGAAGGTAGTTTTTTTCTTCTATGGAGCACACACAATTTCTCACTAAATGCTAATAACTACTTGAATCTTCTAAACTCCTGTCTCTAGTAAGGTGACATTTCAATTTGGAATCTGGCAACTATCAACGTAAGCAACCTAAATGCTATTTTGCTATATCTTTAACCTTTGGAATAAAATTAGATAGCCTCGGATCATATATAAGAAATTTAATTTAGGCCATTTAATTCATGAGGAGGTCACTGGAAAACACACACATAAATAAAAACAAATATAAATTAGAGTGATCATGACCAGCTCCTATGAACCTCAGAACCGAGACCCATGTCTCCCAGGGGTCCAGTCTTGTGCAGGCGTCACTCATCTCAAAATAACACCCATGGGGCACCTGGGTGGCTCAGTTGGTTGAGTATCCAACTTCAGCCCAGGTCATGATCTCACATTTGTGAGTTCAAGCCTCACATCGGTCTCTGCGCCAACAGGACCCTGCTTCAGATTCTGTGTCTCCCTTTCTCTCTGCCCATCTCCTGCTCATGCTCCGTCTCTTTCTTTCTCTCTCAAAAATAAATTAATATTAAAAAATTAAAATTAAAAAAATAACACACATGCCCATTTCACTCAATAGAAATTTTGAATCCACATGAAGTGTCGTGATGGGTTTTTATTGTAATAGTTTTATGAGTGGATCATCAGTACCAAAGCACAGAGAGATTAATTCAGTATTCTAAGCCAAAAGGTGACAAACTTCAGCTTGTTCACTAAATCTAGCCATGTCTATTTATTCCCATGTTTCCCAGGACTGTTTGCATGCTGCAGCAAAGCTGAGTAGTTGCAAAACGTCCCTGCATTTTGTCCTAAAATCCTAAAATCCTATCCTGCAAATCCTAAAATAGTATCTGACCCTTTACAGAAAAAATAAAATAAAATACTGACCCTGGATCTGAGCTCCCCCATTTAGGTAGGAAAAAAAAAAAAGAAAAACTACTGCCATGATTTTCATCTTATACTATTTAATACAGGGTTAAGTGGCCCAACTGATATAATTCTAGCTTAACACATATCAAAGAAATAAACCAATGATGTGTCTCAGTCACTGGATCAGATTAGCTCAAAACCAATATATGTTGTCATCAGTCCACAGTCTTTGAAATCAACTAGTGACACAAAGAATAACATCTATTTTCACACTTGCCCAAGTAAAAGCTGATAGTTTCTGGTTCCCGTGAAAACGTAATAAACCTACTTCATTTTACCTCTCCCACTGATAATAGCTAAAATCCTCTGACAAAATGCATAACGTGGCTCCTGGAGGTCTCTCAATATGCAAATAGGAGCAGGTGGACTGATCCTTGTGGGGGGAGGTGGGGGTCAGCAATTGGACAAAATAGGAGAAAGGAAGTGGGAGATACAGGCTTTCAATTATGGAATGTATGAGTCACGGGAATAAAAGGCACCGCATAGGGAATATAGTCAGTGATACTGTAATACTGTCATATGGTGGCGGATGGCAGCTACATGCGTCCCCACAGTCGCATATCAACTATACCCCAAATAAAAATGAAAATAAAAAATAAAAAAGAGCAGGTGGACGAGGTAGAGCTATCAAAGCTTGAAGAACGACCGTGCTTTGGAGATCTAGTCTATTTTTGTTTTGCGTTCCATGTCTCTTTGCTTGGACATGTGTATCTACTGGAATTGTGAAGAGATGGAGACAGAAAAGTGTCTTCTGTCAGAGGACTAGGAAGAAGATACGTTGTAGGGCAGAACTCTTAAGTCTTCCCTTGTCTGCATCCTAGGAGAGTCTCAGCAATGAGACTACAACTCTGTTGCAGGCAAAGTGGTGGCATGAGCCATAAAAGGTGGGGGGTCCGGGTGGGTCTTGTCTCCTGCTGATTCACTCCCAAGGCAGGTGCAGTCCAAGATACAGCAGGAGCCACAGACTCTGCTTTTCAGTGGGTCATTAGAAGAGGGGCCCAGGAAACATGATATGCCTGTATGTTCTAGAATCGCAGTAAATTGGCACAATTTGTTTCAAGAAAAATTTCGCAAAATATGTTGAGAGCTATGCAAATGATCATATCCTTTTTAAAATGTTTATTTATTTTGAGAGAGAGAGGGAGGAAGGGGTAAAGAGAGAGGGAGAGAGACAGAATTCCAACCAGTCTTCATGCTTTCAGCACAGAGCTGGAGGCCGGGATCAAACTCACAAACCGTGAGATCATGACCTGAGCCAAAACCAAGAGTCAAACACTCAACCAACTGAACCGCCTAGATGATCCATTCATACCTTTTGATATAATAATTAACTTGTAGGCATATGTCCTATGGAAAAAATCCAAATAATTTTAAAAGCAAAAAAAAAGATATTCTTTGAAGCTTTATAATATAAATGAAATAGTTTCATAACATCCTCTAAATGATTTGCATTAAAGACAAAAGATGTCAACATGAACTTTGTTCAGTCATTTATGGGATCATTATGAGCTCTAGGGAAGAATTTAAAATCTATATGTAATAGTATTATGTAAAAATCAGGTTTTAAAGTTGAATTTGAGGTATGAATAAACTACTTAAGCCCCCAAAATAGTTTATTTTTATGACATTTTAGAAGTATTTTTCAGGATTTATAATAATAATAATACTATGATTTTTTATTTTTATTTTTTATTTTCTTTTTTTTCTTAAGTTTTGGAGAGAGAGAGAGAGAGAGTGTACACATGCACATGGGCAGAGAGCAAGATAGAATGAGAGAATCCCAAGGAGGCTTTGTCTTCTCAGCAAAGAGCTCGACATGGGGCTCAGTCCCCGGAACTTGGAGATCATGACCTGGGCCAAAATCAAGAGTCAGGCACTTAAGTGGCTGAGCATACACTCCCCCGCCCCCGGTAGGTCCCCAATATTGTGATATTTTAAAGAAACTCATAATGACTTAGTCTTCATTTGGCTATGGCATTGGCTTAAAAAAATCAATTTTTCTAAGGAATCCTATATACCATATTTGATAAAGTCTTTTAGCATCAGAAATGTTTATAAACTAAAACAAAATAAGTAGATGAGCAACTGTGGCCAATAATTTGATGTAAGTATCAAAATTCTTTGTATCTTTCAGTAAATTAGAATTTGGAGAATATCGTCCAAGAAAGTTGACAAAACATTACCTTTCAGTTTTCTGATGCTGAAAGAATTCACTAACACTTTTTTTCCTGTTCTTTTTAATTTGGCTGAACAGCTTCCTTGTTATGAAGCATGTTGATAAGGTTGTTGGTGTAAAATAATGAAATGGTCCACACACCTAAAATCTCTGGACTATGAATTTTTTAATTTCACACAGCTTTGCACTCACATATTCTGGCTGGGGATGGAAGTGAAAGTGAGTGACAAAAACGCAGTATGTCCGTTCCAGTCGTGTTCTCTAGTCCTGATGGGTGGAGTGAACTGAGACATTTAAGATACTGCTAACAGTCTGGAATTCAATTCAGTTAATCAAACACTGATTGTCTCCTATATGCCGGGCGTTGACCAAATTTCTGAATTCAGAGTAGTGATATGCTTCATGCTTGCCCTTCAGAAGAGACAGGCACAATACAAATAATACAATAATACAAGGGCCAGACTAAAGGAATATATGCAGTGAGATGGAAGTAAAGGGGACATCATAGCCACTGTCCCTAGGCTTGAGGGCAGGTCAGAGACTGTCACACTATGGCATTGAATTGGTCATTGAAACACTGGGTCAAGAAGGTCTCAACAAAGTCTAGAGTCATGAGAAACCTTATATTATTACAGAAAAATATTTGACAAGATCCATTTCTGATTAAACCACTCAAAGAATAAGACATAGAAGGGATCTTCCCGAAATTGGTGAAGAACGTCTTCAAAATCATAACAAAACTGGGGCACCTGGGTGGCTCAGTTGGTTAAGTGTCTGGCTTCGGCTCATGTCATGATCTCATGGTCTGTAGGTTTGAGCCCTGCATCAGGGTCTGTGCTGACAGCTAGTCAGAGCCTGGAGCCTGCTCTGGATTCTGTATCTCACTCTCTCTCTGACCCTCCCCTGCTCGTGCTATCTCTAGCTCTCAAAAGTAAATAAAAAACATTTAAAAAAAGTAACAAAACTATAGCTAACATCATATTTAATGGCAAAAGATTGAATGTTTTCACCTTAAGATTAGGAGAAGATCAAGGCTGTATTCTTTCACTACTTCTAGTTCATGTTGGATTGCTGGTTCTTGTTCCAGCCAGTGAAAAAAGGCAAGAAAAAAAAGCAAAGGCCTCCAGATTGGAAAGGAAGAAACAAAATCATCTTTGTTTGCAGAAGATGTGATGCTCTGTGTAGGAAATCTCATGAACTCCAAAACAGAGGCTAACAAATATGTTTAGCAACGCTGCAGAGTGAGTGGCCAGTATGTAAAATGATATTTCTATTATTAGCAACAAACAAGTAGAGACAATAATTATGAAATGCATAGAAATAAATCTGCCAAAAGATATGAGAAACTTGGTACACTGCAAATTATAAAGCAGTACTCAAAGGAATTAAGAAACCCTAAATAAAAATGTACTGTATTCATTTGTGATAACTCAAAATTATTGAGATGCCACTTTGCCCCAAATTGATTTATAGATGTAATAAAGTTCTAATCAAAATCCCAGTGGATAGTTTTGGAAATTGATATGATTATTCTAAAATGTATAAGAAATTTTTATGAAAATCAAAACAGCTAAATAGCCAAATCAGCTCTGAAAAAGAACAAAAGTGGAAACCCAATTCTGCTTGGAAGACATTATGAAACTACAATAATCAAGAAAATATGGTATTGATGTAAAAATAGACACATCAATGGAAGAGAATAGAGAGGGCAAAAATAACCCACACATATGTAGATGGGACTCTTGCAATATGTGCAGAGGTATGGGGTGCCTGGGTGGCTCAGTTGGTTAAGCTTCCAACTTTGGCTAAGGTCATAATCCCACAGTTTGTGAGTTCAAGCCCCACATCAGGCTCTGTGCTGACAGATCTTCTGTCCCCTTCTCTCTCTGCCCCTCCCCTACGTATGCTCTTTAAAAAATAAATAAGTATTAAAAACAAATTAAAAAAATAACAGGAACAGCTTCTTAAAAAATGTACAGAGTTACTTCAGTGGAAAAAGAATAGTGTTTTCATCAAATAGTGCCAGAACAATTGGAATACCATAGGCAAAACAAACAAACAAAAACACTTGACTATGTCTTAGGCCACATATAAGAATTAACTCAAAATCCATCACAGGAGACACGCTGCACTAATGAGTCACTAATGGGGCTTTGAAGAACTGGTTCCTTCCTCCAAGTGTGATGGCTGCAGAATCCCTGGCAGGGAAGGCTGAGTCCCCTGTTGCAACAAAACCACAATTCATCTTCTCCCTTTGCCCAATCCTGCATCCTTTACCCCCCAAATTATTGTCTCCAGGAGTACCCCCAGTAATCCTTCTCCACTAAAGTATCAGAATTTTAGAGTCTGTTTCCCCAAGATCCCAGCCTAAATCAGTTGGGAAAGACTGACTTGGACAACATAGGAAGTCAGATGTCCATACTGAGCCACCTTTAATGAAACAATTGCTGATTGATACGTGTGTTCACAACTCAAATATATGAGAGGAATTGCTGAAGAGATATTTTTACAAAATTGTAAATAACCCTTGATGAAGTTCTGAACAAAACTTCATCTTCTCTTTATTTGACGTTCTGTTCCATGGAAATTAAATGTATACATAAAAATAGTCAGAAACAAACTGGTTTGAGGACAAAATAAGCCCCTTCTTGGCTCAGGCTGTTTTAAATATGGTTTCTTCTACCTACCTCCTTGTCTGCTGAGTCATGTGAAGGTTGGGTAGTCTTCCTTATGCAAATCTGTCCTGCACATGTAGCACCTCTATCCCCTGCCCACTTAATGCTCTTAATACCTTCGGTCCATTGTGGCTACCCTAAAACGATTCCAAAAGTCTTCAAAAGTTACCCCATGGTCCTGACTGAAGAATACTAATTATGGAGGGCCATCTATGATGTATAAAGGTTTGGTATTATTCTGTATGTATTAGGGAGGCAGCCAGCCCTTCCAGTAGAGCAGTGACACATGTGCATGGGAAGATCACTTTGGTGCCCATGTGGCTGAGGAATAAGGAAAAGAAGAATGGTCACGATTAGAAACAGATAAATCTGGTATTAGTCTATAGCAACCATTTGATTCACAAAGGACGATATGCTGAAATAAGATAGGAACACTGGAAGTTAATTGATAAAAAGAGAGATTTAGAAGTTTTTAGGAATTATAGGCTGACTCACTATGGTGGGTAAAGGATGCAATGTCTTAAAGGACCAGGTTCCAGGTGCTCATCATCCATAAGGGCAGAATAAGAGGAGTAGAGATTTACAAACATTTTTTTAAATGTTTATTTATTTTCGAGAGAGAGAGACACACACAGGGTGTGAGTGGGGGAGTGGCAGAGAGAGAAGACACAGAATCTGAAGCAGGCTCCAGGCTCTGAGCTGTCAGCACAGAGCCCGACGCGGAGCTTGAACCCATCAACTGTGAGATCATGACTTGAGCTGAAGTTGGCCGCTTCACTGACTGAGCCACCCAGGTGTCCCAAGGAGTGGAGATTTTTGTGGATATTTAATTTTGTTCTGTTTAGTGGATACAGCCTTAGCTATTTTTAGACTGAGGTAAAGATAGAAATATAAGATACCTGGATATAGATTTCAGGATTCATACTTGATGTATCACTATATGTGTGGAATTTGATGTATATTCGTGACTACTTGGGTTTTTTCCCACTATTTTTTTAGATTGGAGTAGAGCTGACATACAAGGTCACATTAGTTTCAGGCACAGAGCACAGTGGTTCCACACGTCTATGCATTGTGCTACGGGCTCACCACAAGTGTAGCTGCCATCTGTCACCACACAGTGTTATTACAATACCATTGATGACATTGGCTATGCTGTACCTTTTATCCTCATGACTTATTTATTGTATAACTGGAAGCCTGTGTCTCCCACTCCCGTTCACCCATTTTGCCCTTCCCCAATCCTTACCCCTCTGGCAACCATCACTTCTCTGTATTTATAGGTCTGTTTTTGTTTTTTGTCTGCGTGACCGTTTGAATATAATAATTTACCTTTTAGTTAAATTTTCAATCTTTGTTCACTAACTTGGAAGTTGCAATAGAACCAGCATTTTGGTCTGATTTTCTGTTGTTTTTTTCCGGTCTCTGAATCATGCCTCATTCATATAAGACACCAAAAGAGAATTGCTGAGAATAGGAATATATGTATCCTGTGGTTGTAGAAGAGAGATAACGTTATGTGTCATTAGTATAATATATTTTTTAGAAGACTTTAATGAAGTAGACCTGATGGTTTGTGGAAAGCATATAAATGCCATACTGAAAAAAGAAGGCTTCTGGTTCTAGAATGTGCTGCTAGCTATGGGATCCTGGACAAGTCTTTGGACTTCTCAGATCTCAGGTCTGAGTTCTGTGTGGAACTGAGGGATTGGAGAAAGACCTTTAGTTTTTCCTAAACTAGTAGGAATGGTATGTTTATTGTCAAGACAAAACAAAATGTAAAAGAACAAAGAAAGAGAGAACAAGAATGTAATATTGGAAGATGAAAAAAAAGAGAGATAAGTAAGTACCATTTCCAGAAATCTAATTTAACTGGCAGCCCAGTAATTCTAATGTACAGAAACTAAGGGAAAGTGACTCCATTTTGGATTTGTGTGATTCAAGATTCTCTCAACAGGGAAAAAAAATTTCAATATTTCTCATATTGCTCTGACTTTTGAACTAGATGTAACTGGGAGGTTGGATATGGTTCATCAAAAAAAGAAGGAACATGATAATAGACTATAGAAAAAAAGGCATCAAACCAGGAAGAAGATAGAAGAAATTTCAAGGATCTGAGCAGAGGAAGGTTCTAGATAAATGCTAGAATTAGAGAGAAGCTGGTCTAAATATCAAGAGCATGGAAGTTTCAGAAGAGATCATTTTTTAAAAAAATTTATTTAATGCTTATTTATTTTTGAGAGAGAAGAGGAGCAGAGAGAGAGGGAGACACAGAATCTGAAGTAGGCTCCAGGCTCTGAGTTGTCAGCACAGAGCCCGATGTGGGACTTAAACTAATGAACTACAAGATTATGACCTGAGCTGAAGTCAGTTGCTTAACTGACTGAGCAGCCCAGGTGCCCCAGAAGTGGTATCTTTATACAAATAGGACTAATAGTGTAAATGTCGTGATGGATCGTGTGTAACATTTCATTTAATGGCTTTAAAACTTTAGGAAGGTGTAGGAAGAATTAGCAACATGTACAAAGGAACATTAATGATGAAAAAGTCAAACACTGAATCAAGCAAAAGAGTGTTCAGTTTTGAAAATATTTGTATAGTTATATATATTACATATATTATACATATCACTTATTTAATCAATTTGCATATGACTTTCAGGAGTCATGTTGTGGAAAAGCAGAGAAAATAAAAGCAAAAGAGAAATGAGTTATCATCTTCATAATTTAGAGTCAATAGATAATATACATAATTGGGGCCACCAAAGGTAGCAGGGTATATAAGTTATTTAGAAACATGGCAATGTGTAAAAGTCAAAAATCTTAAAAAGTAGAAAGTAGTTGCCTCTGTGGAGGGATCTGTGGTAGGATTTCTCAATCTTGGTGCTGTGTGAAATTTGTTGTGGGACTCTGTCCTGGGCAGTATCCCTGACCTCTAGGCACCAAATACCATTATCAACTCTCTCCTCCAATAGTGACAACAAGAAATGTCTCTGGACATTACCTAGTGTCTCCTAGGCAGCAAAATTATCTTTGGTTGAAAACTACTGAATGGAAAGAAGGGGCAGAATTAATATTTTGATATAAACATTTATAATTTGACTTTAAAAATTACATAAGAGGTGGTGGTGATGGTGGAGGGCACTTATGGGGAAGAGCATTGGGTGTTGTATGGAAACCAATTTGACAATAAACTATTTAAAAAAATAAATAATAAATAAATAAATAAAAATTACACACTTGTATGTTTTGAGAGGGAGAGAGTATGCATGAGCAGGGGAGGGGCAGAGAGGGAGAGGGAGTCTTAAGCAGGCTCCATGTTCTATGCTGAGCCCGATGTTGGGCTCAGTCTCCCAACTGTGAGATGATGACCAGAGCCAAAATCAAGAGTCACTCACTCAACCAGCTGAGCCACCCAGGTACCCCTGTATGTGTATTGTTTTGATATAATAAATACTAACATAAAATGAGAGTTGATTGAGACAATTTTAAATATCCTTTAAAGTCTAAAATGCTACTAGGCCAAATTCCCAAGTACTACTGTTCAGCTGCATTTCATTTAGATGTAAACTATGCTTTCTTGACAGCGAAATCTCTACCGAATGGTTTATATAACACAGTAGAGTGGGTAGTACTGGGTAGGTAGATATATGTTAACCCTTTTCCCTGATTGCAGATTACTTACCAATGTACCTGGGCATTTGACAGCGATATAATTACAGAGAGACTGTGAAGAGGTTTCAGAATCAGAGGAAAATGTTCTTACTTCCCAGTTTTTTCCCCACATTAGCTCTCTGTCCATGAGCAATGTCTGGCATATTATACCCATTATAAAAATAACAATATTATTTTTAGCTTTCCTTCTCCTGAAAATCTTTATCAGTTTTACGACTATGAAAACAGGTGATAATCTATGTTTAACAGTAAGTCCTGGGGTGCCCAGGTGGCTCAGTCTGTTGAGCGTCCGACTTCGGGACAGGTCATGATCTTGTGTTTGTGGGTTCGAGCCCCGCCTCAGGCTTTTTGCTGACAGCTAGCTCAGAGCCTGGAGCCTGCTTCAGATTCTGTATCCCCCTCTCTCTGACCCTCCTCTGCCCATGCTGTTTCGCTCTCTCTCAAAAACAAATAAAACATTAAAAAAATAATAAAAAACACAGTAAGTGCTATTTGTATCCCAAGGAGGAAGGAATCACTCACCCATGAAAGAGTGGGATATGATTCTTATAGGAAAGTACAAATATGGCCTGTGTGTCTTAGGTCCTTGTCAGCAAAAAGTTCTTCTCCTCATAATGGAAAAGATAAACTCATGGTGATCCTTGATAGAGTTTTCCTAATTTTTATGTTGCCATCCTACGTGATAGGCTGTGTCTGACCACTTAAGGTATCTGTTTGTTACAAAATTCAACATAGAAATGATCTGGCTTAACACTGATAATAAGGCTCTGGGAATGAATTTTTCTTTATAGAGTTTACAAGGTTGCAACAAATGCAAAAACTTTTGTAAACAGAGATTTTTGTTTGTTTTTTGGTAAATAAGAATTCAGATGCTTTAAAATTTAGGTGTATATGTGGCTTTAAGTGGTAATTCTGTTAAATCAAACAGTTTGGATGTACTTTCTTCTGATATACCTTTCCAGGATAATTGTATGTTTTTCAGAAGAAGAATCATCTTTATCCCAAATCCATTTTGTTGCAGTTCGCTTTATTATTATTTATTCGTTTAGATAGGACCAAGGGCATTTTCACATGGCATGAAGTAGATTTTTATTTTTTAAACCCAAGAACAGACTGAAGTTTGCTGGTGAAGCTGCTTTGGTAAATACCATCAATTCTGATGACAGATTATTTTCAATAATCCCAGGCAATTTTGTTACACTGCTGTTATGTTTAGGTGATAGCAAATTAAAATGATAAAATGTCTTTATCTCTTTCCTGCAGCTGTTTTAGCTATCCCATAAAATGAGTTTATACTGTCAGCTGTACCTGTCCGGAAATATATAAATACAGTGGCATTGTTCCTTACGTATTCCACTAGTCACCATGCTGCGTAGACAATCTAACGGCCATTTCTAAAGAAAATGTTTCAGTGTCTGTTTTTCGATTATTTGAGAAAAAGTCACATTCATTGCTTTGCCTGGCGTCAGGGTCATCTCACCATATATATTATGGTAAATTCCTATGATAGGAGCACTTGGCATGTTGTAATACAGTGAAAAGAAAAAGAGATTGGATGGAAACAAGAATTCATTCTTCTTCCTCTCCAGTGCATGTGCCCTGACTGCCACCAGGGGAGCTCATTAACCTTTCTCCCACTGTAAATGTTTCTAGAAAGCAGAACTGAATGGAACAAGCTGTGCAGTCAGACAGCCTTTCTCTCATTCCCTGCCGAAGATAAATGTCTCTTTCAGAGGCCATTTAAAAGGGATGATTTAAATATAAATTTGGATTTAGTTTTGTTCTCCTCAATATACTTACGTGTGCCATTTATTTTCATTTATGTATGAACATGTTAATTTTTTTTTCTGTATAGGAACCTAATGTGTTCCATGTAGACACCCTTGGGAGATCTGTACTGAATTCGTGGTTTCACTCTTTCCACAGATTTTTTTTTCTGAATTAGTTTCAGAAAAAGAGCTCAATCCATAAGAAATCAAGTTCATAGATTCACTGAGGGTTTGTCCTCTCTTTGGTCTTTTGGTACCTTGAAGCACAGCTTTTTTCTACAAAGGTACTTCCTGGTTTTCATATTCATTCTCTATGGGTATGTTTCTTGGAACATGTTTGTCTGAAATGTAACTTTGCTAGGTTTGTGTTATTGTTGAACAGTCTGGTACAGAATTCCACCTTATCTCTTAGCGTTCTTTAAATATCAGAACCACATTGAGACTCCGTTATTCTGGAAATGGAGCAAGCTGTTTACTTCTGTGATTTACATTCTGCTAGGTACTCCAACTAGTCCTCTTTAGAAGCATTGTGCCTCAGCATGTCAAGATGGCCCTGTTTCGTGAGGGAATCCATGCCAGTGGATGCCAGGGAGCAGATGTTCATCATTATACAAAATGAATAAGCAACTGGGAGCAGTCTGGTTTCAGGTCAGCTTTAAGTCACTTCTTTTCACGTGACTCCTCCTTTGTAATTTGGACTGATGGTGCTGAAGGGTGTGGTGCTTCCTTCTGGGACACAGAAGAGCATGGCAGTTAAGATCAGGGAGCCTGCACTCTGTGCGAACAGAGCTTACATCCTTTCTCTACCACTCTCTCTAGGGAAGTCATTGCAACTCATGCACTTAGAGGAGAGTTCACATTAAATCAACTCTTTAAGGAAGTTACCACATTTCTTTGTGTATGTTAAGTATATTTAAAATATGAAGAAGAAAAAAAAGAAAAACAGTGAGTAACAAGTATCACCTTGGTGCAACATTAGATTTGAAGACTTCATGCATTCTGAGGATCCCTGAAAACATTTTGGCTTTCTGAAAGCCCTTCATGCCAGGACGTCTGAACAGGAAAGGACCTCCCAATACCATTTTTTCCCTGGGGAAGATCCTGGTTCAGACCGTCTCTGGCACTCATGTCCTTCAAAGGAAGTAAGAGAACAACCCATTATTATCCAGTTCTCACCATTTAGCATTATGATGACTGTCGTTTCTTTGCAAACACTGAAAATTGTTCTTAAACACTTTGAGACTCACTCACCAATATAAATGACTAACATAATTCTTTTAATCTTGGAAAAATGTATTAGCATTCAAGGGTTCAGAAATCACTATTAGCCAGGGGCGCCTGGGTGGCTCAGTTGGTTAAGCAGCCGACTTCAGCTCAGGTCATGATCTCATGGTTCAGTTTGTGGGTTCGAGCCCCGTGTCGGGCACTGTGCTGAAAGTTCAGAGCCTGAAACCTGCTTCAGAGTCTGTGTCTCCCTCTCTACCTTCCCCTCCCTAACACATGCTCGCTTGCTCTATCTCTCTCTCTCAAAAATAAATAAACATTAATAAAATTAAAAAAAAGAAATTACTATTAGCCAAGTGCTGTGTTCTTAAACACATCAGATACCTCTTGTATTATAGCTAAGACAGTGTTTTGGGTTTTGTTGTTTTGTTTTTATTGACAGAAAACAGAAAACTCTCATTAAAATGATTTGATCTCCAGTTTTATACCATGGCTTAGAACCTAAGTGTAGCATCAAAGCTGCAACATACCAGGAATATTGACAGCCATTTAAAAGATGATGTAGCTAGGGATATTTTTATTTATTTAAAAAATTTTTTTAATGGTTTTTATTTATTTTTGAGAGACAGAGACAGTGTGAGCAGGGAGGGTCAGAGAGAGAGGGAGATACAGAACTGGAAGCAGGCTCCAGGCTCTGAGTTAGCTGTCAGCACAGAGCCCGATGCGAAGCTGGAACCCACGAACTGTGAGATCATGACCTGAGCCGAAGCTGGACGCTTAACCCACTGAGCCACCCAGGCGCCCCTAGGGATACTTTTAAAGAATAGAACTATTGCCTTTTGTGTTAACATAACACAAACATCCATATCTGGATGGATATAACTGTTCTCAGTAGGTTTGTGAAGACAAGATGATATTTTCTAGGCTGATATTAGACAGTTATTTGTAAACATACATAGTGTTCTTATTGTGTAAAATGGTGTTATCTGTCCAATGATGCATACCATAGATTCTGACTACGCCTACTTTTGCAAAGGAAGTCAGTATGAAATTGCGTTCTGTTAACTTGTCTGTACACTTCCAAAGGAGATGACACTAATAAAGTAATTCTGCCAAAAATGTCCAGGATAACTGGGTCCTGGACCTAGAGCCATTGTTCCCAATTATCATGCAAGTGTTGGCTTTGTAGCCAAGCTAAGAGATCTCAATTGGTGTCCCTATTATCCATATGTAATATTCTGTTTGGTGATCATCTTAATCCCTATATCCTGTTTACTTACCCACACACTGAGAAAAAACAGAATACTGTTAATAAGGATATTGTGAAAATTAATATACATAAAGCATTTAGCAAAATGAATGACCCACAGAATATACTTTAAAAATACAAGCTCCTTCTACAAATATCATTACTATCTCTATTGCCATTATTATTATCATTATAAAAAGTTTACCTTCTGTTGCTTCTCATTTTACCTTTCATTTTTTTTTTGTATTTGTGTTAATAAACCACAACCTGGGATGTGACATCTCTAAGAAGAAGGAAATCAGGTTGCTTTATGTCTAATATAAATTTGCTCATCATGTGGCCAAAAGAAACACTAATCAAGTTGAGTGTCCCACATATATATGAAGACACTAATAGATCATTAGAACATTAAGTGTTCAGGCCTGGGGACTGCCAGGAGGAATTGACCCCAAATGTTTACAAACTAACCATTTACTGATAGGCACTGCTAGGACAACAGTCCACAACTGAGTGATCCTAAGAGTTTCACGCAAGGTGAGTTTTCAGATTACACTAAGAGGCTGCAGTAATGGCTCCCCTTTCAGCCTCTCACATGGATCTCTTTCAGGAAGTGGCTGGGCAGGAGTAGAATTTTTCTGAAAGGTCTATAAGAATATAAAATACAAATTATCTTTAATACTTTCCACGTGTACTTATTCATCTATGTATTCAGTCTTAAACTCATGCACTGGGTTTCTGTTAAGTGCTGGGCATTTTGTGGGACTTTGGGGAAATTATTATAAATAGGACAGTTTGGCTTTGCCTGATGGAGCTTACAGACTAGTTGAGAAGAGAGACATTGGACTTGAAATGAAAGTATGATTGGGGTGCCTGAGTGGTCCAGTCTGTTACGCACCTGACTCTCGATTTAGGCTCAGGTCATCATCTCACAGTGTGAGATTGAGCCCCATGTTGGGCTCTGCACTGACAGTTTGGAACCTGCTTGGGATTCTCTCTCTTCCCTCTTTCTCTCTGGTCCTCTGCTCATGTGCTCTCTCTCTCTCTCTCAAAAAAAAAATAAATATTTTTTAAAGTATGATGAGTGAAATGAAAGGACAAGTAGAGGGCATAATAGAAGCATGGAGAAGGGGATATCTAAACCAAAAGGAGAGGTAGAAAAGTAATGAAAGATATATTGTAAGCTCAGTAAATGGAATCAAAGAAGAGATGAGTTGGCATCAGGATAATGTTTCAAGAAGATAAGGTAATAAGCACAAATTCATAAACAGACAAAAACAAATGAACAAAATGCACCGTGTTGCTAAAGAAGCAGTATTACAGTATAAAAGCTTGTACAGGGTGGGTTTGATTTCTATGGTAGCTGATGGAATGCTACAAAGAGTTTTTAATGATATTAATTCAAACAAAACATGTTAAGTAGTAAGTCAGTTTATGGATTAGAGGTGGGAAGAGGTTAGAGAAAGGGGAACTAGTTTGGGGGCTATGAATGGTACATCAGGAAAAGATGCTATTGGCTGAAGGTGGGGCCCCAAAGCACAGAGATTATGGATGGTAGATTGTTTATTCAGCCATTTTTGTGTGACCTAACTAACTGCTTTATGAATAGTCTTAGTTGTGTTAGATACAAAAATGAGGAAGGCATGGTTCTTGCTATAAAGAAACCGGAAGAAAGAGAGAGAGAAAAAAATTATATTGTGACATTCTCCAGATCAAAGTTGGTAAGGTTATGTGTCATATTAATTTGCTGTAAATAAATTCACCCAAAGCCCATTAAATGAAGGATCAGTTCCTCTAAGTATTCTTTTTCTCCTCCTCCTCCTTCATCATCATTACGATCATCATCGGAATCATTGGAGCACTGTGCTAAGTTTTCTATAAATATTATCTTACTCTCTCTTTACCACTTAATAAACTGGGCTTTGGGCTCTACTTTTAACGTTATTTTACAAATGAGAAAATTGAGACATCAAGAGGCTAAGGAGCTTGACTAAATTTACTCAGGCAGGTTATAGTGAAACTTGAATTGGTTTGCCTGATTTCTGATTCCATACTTTCAAGGAGTTAATAACTGCTTGAAAGTAGTCATTTATTAACTGACCAGATTACAAAAATAATCATGGTGGACACCTTAGTTCATTCTTATAATAAGCCTATTGATCTGGTCTTCCCTGTTGGCAGCATCTCCACCTTCTACAAAATGGGTGGTCTTCTTCTTCATTCTCCCTCATGGAGAAGATAACTTGAAGGGCCATAAAAAGTTGTTTGCTTCTTTGAAACGTTTTCCAACAGTGTAGATCTCGTGAATCAGGTCCTCCATGCAGATGATGCCGTATTTACCAAGAGATGGAGCAATCAGTGTGTTATCTGTCAGGGCAATTCGCTTCTTGTTGATTTTGCCATAACCACGCTTGTAGATCAATTCATTCACTGACTTCAGGTTTGGATATTCCCCAGCTAACATCCTTAGCATGTTAACTGAAGCCTTGTTGAGCTTAACAAAGGTGCCACTGAAGATCCCGTGAAGGCGAAGGAGCTGCAGCACCGTTCGCACCTGTGGGCTCACACCGTTGATACCTCTGATCCTGATGACAGACGCCAGTTTGGAGTTGTTAGTCCTTGAGTTGAACTAAAAGCATGATACAGAAAATTTATGGGAAAAAATGCCGTAAAGCAGCAATAAAGTAGCAAGGAATGGAGGCAGTCTATTTTTGGTTTAATGTGTTATACTTCATTTTTAAAAATAAAGACAGTAAATACTTAGAAATGAGGACTGGATTTAATATTATGATTCAAGTGCTGGGAACTTGCAAAAACAAGTTTTTAATTCATCAAAATAACTGTTGAGATGGTATCTCCTTAATTGAGTAAAACAAGATCCCCTCCAGTTAGAATGCAATACAATTAAATAATACTGGAATTATGCTAGGGAGTTACGATTCATCTTTTTTTTTTTTTTGCTTTTGTGGCTCAGGGAATTTGTGCAAGTCACTAAGAATTCCTGTGTGTTCATTTCCTCATTTTCAGAATCAGAATAATAGTGTCTATCTCACAGATTTGTAGTGAAGATTAATTAACAATACATGTCAACACCTGACAATTCCATGGCATAGAAATAGACCCTACTAGGAAGTCAGTAGGATGATCATGTGGCATGGTGGAAAATGTATGTGGAGGGACGGGGAACAATACCAAGATACCAGGGAGAGTAGAATAAGCTGTAAAAGTGTTGAGACTTCAGGCCATCAGTGTCATGAAAGTGTCTGTTTGTCAGCTCATGACACACAGAGAGAGGAAGGTAGACCCACATCTCATCATCAGTAGTAAGGACTTGAGGACAGTAAGGAGTTTAACCTCAGGGCTAAATTTACACAGACATGAGACTCAGATGAAAACTGTTAAATAGTCAACTCCATATAATGCAACCATAAAGGAACCATGGCTTCCTGAACTAATGAAAAAATGTAAGCAGAGCCTACCAGCCAACATAACAGACTTGTCTTGTCATGAGTGCTGGAGCTCCAATAAATAGACAAATTCCTTCTATGAAAATTGCTCTTTATTAGAACATAAGACTTCAGTCTAAGAGGCAACCAATATCATAAGTATATTTACTGTTGATAAAGTTACGTAGTTTTTTGTTTTTGAATGATAGACATTTTTATGTTTTCAGAGCATCAAACCAGCCATATATATATATGTATATAAATACATATGTGAATTTCAGAATGAAGAGATATCTATATCATTCTAAAATACATATAATTTCAGAATGAAGAGATATAAAAAATGCTGAGAAATTCTTACATTCAAATCTCCCATGCAGAAGTTCTACATGAAGTTAGTGAAGTTACAACTTTTCATAGAACACTTCAGGATAAGGCACAATAAGGAGTGAGAAAAATGAACCAGGTTATCCAGCATATGTATCAACACTGCATTTTATGAGCAAGTTAAAATAGTGTGTCCATTGTGGCTCTTTCCCACAGTTATTACTGATTTAGTAATTTAGTTAGCATTGCTAATTTATCAGCAACAATACAGCCATCAATTGGAATGCTAATTACATTTGTATGCCGGGCTGGTGTGGAGACCTATGACCAAACTTATTTTTCCACTGAACAGTCCATGAGATAGTAGTTGTTGAACCAGATTTGCTCATTTTTTCAGGCATATTTTTTCAATATATTCCATTGAGTGATTGTTTCAGTAAATAACTGCTACATAGTCTACTTACACAATTCATTAGTCCACAGGAATGGAGACCTATTTTTCAAATTGACTTTTGTATTTTCAGTAATATCAGATTTGATGATATTTCAGGCTAGTCTTTTGTTCACCTTTTCTTACTAACGTCTGGTTGCATTAGGATTGAGATTAATTTGCTGACCTTTAAAACTGCAAGGTCAGTGCAGAAAATTATTAAGGGAGCACCATTCCACACTTTACTATGCTTTACTATGAGGGGCATAGACTCATGGGAACACCACTCCTCAAACTGGGCTGCACACAGAAATTTCCTGTGTTGTCTGAGTCTCACTCAAGATATTTGAATTCATTAGGTATACAGTCCAGCTTGGGCATGAGATTTTTTAAAAATTCCAGATCACTTAATATGCAGCAAAATTTGGGAACCATGGAAGGAGAACTTACTCCTGTGTAAGCAGACTATGTAAGAGCAAAGAACAACTTACTTCCACCTTTCTCTCTTTCTTTCCTGCCTTTCTGGAAGCATTTAGCATTTATTGAACATCTACTATGTGTCAGGAAACGTAGCAGGTAGTAAAAATATAAGGTGAACAAGATGGTCCCTATGTACATGTTTATTAAGTCAGTTCTGGCCTCATTCTTTGACTGTGGCCTCACCTGACCACATATCCCCCAGTATGCTGAGCCCCAGGTGCAGTAATCTTCTCTTAGACCTCCCTGTGCCATGCTCTGTAATACTCTATGGATTTCTCACAGGTGGTAGCTTCTCTCATGGGTGTTGCTCCTATTACTTCTTCTGGTCTCTCTTTAATCCTCACTGCCTTGACTTCCATGCTTGGACCAGACCTCTCTTTTCATTCGATTCACCTCCTTCTAGTTGCACATACCATATTGTTATGTTCTTATGAGTTTGATGTTCCTTTTCCAGCTAGACAAATATCACCAGCAAGGAGCCTATTCCAGGGCTCTTATTAAATGCCTAATAAAATATTTAATGAAGGAAATAATTATGAATGGGAATGAATATGTCTATCCTGGTTATTGTTGGCTGCATAACAAACCATCCTAAAATTTAGTTGCTTAAAGGAGTAACTATTCGTTGATTCTGAGGATTGGCTAGATTTTTGTGAATCTGAGGATTGGCTAGATTTTTGTGAATCTGAGGATTGGCTAGACTCTCCTGGGTGTATCATCTGTTCCATGTGACATCAGCTGGGACTGCAGCCACCTGGGAGCTCAACCTGGGCTAGAATATTCAAGATGGCTCCTTCACATGTCTGGTGCCTTGGGAGGGTAGGACTGGAAGGCTGCTTTCCATTGGGATGCTAGGGCTGCTCGGTTTCTCTCACGTGGAATCTCAGGTTCATTTCCTTTGTACGTGGGCTCTGCACTTCATCTCAATGGCACATAGATTTCTTAGCAGTCAAAGCTTCCAGAATGAGCATTCAAAGAAATGAAGTGGAACTGTCAGATGTCTTAAAGACTGGGTGGAAAGCTGGTCCAGTGCTATTCCTGCCATATTCGATTAGCCAAAGAAATCATAGGCCCATTTAAGAATCACTAAGAACAACAACAACAAAACAGACCTCCCTTCTTTATGGGAGAGTCATAATTTGAGACCATTCTTAATTCATCACAGGATTTTAACCCCAATGTTAAAACATTACTTTCTTTCTTTTTTGGGAGGTAGGGGCAGCTCAAGGGATCTTTTTAGTTTTTACTTTGTTGGGGTAAGAACACTTGAGATCTATTCTCAACAGAGTTTTAAAAATTATTTTGAAATGATTTTTTAATGTGTATGTATTTTTGAGGGATAGAGACAAAGTGAGAGAGAGAAAGAGAGAGAGAAAGAAAACATGAGTGGGGGTAGGGCAGTGACAGAGGGGGACAGAGAATCTGAAGCAGGCTCGAGGCTCTATGCTGACAGCGGGTAACTGGATGTGGGGCTCAAACTGACAAACTGGGAGGTCATGACCTGAGCCCAAGTCAGAGGCTTAATCAACTGAGCCACACAGGAGCTCCTACTCTGAATAGATTTTTAAATGCACAATGCTAAATTCACTGTCATGAGTTGGCCAGGAGTCTCTAGAACTTGTTCATCTTTTGTTACAAAATTTATAGCCATTAACAACTTCATACTTCCCCCTCCCACCAGTCCCTGGAAACTACCATTGTACTCAGTTTCTGAAGTTGACTGTTTTAAATCCCTCCTATAAGTAAAATTATGCAATATTTTCCCTTCTGTGGTCACTTACCATAATGTCCTCAAGATTCATCCATGTTGTCACATGTTGTAAGATTCCTATTTTAAGGCCGAATAATATTCCAATGTGTGTATATGCCTCATTTTCTTAACCTAACTTTCATCTACGAACACTTACGTTGTTTCTACCTTTTGGTTATTATAGATAATGATGTAATGAACATGGAAGGGAAAATATCTTTTTGAGATCTTGATTTCAGTTTTGTTTAGATAAATATCTAGAAGTGGAATTGTTGGATCATATGTTCTACTTTTAATTTTATGAGGAACATCCATACTGTTTTTATAGTGATTGCACCTTTTGGAATTTCTACCATCAATGCACAGGGTTTCAATTTCTCTACATCCTCACCAATACTTGGTAAAGGAAACCATCAAGAGTGAAAAGGCAACTTAAAGAATGAATTAAAATATTTGCAAACTGTATATCTGGTAGGAGGTTCACATCTAAAATAAATAAACTCCTATAACTTCATAGCAAAAACCAATTAATAACCCAATTAAAACTTGGGCTAAGGACTTGAATTGACATTTCTCCAAAGAAGACTTACCAGTGTCCAACAGGCATCTGAAAAGGTGCCCAACATCACTCATTATCAGAAAAGTGAAAATCAAAACCACAATTAGATGTTACACACCTGTTACAATGACTATTATCAAAAACACAAGAGATGACAAGTGTCGGTGACAATGCGAAGATACTGGAACTCTCTAAAACATTGCAAGTCTGGGGCGCCTGGGTGGTTCAGTCAGTTGAGTGTCCAATTTTGGCTCAGGTCATGATCTCACAGTTTGTGAGTTTGAGCCCCACATCAGGCTCTGTGCTGAGAGCTCAGAGCCTGGAGCCTGCTTTAGATTCTGTGTCTCTCTGCCACTCTCCTGCTTGTGCTCTGTCTCTCTTTCTCTCTCAAAAATAAATAAAACATAAAAAAATTGCAAGTCTGACTTGGAGTCTACATTCTGCCTGGCTGCTACAACTGTTAACATCAGCCATTCTTGGGGACATACTACCACAGCCTCATGCAATGGTAGGACACTTTCTCGTCAGCATCCAGCAGGCCTGTTAACAGTGTGCTAACGGCAACAATTGTGGCAACATGCCTGGGGTCCTCAGAAGCAGCTGTCTTTCAGCCCCTGTGCTCCGGGCTTGGGGCACTATGTGTGACTAAAAATACTGTGTCTGGATCTTGCTTTTCTTGTGGCACCACTCATTCATTCTTCCCTGAAAGCTTTCCTTTCCTTGGTTTAGCTAGACCTGAGAGCATAACCTTTGCTTTGTGGTAGGAGGAGTGGAACTTGAATACGTACATAGTCGTTGGTTTGCTTTTGGGTTTTGTTGTTCTGCCTCGGCTCTCCTCTACCTAGCTTCATCTCTACCTCTTTTCTCTCCTCTGTTTAACTTTTTATTTTGACATGATTTCACAATATTTTCAAGAATAGTACAAAGTAAGGGCACCTGGATGGCTCAGTCAGTTGAGTGTCTGACTTCAGCTCAGATCATGATCTTGGGGTTCATGGGTTCAGGCCCAGTGTTGGGCTCTGTGCTGACAGCTCCGAGTGGAGCCTGCTTCAGAATCTGTCTCCCTCTGTCTCTACCTCTCCCTCACTTGCACTCTGTCTCTGTCTCTCTCAAAAATAAATAAGCATTAAAAATTAAAAAAAAATGAATAGTACAATGTATTCCTACACTCTTCCTTCAAGATCCTCTAAATGTTAAGAACTGCACTCTGTCCCTCATGTGCTCTCTGTCTATATATACATTTACAGTAATACCTTGGTTTGCGAGCATACTTCATTCTGATAACATGCTTGTAATCCAAAGCACTTGTATATCAAAGTGAATTTCAAGCCCCATTGGCTCAGTTGTGATCCTGTGATATTCGGCATCACGTACTACTTGTAGGATGTCTCTCATTTATCAACTTAAAAGTTATTAGAAATATTTGCTCATCTTGTGAAACACTTGCAGTACAAGTCACTCACAATCCAAGGTTTTACTGTATATCTTTCTTTTTACGTTTTCCGTGTTATACAATTCACATCACTTTATAAGAATAGTTCATGTCTATGATGTGGTACAGTTTGTAATGTATTTCCTAAATGCAAGAACATTCCTTTACGTAGCCGCAGTATAATAATTAAAATGGGGAATTAACACTTATACTTATTCAGAGTTTTACAATTGTCCCAATTATATTTTTATTCATGAAAGAGAATTCCAAACCATGCATTTGTTCAGGTATCACGTTTCCTTCATTCCTTTATGAGTCTCTTTTATTTTGGAACAGTTACTTTTCTGCATCTTTAATGGTATTAGCATATTTGAAGAGAACTAGCCTGATCTTTTATAAAATGAGGTGTGTGTAATGTTTCCCCCTGAGTGAATTCATGTATTTGATTTTGACAGGAAAACCACAGAAGCGTTGTTTTGTTTTTCTCAGTTCATGATATTAGGAAGAATTACTGATGATGTTAGCTCTCATAGGTTGGAGTTCTGCCAGGTTTCTGCATTGTAAACTTACTATTTCCTTTTATAAGTAATAAATATATTATGTAATTAATAAAGAATTATTGTGAGGCCAGATAAGTGTTCTAATCCTGACTGTACTTTCAGTGTTTAACATGTGTTGATGAGTTTTCCTAAATCAGTTCTTAAGATGGTTGCCAAATGGTAATTCCTCTCTCATTACCCTTGTCCCGATTTGTACTACGGGATGTGAGCCAAATACTGAGTGCTCTAAGTAGGGCATTTTAGAATGACTCTGTCAAACAGGCAAGGACAAGGATAAAAAGGCCCAAGGGATATTTATCTGAGCCCAAAATGAGCAACTCAGTGTCATGATTCTCTTGTAAAAGGGTGACAGATCCTGAGTCAAAATCTAACTTATGTCCTATATTTCTTTCTGGAGGTGGTTGTATGGTGATTGTATGGGTCTTTCTCTCTCAATGTATATATTTATATAATTTCATAGTGTTTAATATTTTATCATTTACTGTATGCAAATTATATTCAAAAATTAAAAAGAGCAACGGGACAAGAAAGAAACCTCTAACTTAGCTGCTTGGTTACACAGCATTATATACAGTTTTAGATGTTACAGAAAACTCAAGGTTGCTTGACACTGCATCAGAAGAGTTGTTAAGGTAAGTATCATTCAATGTTATAAAATTCGAACTATAACTGTGTAAGAGCATTTAGTGGTCACTTAATAACATTAAATTATATTCAAATGAAAAAATTAAAGCCAGCATTTTCTAAAAAGAAAATTAGAATTTTTTCCTTAAAAGAAATTAAATTTTATTTTATTTTTTTATGTTTTTTTAAAATTTATTTTTGAGAAACAGAGAGAGACAGTGCAAGCAGGGGAGAGTCAGAGAGAGAGGGAGACACAGAATCCGAAGCAGGCTCCAGGCTCTGAGCTAGCTGTCAGCACAGAGCCCAATGCGGGGCTTGAACCCATGAACCGTGAGATCATGACCTGAGCCAAAGTCCACAAGATGCCTGGGTGGCTCAGTCGGCTGAGTGTCCGACTTTGGCTCAGGTCATGATCTCGCAGTTCACAAGTTCAAGCCATGCATCTATCTCTGTGCTGACAGCTCTGAGCCTGGAGCCTGCTTCAGATTCTGTGTCTTCTTCTCTCTCTGCCCTTCCCCCACGCAGGTTCTATCTCTCTCTCAAAAACAGGTAAAACATTAAAAAAGGAAATTAATTTTTCATTGAGATATTTATGAATTCAAAAACTTTGCATATTGGTATAAAATATTTAAAATATAAAATAATTGAAAATTTGCTTAAGATGAGAATTCACACCTCAGTTTAAGTAGTCAACTACACTTTTGATTTTATATGTGATATACTTTACAAAATGATGACAATTATAGTAACTTGGTTGGTTTTATTAGTCTCTGTGTGCCTCTCCTCCCCATGTAAATTTCCTGCCCTGATTTGGTGCCTGGGCTCTGACCTTCAGATCATCACCAGGACTGCTTGGAACTGTGGCTTCCAGTTGAGTTTGGCCGATGGGAGATTAAAGAGGAGAAAGGAAAGGTTATTTCTTTCCCTACTCTCTCAGCTTTGCTTGTCTAGTTTTGGTCTTATTCTCTCTCTAAAATTATATCTCCTTTTCAGGAACTTCTGTGGCTTCAACTCTCAGCAGGTTCCTACTGTTTCCTTCCCCACTCTTTTAGACCCAGGCTTGTCTGTTGCAAACAGAGCAAGATCAGCACAACATATAAGGTTAAGAATTTAAGAGCATGTTTCATTCTGCTATAACAGCGACCAAATTTATAGAAAGAAAAGAACTGTCTTGCTCCCTCCCACAGTTGGAAGGTATCTTTGTGGACCTGATGAGCAAATTTTGTGTAATATGTAGTGTGAAGGAAGAAAGCTTGACAGGTCTCTACAGACTTTGGGGCTGTCAGTATTTGGGGCTGGTATTCCCTGAGTGCCTTGGCCTATAAGTGACTTCTAACATTGGGATTCATCAGTAGTTGGGCCAGGAGATAACTTCTTTTGAATAGATAACTATTTTAAGGTCTCGACATTTTCTCAAATTCAGCCAACAGGTTGCAAGTAACCTACACTGCTTATTAGATGGGCCCCAAAATACCATTGCTGAGACTGTGTTACATTGTCACTCTCAGTCTGAGGTTGGAATGTGATCCCCATGCCTCTGTTCAATAGCGAGCTTTCACTTTTGCTTGTCCCAGCATGTTTTCAAAGTCCTTTTTCATTCCTTTTCCCTTCTTTGTAACTGGTCTCTTCATTAAATTATTGTAAAAACTCCAGCTTAGCATACCTCATGATTTCTACTGGGAACTTAATGAACACAGTGACACAACTCCAGAATAGAACTGGAGAGATGAAGTTTCTATTAAAATAGCTAATGAGTGGTAACCAACAGGAAGCCGACCTGGGGAAAATGAGGCCACACCTGTTTATTTTGTCTTCATTCTGTGAGGCCCTTACTATAGAATCTCCAGTGAAATCCAGCAGTAGTTCCTGATTATCCTCCTGGAAACTTGTGGATATATTTTTTTCTGTTCTGGACAAAAGCAAGGATGCTAATTCTATTTAGTCATATAAAACCCTTTTGCAAATATTGTGTAGAGAGGAATTTAGGGTAAGAGGCTCAAGTAATATTCAATACAAAAAAATTATTGACCATGTGACTTTAAACTTTGTAAACTTTCCCATGTATAAGCTTATTTTCACTAAAATGCAAATCAAATAAAACTCTTCTAGAATATATACATGAGTGTTGTTGGAGAGAAATAGAAGAGGGAATAGGGCCCTTCAGAGATAATCTTCTGTGGATAAGTGATTAAGCACTAGAATGGATATCATAGTCAAAGTCTAGCCTCATTTATTTTACTGATGTTACTTCATTTAGGCAAAATGCCTCTTTATATGTTAGGCAATTAAGCAATGAATTAGAAGAATAGCTAAAAGAAAAAAATAGATGAGAGAGGCATTCCAGTGAGCCTGAGAGTGAATGGATATTTAAGTTATTCTCAGATTCATTAGTCTTAGAGTCTATTACTATAAAATTCAGAATCACAATCATGTAAATACATTTATTATACTTAAATAAATCAAGAAAGGCTCATTTTCAAAAATGCCAGATGTTCTGTATTTCTCTGGTGGCAGTATAAATCTGAAGTTTATCTATGCTAAACATCTGTCAAAAATATACACTTGTTTAAGGGAATCACCAACAGTTCCAAATGAAGTACTTTGAATAATGCATCAGGAATGAAAAGAAATATTGATTCTATTTAGAAATGAGCTAAATATCCTAAACAAAAGGATATATTTTTATAAATATGAACATGTCATAGTAAAAATCTCCCCTATAACTAGAACTTAAAAGCCAAAAAAAAAAAAAAAAAAGAAAAAATGGCTAATGAAAGTAGAAGGTTCAACTTTTCTTCAATTAATCCTATTTCTATTTCTTCTATTTTAAAAACTATTCACACACATAAAAATGGCAATCAACTAACAGTTTTTAATGACATTGCTTCTTCACAGGGAAAAGAGAAAAACAGCAACAAAACAAAAAAGGAAAATCTGTAGTCTTCAAGAGAAAAAAGGGCTTAAAAACTTAGTTGACAAGACAGAGCATTTCAATTTCTAAAGACATAGTAAAATTTTCCTAAAGTTAAAAAAGTAAAAGATTAACAGACACTGGATTGGAAACATAATTTGACTTTCCCAAATGCATTTTCATTATATTTTTCTATTTTAGATTCCTAGAGATTTGTTTTTGAGTTCTTGTTAAAGAAATACTTGCACAAACTTGAAAAGTAGAACCATACGGATTCTTTCATCAGTATTTCTGCCTGGCACTGAGAATTTTTCTTCCCGGGTGTCAGAAGCACAGGATTATAGCTGTAACCTGCTAGGGAAAATACAGTATGTTGTAAATAAAGTGCTACCAGTTCAGTGGCTGAGAAGATTCATTTTCAACCCCACACTTAACCAAAAAGAAAGCGCGTAACACCAGATATTGTTCATTTCTCACTTTGAGCACTACTTAAGATTTGCATTGACTTATTTTAGAAATCACAAGATTTTAAAAGCCTACCTAACATATGGCAAAATAAAGCGGTAACCTGTGATTGTTCAAATTTCACTTTTAGGCTAATTTTCTGGCAGTTGCTTTGATAATTTTTTTTCTTTAGCAGTCAATGAATTTACTTAAGATACTTGTACACTTTCTTGATTTTCTCATTTTGATGGTTTCATCATTATTTTATATTTTGCTTAAGACATATTTATGAAGTGTGAAATGAAATGAACAATATTGGTGCTATCACACTTTGAATTTATGAGAAGTTAGCTGTTCTATCTAAATCCCTCAGGGCTGAGAGCTAAAAAAGATCAAGACATGAGTGTCAGGAATCTGTGTTGAGAAAAGAGAAAAGGGCATAATAGGGTGTTTTAAAGACCCTCCCAATTATAGGATGGCTTTTTGTCTGTGGTTAAATTGTTTTGACTAGCAGAAAGATGTAAGGTGAAATAAGACTGAAAAATGTATGAATGTTAATAGCGTGCATTTTATTATATTGATGCATTGATTTCTTTAAAAATGTCTGTATTAGATCTATTAAAATTTACGCTAATGAGCAACTTTTGTAAGAAATAACTTTTTAAAAGAAAAAGATTAGAAGTGACATTGTTTTATAAATTTGCAAGTACCTTTGATGTCTGTCTTATTTTTTATTTATTTTTTACTTTTTAAAAAATTTTTCATTTAGTTTTGAGAGACAGAGAGAGACAGAGCAAACAGGGGAGGGCAGAGAGAGAGGGAAATACAGAATCCAAAGACAGGCTCCAGGCTCTGAGCTAACTGTCAGCACAGAGCCTGACGCGGGGTTCGAACCCACGAACCGTGAGATCATGACCTGAGCCAATTTGATGTCTGTCTTATTTTTTATTTATTTTTTACTTTTTTTTTAATTTTTCATTTAGTTTTGAGAGGCAGAGAGAGACAGAGCAAACGGGAGGGCAGAGAGAGAGGGAAATACAGAATCCAAAGACAGGCTCCAGGCTCTGAGCTAACTGTCAGCACAGAGCCTGATGCTGGGTTCGAACCCACGAACCGTGAGATCATGACCTGAGCCAAAGTCGGATGCTTAACTGACTGAGTCACCCAGGTACCCCATGATGTCTGTTTTAATAAAAGCTGGATACTCACCAGCCTCTGAGTTTATTATGCTGTAATATAGTATTTCAGTATATGAAGAAAATGCAGACTTATTCAGAAATATAGGTAGAAAAAGTTAAGAATGTTTTTGAATCTTTCCTGAAATTGAAAATATTCTTCTTTGATACTATACCAAAACTTGACAAGTGGGAGTTTCTTAAAGGTTAGTCACAATGAGGAATATGAAACCATATCAATGAACTTTTCATATATAAAGACTTACAAAATTCCTTTGCCCCTCCCTTTTTTGTTTTTGCAGGGGTGTGGGGAGAGAACAAAAGTGAGTTGGAGAGAGGGGCAGAGGGAGAGAAAGAATCTTAAGCAGGCTCCAAGTTCAGTGTGGAGCCTGAGGTGGGGCTCAATCCCAAGACTGTAGGATCACAACCTGAGCCGAAATCAAGAGGCAGATGCTTGACTGACAGCCACCCAGGCACCACTCCCTTTCCCTTTTAATAAATCCTTTTTTTGTTTTTTTACTTGTGAGAGAGACAGAGAGAGACAGAGATCATGAGCAAGGGAGGGGCAGAGAGAGAGGGAGGGAGACATATAATCCCAAGCAGGCTTCAAGCTCTGAGCTGTCAGCACAGAGTCCAACATGGGGCTCAAACCCATGAACTGTGAGGTCATGAGCTGCACCAAAGTTGGATACTTAGCCAACTGAGCCACCCAGGTGCCCCTCCCCATAATAAACATTTTACCTGCGCATGATTTTGGTCATTTGGAAATTATTGGTTCACTCTCCATCCAAATGTTGACACATTTCCTTATATAATTTTTAACGTCTATTTTTCTGAGAGGGAGAGAGAAAGAGTATGAGCAGGGGACAGGCATAGAGAGAGGGAGACACAGAATCTGAAGCAGGCTCCACACCTTGAGATGCGAGCACAGAGCCCAGTGTGGGGCTTGAGCTCAGGAACTGTGAGATCATGACCTGAGCCAAAATTGGGCACTTAACCAACTGAACCACCCAGGCGCCTTTCATTATATAATTTTTAAAAATCACACTTATTGGTATCACTGCTGATCTAATCAATCCTGGAAGTGCGGCATGTTGATTTCACTGTGACAGATACAAATTTTCCAATGACAGATAATTTTTGTTTGAAGTCTTGAATTATATCTTTGTCTACAAATACTTCACAGTTGTTTTCTTTGAAGCAATAAACTCTTTCACTTTCAAGAAAATGTTTTGAGGAACATATGACAGTTCCTCAAAAAATTAAAAATGGAATTACCATATGGTCCAGCAATTCCACTACAAGGTATATATCCCCAAATAATTAAAAACAGGGTCCTGAAAGGGTATTTGTACATTTGTGTTCTTAGCAACATTATTCGTAATAGCCAAATGCAGCGCTGGAAAGGAAGGGCGTTCTGACACATTAGCTACAACATGGGTGGACCTCAAGGATATCGTGCTAAGTAAATAAGCCCTTTGCAAAAGGACAGATACTGTATGATACTGCTCACATCAGCGGTCAGATTAACAAAGACCGAAATTAGAATATGGTGGCTAGGATCTGGAGGGAAAAGAGAATGGGGAATTGTTTTGTAGGCATAGAGTTTTAGTTTTGCAAGATGAAAGGCATTGTGGGGATTGACTACACAGCTGACTGCATTTAACACTGCTGAACTATATACTTAAAAATGGTTAAGATGGTTTTAATACTATGTGCATTTTGTTATGTTCAATTTATTACTATCTAAGGCTGCTGTAGAAAATAAAACGCAATTTACTAACACTGAGAAGGGAAAAGCATTTGAATACAATAAACTTATTATTTATATGAAATAAATAAATTCCTTGTAAAACCTTTTACCTGAATAACACAAAATAAGAAAAACTGAGTAGCTCTACATTTATTACAGAAATTTAATTCAGTATCAACATATTTCCACAGTGCAAACTCTATGCCCAGTTTCGTTGGTGAATTAGCTCAAACATTTAAGGAAGACATAATAGCAAGCTTAAAAGAGATTTTAGAAAATAGAACAGAAGGAAACACTTTGCAAAATGGTGTTGTTGTTTTAAGAGAGAGAGAGAGCAGGGGGGGCAGAGGGGCAGAGGGAGAGAAACTTAGGCAAGCTCCATGCTCAGCAAAGAACTCAAAATAAGGTTCTATCCCATGACACTGGGATCATGACCTGAACTTAAATCCGAGGTTGGATGCTCAACTGACTGAGCCCCCCAGGTCTCCCCTACAAATGTTTTCTGAAGCTTGCATAATGGTAATTACAAAACTACCAACCAATATCACTCATGAATGTGGATGAACATTCTTTAGGAAATATTGGCAGTTTTTCTTCTATATATTGAAGCAGTTACTATTGGCCTTCCATAAATTTTGTGATGATTAAATGAAAAGTTAAGATGAGTTGGTTTTTTAAAGGCAGTGAAGTAATTAATTCTGGATTTTCTGACTAACCCTGCTTCTTGGCGATATTTGTGAAAGTGAATGTAATAGATTTCCTTAACGCAAGTAGCTTGCACATGTTGCTTCCAACTAGCTGGTTCAGAACAGGGGTCCGGGGTAAGTCGTTGGATAAATAGGAGGTAAGTGTGAGACAGACCCAGCTCCATGAACTTGCAGAAAACCCAACCCAGCAAACAGATAAATCTGACAACTGTGTGAGCAAGCACCAGGTGGTGGACAGGTCTGTGCATGGGGGGAGCCCAGACTGAAGGTCTCATGGTGGACCTATCCGCCTGTCTGTACTGCTGCTAATGCCTGGGAATCTGGTTCTATTATTGGAACTTCTTGTGAAATGCATATATGAGAACTCAGCTAGCAGGAGGGAGAGTTGACCGAAAACTTCAGTTTTATTTATTAAGTATATATTCCCTCACCTTAAGTTTTTAATCAGGAAGAATTAATTAAAATACATAAAGTGAGGGGCGCCTGGGTGGCTCACTTGATTGAAAGTCCGACTTCAGCTCAGGTCATGATCTCACGGTTCGTAGGTTGGAGCCCCTGCATTGGGCTCTGTGCTGACAGCTAGCTCAGAGCCTGGAGCCTGCTTCAGATTCTGTATCTCTCTCTCTCTGACCCTTCCCTAATGGCGCTGTCTCTCTCTGTCTCTCAGAAGAATAAAAAAATTTTTTAAACATAAAAAATAATACATAAAGTGATTTTCCTTTTTTTATATTACTATAAACAGGTATTTTTAAGTAATATGGAATATTTTTCACTTATATACAAATTTTTAAATGCATCTTCTAACACTTAATGAATTATAGATTAATATAAAACAATACATATTTTTATTTTTATTAAAATTTTTAAAAGTGTATATTCATTTTTGAGAGACAGAGTGCGAGCAGGGGAGGGGCAGAAAGAGAAGGAGACACAGAATCTGAAGAAGGCTCCGGGCTCTGAGCTGTCAGCACAGAGCCCAATGCAGGGCTCAAATCCATGAACTGTGAGATCATGACCTGAGCCGAAGTTGGAAGCTCTCTACTGACTTAACTGACTGAACCACCCAGCCGCCCCCAAAACAATACACATTTAAATGATACTTGTTCATTCTTAGAAAAGAATTGGAATTCTGTTGCCTGGAATGAAAACAGACAATTATTTTTAATGACCAACTTCTGGGGAAAATATAAACTTGCTAATTTTATAATTTTGACAAGTTTTAGTTTTGACAAAGTTTCACATCCATGCTCCTTCAAGACAGCAATAGATAGGATTCACACTAAAGAAAAATAAGAAGCTTCAAACAAAAAGAGATGATAAATTGTGTCTCGCAGTGACAACAATATCCTATGTCAATGAAGAAGGATTAAATTCAAGTAGATACCAGTTTGCCAGATTGCAATATAGTGTTTTAGAAAAATTACACACACACAGGTTTTATCTTTAAGTAAATAATCAAATCTGAAATTGCCCAAGTCAATATTTTCCATGATATATTAGGTTTTCCAAATCTATAATATATAAAGAAATATGTAAATTACTTGTATTAAGGCAAGGAAAATGCAAAACATTAATTTTCACAAATGTAGCTCTGAGTCAAGATTACTTAGAAAGTATGAAATGTGTTAAACTGTCTCCATTGAAAAGTCATCTAGGGGTGCCTGGGTGGCTCAGTGGGTTAGGTGACCAGGTCATGATCTCATAGTTCATGGGTTCGAGCCTCACATTGGCTCTTTTGCGATCAGCATAGAGCCCCCTTAGGATCCTCTGTCTTCCCCTTTCTCTGCACATCCCTTGCACATACTCTCTTACTCTCTCTCTCAAAAATAACTAAACATTAAAAAAATTTTTTATAAATGAACCAGCCTTTTCTTTTACCTTTAAACCAGAGTCAAAGTAGCCAGCTGAAAATAAGGTCAATTCTTTGCCATTTGAACTATATCAAAATATGTAGCTCTTTTGCAAAAGTAGCATACCACTAAAGGATCTTACCTGTTCATTTTTAATGTATATTAAATATATCTGGTTGTCACCAGCTAGACCCCAGGACCTGGCCTTTACTGCCCACCTGTTTGTACTCATTCACCTTTGTCTTACATTTTTCTCTAAGCTCTACTTGCCAGCTTTTCCCTTAATGCAGACAAGTAAAACTCAAAGCCACCCCGTCCCCACCAGGTGGTGGCCACTGCCCCGACAAAAATCTCCCTTTGGCCCAGGCTGTCCAGACTACCCGATGTTTTGAGCTAAACCTTGCATCTGCGCACCTGCATAGATGAACCACGGACTGACCTCTGGAATGACCCACGATCACCTTTGCCTCATTATAATACTAAAATCTCAGGGGAGGAGCACAAGCCTCATTTACATAACATTCACATGTGTATAGGCATGTTTCCTCAAGCCACTCACTATTGCGCTATTGTGGGCCAGCCTTTGATGACAAGGCTTCTCTATCTAAATTTTCATCCTAACTCTAAACAAAAGGAATCTATTCACCATCTCTTGCAGAGTCATGGCTTTGGACACCATTACCATGATTTCCTTATTTGTTGCAAATAAAAGTTTCCTCCTGTGACAACTCAATTTGGTGTAGTTGTGACTCACCCAAGGAGCAAACTCCCGTGGGTTCAGTTACACAACTAATTTTATTTGTATGATTTTATTTGAATACACTGTAGCTCTGTCTTGTTTCAGTGAGTCTCTGGTATTAATGGCAGTTTTAGGTTCAATAATACTAATCTTTTGGAGAAATCTGAATGCTGGACTTTTTATGCTTTCTTTGGATTGACTGATGACGTCAGATTACTTGTTAGGGGAATCTTACTGGCAGGAAAATCTCAGCATGAGCTGCTTTCACTATGTTACCAAACATTTATCATCAGTTTCATATGTGCCAGCATGATGCTAGCCAATGATGATACATCAGTGAATAATGCAGCAATTTTCCCCCCTATTCCCATGTATGTCTATTTTAGTAAGAAAATCTAATAATAAACAAGCTCCTACTAGAACCATGGGTGTTCTAAGACAGAAGTGTAAGGCTTTGTTGGAGCATTTGCCACAGGGAGTCACCATTGTTTTACCAGGATAAGATTCAGAGGAAGGGACTTGATGGTGGGTGGAATTAGCAAGTAAGACTAAAATAAGACATCTGCCTGAGGTCCCTGGAGGAGAGAGAGAGAGTGCATTTCAGGACAAATGAAGTTGAGGTAGCTGAGACCTGTCAGCTGGCACCATTTCTTAAAAGCAATTTTAGTGAGTTTGGATCTTTTCCTAAAGTCTGTGGGAATTTATTGAAGGACATCAAGCATGAGAATAATATAGTTAACATGCAGTTCGGGAGACACCACTGTGGATATAAAATGGAGAATAATTTGGGCTGTGATGGGGATTATGGGTTTAGGGGAAGGAAAACAGGAGGCCATTTCAGTCATCCGAGTGACAGGACATGCTGTCCTAGGCTGGCCCAGGACACTTCATATAGTGAGGTCCAGGCTGCAAACAGCCAAACTTCTCACACGAAACCTGTGAAATGTGATTTTCCTGGGAAGTCTCTTATGAACCTTTCATATTACAAAAAGAGACCTAACCTTAGAATGCCCTGGAAACCCAGGTTTTTAAAAACTCTAATCCTCTCCCCTGTGCTTTGAACTAAAACTCTTGTCTACTGGATAGAGTTTGGCCATTTTCCTCTGCTTGCTTATTGAAGCAGCCCTTTTAGGATGTTTAAAGAGGCTTGGTTGTAGCAAATACAATTTGAGCTTAAGTACTTTTTTTCTATTTTGTTCATGTTTTATCTGCAAATTATGCCTGTGATTAGTGATGACTGTTTTAGTAGAAACAGTAGACAGATAGACGTATATATGTCTATATATAGTATTAATAAGTAAAGAGGCGTTTTTAGTAAATAAGTCAGGTATTTGGCTAGGGGAAATCATTTTGCAATTGATATTTTACATGATCAGAGACTATTACAGGGAGTGAGGCATGTCGAAATCATTATCTCATTAGGTACATGGAATAGATATTTCATCTTTTCCTACTTTTGAAATTGGTATTCTTCCTTTAACCTAAATAGTAAAGATTGAAAAGCAACTGATCCAATTAATAACTCAGCTGGGGAGGGTTGGGTATTAACTATAAGACAAATGGTAATTTTAGATTCTTTATCATGAGAAGAAAACTTGGAATCACTGGAGAAGAACATAGCAGGAAAATGTATTTTTAGTAATTTGATCTAACAAATAAAATAAACAAATGATACATGTCTTTGCAAAGGCAAAGACTTATCAAAATGAACTTTTGTCATTGTGAAACGCTCTCTCATTTTTAACAGGCCCTGACAATCACAGATATGCTACTGCTCTGCCCTGTATTGATGATAGGATAAGCTTCCATTTTTTAAACGTGATTACCTTAGAGATTGAGAGAGAGCACAAGCAGAGGAGGGGCAGAGAGAGGGGGACAGAGGACCTGAAGCAGGCTCTGCTCTGACAGCAAAGAGCCCGATTAGGGTCTTGAACACACTAATCACGAGACCATGACCTGAGCCAAAGTCAGAGGCTTAACCAACTGAGCCACCCAGGTGACCCAGATTGCATTTTTTAATTTATCCAAACACAGTCAAGAGTAAATGAGAAATGAAGCAGTTTGGTCAAACTGTTAGAAGCAAGCTGACATGTGGTAAAGAAGTTCACCAGAGTCTAGATAATGTGGACAGTGGCTTGGACAGAAACTGAGCAGACCTTGTCCTTTGTCGTACAAACACCTCCGTTGTCTCCCTCACCATGAAAAGATTTTGCAGGAACCAAATACCATGGTTGTGAGTCAACTAAAATGGAGACAGTTCCAAACCATGACTCTGAATAAGCTCTAACCTCACTGACTCTCAAGAGGGCTTAATCCAAATAGCTAATTCTGAAACACATGCTTGGCCAAATAACGACACTTTTGATCCCCAATCATATCCAATATAAACACGTGGTTGCTTTAATTTGAATAACTTCTAATTCTATCATAATTCTGAGTTATATGTCTAATAATTTTTATGAATACATATGTATATTTTTTAATGAGTGAATTTTATCAGTAATATTTATTAGTAGTAGTGTTTTGTAGCTCATTTATAAGAAATCAGTGGAAAGAAGGAGAGGGTAGTTAACTGGGGGAGATAACAACAGTGAAGAAGCTTCAGAAGAGACAGTTAAATAACTTAGTTCATCTTATTTTTCAAAAAGGAAAAAATATATCATTCCTCAATTAGAATTAGGATCTAGGTCTAATAAACTGGTTAAGTGTTTTTTTCTTGACATTATCTTATGATCTCTATGGTCATTGCTTAAGCTGACATCTAAGATGTTGAGAGCAATATTTGATCCCGTAATAGGTCACATTTACCACAATGTATAAAAACCTTCTCTTAGCTTGGAGAGCCAATATAAAGATGCATTTGTTGGTAGGCCACTAGAATGAAAAGTTGTATAGGGTTCCTGGGTGGCTCAGTCAGCTGAGCATCTGACTTCAGCTCGGGTCATGATTTTGCAGTTTATGAGTTCAAGCCTTCCATCAGGCTCACTGCTGTTAGCCTCTCAATGCAGAGCCTGCTTTCAGTCCTCTGTCCCCCTCTCTCAACCCCTCCCACACCTGTTCTCTCCCCAGATTAAATAAATATTAAAAATAAAAGTTGTATGATCCCACCAGGGCATTTAGAAGAGCTTTATGAAATTTATTTTACAACTTTCTCCCCAGGGAAAGAAAGAAAAAGCTATTTGTTAATTGAGTGCCATCCACTGTTGGTCAAATGTAGCTCCATGGGGGCCTGTAATCCTTCTGCACATGTGAGTTAAAAACGTAGGGAATGCCAGATGGTTGCCCTAAGCTGCCCATCAGAGAAGCCCCAGAACAGGAATCGGGAGACACACGGGTTAATATGAGTCAAGACAATATTAAGTTGTACTTGCATGAAACTGGACACTCTGTATAGCACTTGTCACTGCAGTACTGGTTAGATAAGAGGTGCAGCTGAGAAGATTTGTAGTGTGTGTACTTAGTGTCTGATACAGATATTAGCGCCCCTATTATATGGATAATGACCTAGTGGCTTAGAAAGCCTTAGGCTGAAAGTCATATGCTAGAAAGTAGCACAGCCAGATTTCTGTATGATTCTAGAACCCATGCTTGGAACCACTGGGTATTGCTCTCTCAGGCATATATTCTTACTAAAGAGAACTTTCATGCTATCTACACAGCAGAATTTTTTCAGGTTGACGTATTTGAAGTTGCTTATATGGCTCATAAGGAAGGTATGATTAAGGTAAGGATGCTGGGCTCTGTGATTTTCTAAAGAAGCACTTCATAGATGAAGTGAAATTCATCACGCAGACGGGGGAATACCTGACCAACAGCCTGGGCTGGCTGCGTATCTCCTTTAAAGGCTGACACTCAATCAAGTACGACTAAGTGCTTCCAGAGCCCAGAGGCATTCGAGAGTCCCCTCTGCATCCCCCTCCTGCAGCCAAAAGGCATGTTCTTAACCACCCGGGAGCCCTCTCGCAAGCTGTGGAAATAAACTGTTTTTCAGGGGAAGATATAGATACAGATATATAACGATGCAGAGTTACGGCTGATAACCAAACAACTCAGGACAGCGTCCTCGACAGCCAAATTCCTGAAGACATCTATTTGTATAGGTAATAGGGTAGCCCTGTGCTTCTCCGGAGAGAAGACGTTAGAATGTAACCATAAACTAATAACCAGAAATATGAATGCTTTTTATTCATTCGTAGGGTAAGGAAGAAAACAGCTGTCCACGAGGAGAGCAAGTCCAGCACAGTGTGGGTCTGCTCCATTGTTTCCCAGATATGCCTGCTTAGAGGGCGCCTGATCGTTACAGATACCAAAGAGACAGGGCACATGCCACCGGGCGGAGAGAGCGCAACCCTGCCGTGCTGGAGAAGCCGTGTGTTCACTGCCTTTGTTTTATTTTTAGTTTTTAAAGTTTATTTGTTTATATTGAGGGAGAGAACAAGCAGGGTAGGGGCAGAGAGAAAGTGGGGAGAGAGAATATCCCAAGCAGGCTCCACAGTGTCAGCACAGAGCCCGATGCAGGGCTTGAACTCATGTACTGGGAGATCATGACCTGAACCAAGATCAAGAGGCAGATGCTTAATAGACTGAGCCACCCAGGCGACCCTCACTGCCTTGAAAACTACTTGGTGACGAGGGGCTGAGTGACTGATTGCAGAAACCCCTGTTGCCTGATACTCCCAGTTCTCAGACTTCAGTCTGAGGGTGCAGGTGAGGGCAGGGGTCTTGTATTCTTTCCATTAAATTCACTGTTCTCTTTCTGAATTTTGAAGATTATCCTCAGGACCTTCAGCATGCATCTGCCATTCTTTAAAAAAAAATCAATACTAAAAATTCCAATTTTTTACATCAAATAGCTTAGGTTAAATTTTTTTTTTATGTTTCTTATTTATTTTTGAGAGACAGAGAGAGACAGTGTGAGTAGGGGAGGGTCAGAGAGAGAGGGATATACAGAATCTGAAGCAGGCTCCAGCCTCTGAGCTAGCTGTCAGCACAGAGCCCAACGCAGGGCTCAAACCCACGAACTATGAGATCATGACCTGAGCTGAAGCAGGACGCTCAACTGACTGAGCCACCCAGGCACCACCAAATAGCTTACGTTCAAACCCAAGTTATTAACACAAAGGAACAGAATCCTGACAGTCAAGTGTGTTAGTGACTTGCTATTTCCTTCTCTATGTTTACCAAATTGATTTTATCCCAACAACCTCAAAACAAACAAGCAGCCATTGATTTTAGACATCAAGTGTGACTTTGCCTATAACTATAGCATTATTTAAGTCTTAATTATAATTCACAATGTTTCCTACTTTCTCTTCCATGGAGTTTGAGGACCTTAGGACTATAATTAAAATGCAAAAAAAAAAAAAAAGGAAAAAAAAGCACTCCAGTAATATAAAAGCCTTTAAGTACAGACAATAGCATTTTCGTCTCCTATTCATTTTTCCCCATTCTCTCTGCATGAATTGATGTTATCAATATAGTTTCCATTATGTTAAATACAAGCAGTAAATGGTATCTAAGTGGGTGGTTGTCAAAGCAATATTTTATAACTGAGAATGACTATATATTTTTATTTTCTTATGCAAAAATATCTAGTGGAACTGTTCTTTTTCCTTCTCAGTCTTGCACCTTGTAACGTTGAGGACACAATGCCTTCTCTTCCAGGCAGCTCCTAAATGAAGATGATGACAGTGTGTATGTGTTTTGTGGGGAGGAATGTTTATATTTAAGCAATCAGGGCTCACTGATAAAGTATCAGCAGTTAAGTTTTCAAGTATTCCTCTTCTTTTCAGAGTGAATATATTTATCTCATCATGGTATCCTTCCTGTTCGCAAAATCTCCTTAGATATTGGTACAGAGGGTGCCTGGCTGGTTCAGTCTGTTAAGTATCCGACTCTTGATTTTGGTTCAGATCATAATCTCATGATTCTGGAGTTCGAGCCCTGTGTCTGGCTCCACGCTGCTGGCACAGAGCCTGCTTGTGAATCTCTCTCTCCCTCTTTCTCTCTCCCCCTTCTCCTCCCCACCTCTCAAAATAAATAAATAAACTTAAGAAAAATAAAGACGTTATCACAGAGATGGTGATATATTTCTATTTGGTTCACTCTTTGGCCCTCCTGTTCTCTTTCCATTATAATGTGTTTAAAATTGTGTCTTAATTATAATTTGACAAGTATTCACTAACTTATCTCTTCATTCTTTATTTTTTATATAAATTCATTCATTCATTCATACATATGTAATTAGTTAATTCATAAACTTGCCTAATATTTTGTGGTTTATTATATGACATAGGTACTACTATAAGTAGTAAAAAGATCTCAAAAATAAAAACACAAATATGTCTCTGCCCTCGAAGCTCTTCCAGTGAAGTATACTGATTGTCTTTGTTGTTTAAATATTTGCAATATAAAAATACCAAACATTTTTAGAAGGGTATATGCAGAATGCAGAGGAGCACAGAGATGGGCCCTCTGAGGAGTGGGTGAGGGATTGTTTAGCTAAATCATAAAGGTCAAAGGCCACTACTATAGGATACTTTAAAAATACATCATCTGAGGCACCGGGGGGGCTCAGTTGGTTGAGCATCTGACATTGGCTCAGGTCATGATCTTAGAGGTTCGTGAGTTCGAGTCCTATATCCAGCTCGCTGCTGTGAGCAAGGAATCCTCTTGGGATTCTCTGTCCCACTCTCGCTCTCTGCCCCTCCCCCACTGACACTCTCTCTCAAAATTAAATAAATAACATTTAAAAAGTGCATTATCGGATTGTTACAGAATTAGTTAAAAATGAAGGTTGAGCTTTAAAAAAACCATAATCATGGCCTTACTGAGTATAGAAGTTTAACACATATTTTGTATGTCCCATCTTTTCTAGAATCCCATTCCTGTAATATGGACACCCTCCCGGTCCCGAAGGAACTAATTGACTGCTTTAGCCAGTGTAGACATCTAACCTGTAACCCACTGATTTCCTGGGAACAACATCAAACCAATTCTCCAGAAACCTAACCCACTCTATAAAGAATAAATAGAGACATTTTGTCCTTTGTGGTGCTTTTGATACCAGGGTTAAAGGATTATTCTGTTTAACATCAATAAAAGTGAACTGACAATACATTTATGTGGGTAAACAGGTGTACTTACAAAGATTTTTGAGAAAAGAATCTTTTTTTTTTCATGTAACAAACACTTTGATGGTGTCCATTAGTTTGTATGTGAGTAGAGTAACTTAACCAGACTAAAAACTTCAAGATCCTAACTTACTGGATTCAGAAGACAAAATACAGAGATTTTGACTTTTAACATAAAGTTACTCAGAGAAAGCAACTCATTTTAATATATCTTTTGCAAAGCATCTGGTGTAATACTACACACTTGGAATATTCTATACCATGACATCAGGGCCATCTTTTCATTATATTCAGTTATTTCTGAGCATACTGTAAGACGTTAAAATAGATGGTCAGTGTGGAAAGATGAGGGATGGACACTGAGGCCCGTGTAACACAAAGTACTGATGATACCACTCTGTCTTTCTACTCTTACCACTTGTGTTAAGTGTGTTTTTCCATAGACAAAAGTAAAAAGAAATAGGCTAATCCTGTGTGAGTTGATGCATTAGAGATATATTCAAATGGATAATTTTTATTTACTTTCCTTGAACAAATAGTTGAATCATTTTTAATTATTTTTAAATACATTTATTTTAGTTATTTTAATGTTTATTTATATTTTAAAGAGAGAGGAAAGCTCAAGTGGTGGAGTGGGAAGGAGAGAAGAGACAGAATCCTAAGCTCCAGGCTCTGAGCTGTCAGCACAGAGCCTGATATGGGGCTCAAACCCTTGTGAGATCATGACCTGAGCTGAAGTCGGAAGCTTAACTGACTGAGCCACCCAGGTGCCCCAGATCATTTTTAATTCTGGATTTATATCAGGGTCATAAAAATGAATTAAATGGTACAAAATTCAGAATATCCTGAAATCTCACTATCTTGAGACAGTGTATTTGTATTTTGCTGATTGTCTTCTAATATTTATCTTTATGAATAGGAACATATGCATAATATTACATATATGCACAGAATCATATCCATGGAGTTATAGGACGGGCCAATTTTTTGTTGTCACATCTAACCTTCTCTCTCTTCCCTTTTTCCAGGTGACTAGCAGTTAACAATGTTTCCTCAATGCCATGTAGTCATATACAAATACCTTACATATATATATATATATACACCTTTGGTAAAGTTCATTATTCATTTATAAAAATGGGGTTACACTCCATATATTGTTCTATATCTAGCTTCACCCACTTATCCCTGATGACAATGACCTCAAATGATATTTTAATACCTTATTGTTTTATGGGTGCTTAAATTTCATGGAATGGGTGTGCCTTAATTTATTCCATAACTTTTCAGTTCCTGAGTAGGTCCCACTTTATGCAGTTTTTTTTCTTTGGTGGTATCAAATATTGTGATAAACATCCTAGTGTTTGTTACATTTGTGCATTCTTATGGACTGTAATGAATGTGTCTATATTCTTATGGACTAGGTATGGGAGGATGTAGACCCTTTTTAAAAGAACAGCTTTATTGAGATATTCATATATCATCAAATAGGTTACAGAGAAAAAGAGAAGGAGAGTGAGGAGTAATTGCTAATGAATGGCCACATTCCCTTCTGGTAATGGTGGTGGTGACAAGGGTCGACATTGAGATAATGTTGATGTTTGCACATGTCTATGCTCATCCTGAAAATCATCAAATTATACACTTTATTTTTTTTTTTTTTAAGTTTACTTATTTGGGGCGGGGGGGGAGTGCAAAGAAGCCTGACATGGCACTCGATCCCACAAACCATAAGATCATGACCTGAGCCAAAATCAAAAGTCAGAGGCTTAACCGACTGTGCCACCCAGGTGCTCCAACATTTTAAAAGGGAAATTTTGTGGTATATCAAAACACAGACAAATACACTGCAAGAAATAAAGCTGCTAAGGAGGTTTCCTAATGAATAGCCATGCAAAAATTCTTAGAATAGTAGTCAGTTTTAGGATCAGCATGTCAATTTTTGAAGGTTTAGCTGAAAATTTTTATAGCGATTGGGTTTAATCTTTTGGTCAATTTGGTAACATTGCCATTTTAACTTTACTAAGTCCTCCAAATCATGACTGTGAAAAGTCTTCCCATTTATTTAAGTCTTAATCTTTTCCCACAATGCTCTGTAGTTTTCATTGTTCTGTTTGCATGTCTTCCATTAAATTTGTTCATAAATTTTATTCTTGTTCATTGCTATTGTAAATGGAATGATTTGTACCAGTTTCTGATAGTCATTGCAAGAGTGTAGACATCAAATAGATTTTTGCATATTGATCTTGCATCTTGTAAATTTTCTGAACTTCAATAGCTCTCACAATTTTTTGCAGATTCCATATGAATTTCTGTGCACAAGATCATATCAACTGCAAAACAGTTTTAACTTCTTCCTTTTGAATTTAGATGTTGTTTCTTTCTTTTATCCCCTATTCCCTCTAACCAGAAAATGCCAACCCTTTGGCAGGTTGAAGAAATTTCCTTCTTTCCTGCTTTGTTGAATATTGTCAAGTGTTTTTTTTTCTGAATTTATTGTAGTGGTAGTGGTCATGTGATTTTTGTCTTAAATTCTGTGAATATAGCATATGATATTGATTGATTTTAGATGTCTAACCAACTCTTTGTTAGTAAAACAAATCCCATTTGGTCACGTTGTATGATTTGTTTTATACTTGGTAGATTAGATTTACTACTCTTCTGAGGATATCTGAGTTGTTCATCATGAAACTTCATCTGCAGTTTTATTTCTTGTAATGTATTTGTCTTGTTTTGATGTTGGTGTAATAAGAGCATGTGTTTTTTCTTCTTTCTTCGTGTAATACTTGAGGAGTTTCTGATGCATCAGTGTTAATATTTCTTTAAACTTTTTTTTTTTTTATATTAAGAATTTAACAGTGAAGCCATCTGGTCCTGGATACTTATTCATGGGCCTATTTTTTTTTAAGTTACTAATTCAGTCTCTTGTTATAAGTCTAATCAGATTTTCTATTTCTTCCTGGGTTAGTTTAAGTGGTTTTTCTCTCTTTAGGACTTTGTTTCATCTAGATTATCTAATTTGTTGACATAAAGTTGTTCATACTACTCTCTTATAATCTTTTTTATTTCTGTAAAGTTGACAAAGATGGCCCATCTTTCATTATTGTATTCATTCATCATTTATTTAGTAATTTGATTCTTTTCTTCCCCCTTAATCAGTGTAGCTAAATTTTGTCAATACTATGGATCTTTTCAGGAACTGACTTTCGGTTTTGTTGATCTTTGCTATTGTTTTTTTATTCTCTATTTCATTTATTTCCATTATATAGTCTTTATAATTTTCTTCCTTCTGCTTAGTTTGGGTTTAATTTTCTTTTTCTTTTTTTTCCTCCCTCAGATTTAATAAAGTGGAAGATTTGGTAATTTGAAATTTCAAATATTTCTCCTGTTTGTTTCTCTCCTTCTCCTCTGATGCTTCCATGATGCCATTATGCATATGTTACACCAAACTTTGTAACTGTCCCACAGCCCTTGGGTATTCAGTTTTGATTTTTCTTTTCAATATTTGTTCACTTTGCTTTTTGGCTGTTTAGTGTTTGAGGATTCTATTGCTAAATCTCCTAGATTAGAGATTCTTTCCTTAGCTGTACCCAGTCTATGAACAAGCCCATCAAAGACATTCTTCATTTTTATTATAATGTTTTTTAATCTATTGTATTTCTTTTTATTTTTATTTAGGATTTTTGTCTCTTTATTCACATTGACCATCTATTCTTACATGCTGTCTATCCATTAGAGCCCTTAGCATATTAATCATAATTGTTTTAAATTCATGGTCTTTATAATTCCAATGTCTGGTTCTGATGTTTTGCGTGTCCTTTCAAATTGTGTGTGTGTGTGTGTGTGTGTGTTTTGTTGTTGTTGTTTTTTGTTTGTTTGTTTTTACCTTTCAGCATGCCTTATGTTTTTTTCTAGATATCCAACATGATGTCCTGGATAAAAAGAACTGTAAATAATCATTACATAGTGTTGCCAGAAGGTATGGGGGGGGGGATGCATTGTCTAGTTCTATGATATGATTGGGCCTCAGTCTTTTAATGATCCTATGTCTCTGGACTGTGATCTTCACAAGTGATTTGTTCCTCCTTTGGGTGGGACAGTATGGTGAGAGTGGGCTGGAGTTGGGGATTTCTTTTCCCCAAACCAGTTAGGCTCTGATAATACCCTTTCAGGTTAGGCTGTGGTGAACTCGTGTTCCATCAGGACAGGACTTGTTAAGAGAAACCGAGTGCTCTGTCTTTCAAAATGATTCCTTTTCCCTTCCCATTGCTGGAAGCATGAGGAGATTTTTTTTTTAAATACTTACTATGGCAATCTGCTCAAGAGCCTAGAGGTACATCTCAGGTTTCCACCCCCACAGACTCAGTCCTGCTGGAGCCTGTCACAATCCCTTGTCTACTCTGAGCCCCCACCAGTCACTTACTGATTAGGTTTCCTACTCAGCACTGGTCCCAGTGGCAGTTTTATACATAAGCTGTGACGCCCAATATTCTCCCCTCTTTGGGGCAGCAGATTTCCCTGTGTCTTCCCTCTCTCCCAGATCTAAGGGCAGCTGTTAATTTTTCAGTCTATTCAGCTTTTAACTTCTTGTGAAGTTGGAGTGGCTATTTCCAAGCTCCTGACATGTGAAACTAGAAACCAGAAACCCCATTTAGTTCCTAAAGGTGGTTTGCTTTAGTTTTTCAAAGGTATTGAATGGAGCTGATTTAATATGTTAAGTGATAATTCCACCAAATTAGGTTTCTCAGACATAGTGTCTATAGTGTTTTTGTTTTTAATGTTTTTATGTTTATATTTTATTTATTTGTTTTTAAAAAAGTTTATTGTCAAATTGATTTCCATGTAACACCCAGTGCTCTTCCCCACAAGTGCCCTCCTCCATTACCACCACCTCTTTTCCACCCCCCTCCCCCTTCAAGACTCAGTTCGTTTTCAGTGTTCAATAGTCTCTCAAGTTTTGAGTCCCTCTCTCTCCCCAACTCTCTTTCCCCCTTCCCCTCCCCATGGTCCTCCATTAGGTTTCTCCTGTTCTCCTGTTAGACCTATGAGTGCAAACATATGGTATCTGTCCTTCTCTGCCTGACTTATTTCGCTTAGCATGACACCCTCGAGGTCCATCCACTTTGCTACAAATGGCCAGATTTCATTCTTTCTCATTGCCATGGAATACTCCACTGTATATATATACCACATCTTCTTGATCCATTCTTCAGGTGATGGACATGTAGGCTCTTTCCATGATTTGGCTATTGTTGACAGTGCTGCTATGAACATTGGGGTACATGTGCCCTTATGCATCAGCACTTCTGTATCCCTTGGGTAAATCCCAAGCAGTGCTATTGCTGGGTCATAGGGGAGTTCTATGGATAGTTTTTTGAGGAACCTCCACACTGTTTTCCAGAGCAGCTGCACCAGTTTACATTCCCACCAACAGTGTAGGAGGGTGCCCGTTTCTCCACATCCTTGCCAGCATTTATAGTCTCTTGATTTGTTCATTTTAGACACTCTGACCGGTATGAGGCGGTATCTCAGTGTGGTTTTGATTTGTATTTCCCTGATGATGAGTGATGCTGAGCATCATTTCATGTGCCTGTTGGCCATCTGGATGTCCTCTTTGGAGAAGCGTCCGTTTATGTCTTCTGCCCATTTCTTCACTGGGCTATTTATTTTATGGGTGTGGAGTTTGGTGAGCTCTTTGTAGATTTTGGACACTAGCCCTTTATCTGATATGTCATTTGCAACTATCTTTTCCCATTCTGTCGGTTGCCTATTAGTTTTCTTGATTGTTTCCTTTGCAGTGCAGAAGCTTTTTATCTTGATGAGGTCCCAAGAGTTCAGTTTTGCTTTCATTTCCCTTGCCTTTGGGGATGTGTCGAGTAGGAAACTGCTGTGGTTTAGGTAAAGGAGGTTGGTTCCTATTTTCTCCTCGAAGGTTTTGATGATTTCCTGTCTCACATTCAGGCCCTTCAGCCACTTTGAGTTAATTTTTGTATATGGTGTAAGAAAGTGGTCTAGTTTCATTCTTCTGCATGTTGCTGTCCAGTTCTCCCAGCACCACCTGCTAAAGAGGCAGTCTTTTTTCCATTGTATACTCTTTCCTGCTTGGTCAAAAAGTAATTGGCCATACATTTGTGGGCCCAGTTCTGGATTCTCTATTCTATTCCATTGGTCTATGTGTCTATTTTTGTGCCAGTACCATACTGTCTTGATGATGACAGCTTTGTAGTAGAGGCTAAAGTCTGGGATTGTGATGCCTTTCATTTTGACTTTCTTCTTCAATATTACTTTGGCTATTCGGGGTCTTTTGTGGTTCCATACAAATCTGAGGATAGCTTGTTCTAGCTTTGAGAAGAACACTGGTGCAATTTTGTATGTTTATTTTTGAGAGAGAAAGCATGAGTTCTGGTGCACATGGGTGAGAGAGAGGGAGACACAGAATCTGAAGCAGGCTCCAGGCTCTGAGCTGTCAGTGCAGATCCTGACATGGGGCTTGAACTGCCAAGCCATGAGATCATGACCTGAGCCAAAATCAGAAAATTAAGCTACTGAGCCACCCAAGTGCCCCTTTATGTTTTGGGTTTCTTTTTTAAGTTTATTTTGAGAGAGACAGAGAACAAGTAGGGGAGGGGCAGAGAGAGAGGGAGAATCCCAAGCAGGCTCTGCCTGGTTGGTCATCGCAGAGTCTGTTAGTGCCTGATGCAGTGCTCTAGCTCACAAAACTGTGAGATCATGAACTGAGTTGCAATCAAGATTCCAATGCTTGGGCCACATGGGTAGTTCAGTCAGTTGAGCATCCAACTTTGACTTAGGTCATGATCTCATGGCTTGTGAGTTCGAGCCCTATATTTGGCTTCCTGGTGTCAGCATAGAGCCCACTTCTGATCTTCTGTCCTCCTCTCTCTTCTCCTTCGCTGCATGTGTTCTCTCAAAAAAGAAAAACATTAAAAAAACTAAAACATAAATCAAAAAAAGAGCCCAACGCTTAACCAACCAAGCCACCCAGGCACCCCTCCCTTCTCTGTAGGGGTTTTTTTTTTATTGTTGTGGGTTTTTATTGTTAGCGTTAACATTTATTCACTTAGTAACTGATGAACTAATTCTTAAAATTTGATATTCTTTCTCATGTGTATTCATGGATTATCTTAGCTTTCACTTGCTGCTTGCACAGACCTTTGGCACTGGCCACAGGAGAGAGCTTAGGGCATTTGCATGTTCCAGGGGCATGCACTTAGCAAATGGACTTTATTCTCTCCTGGGAAAAGTCAGGGTTTTCAAAGCCCCCTAAGGATTCTCATTCACCAGTGTTTCCTTTTAAATTCTTTGGTAAGACATTTGTTTGACCCCACTGGTTTTACCACCTCAAGCAGTTGTGATTTTAGCAGATGCCACTGATTGTTTTTGACAACTACCTTGAGGATTGGACTGTTTACACTAAGCAAGTTCTGAGTGAGGTCAAATAAAAGAAAAAAAGTCCTGTGAATGGGACTGCTTCACAGATCTTCCAGACAGTTCAAATAGTAATTATTGTCAGGGATAGGGCTTTGGGGGAAGCCCCAAACCTGTTCTGGCCCCTCTGGTGGCTGCTAGGTAAGAATTGACATCCACCAAAAATACTTATTTCTCCAGAGTCACTCCAAGATTCTCTAGATGGATTATGCCTCAATGCCTTTTAGAAAGCAGATTTTTTAAAAAGTTTATTTATTTACCTTGAGAGAGAGTGCGAGCATGAGAGGGGCAGAGAGAAAGGAGAGAGAGAATCCCAAGCAGACTCCACTCTGTCAGTGCAGTGCCAGACATGGGGCTTGATCTCAATGGTAAGATCATGACCTGAGCTAAGATCAAGAGTGTGAAGCCTAACCAACTGAGGAAGCAGAATGTGCTCTTAGTCCCCCTGGTGGTCAGGATTTCGTCACTCTATCCTGTGTGCTACACATCCTTTCTGCCCCGTCCTAAACAGCCCCTATCACACTACTCCTTTTCAAAGCCCATGTCATTAAAAGTAGTGCCTGATTTTCAAGGAACCATTCCCCTTAGGATTATTGCATCCAATTGACTTACTACTTGCAGGTCAAATCATCAGTAGTAAAAGGCAAATTTTTGTTGTCTAAAAGGATTTCTCTTACTCATGGTTCAAATGGTACTTATATCAGATATTGAATGAGTTTTGTTGTTAAGATTTGCTGATCTGTATAAGTTATTTTAAAGACGGAGGGAGGCAGGAGGAGAGAGAGAGAAAAAGAAGAAGAATGATAGATACTGTATTATATGGTAGATTTCTAGAACTCACTCATCTTGCCTAACATAAACTTTATAGCTGTTGAATAACAACTCCTTACTTATCCCCTTCCCCAGCCCCTGGAAACCATCATTCTACTTTCTGCTTCTTTGAGTTTGCCAATTATAGATACCTAATGTAATAAGTGGAATCAGATAGTGTTTGTTCTTCCATGACTGGCTTATTTTGTGTAGCATAACATAACAACCATGTTGTTGTGTATGACACTTTTCTCTTTCTAAAACTGAACAATATTCCAGTTTATGTATGCACCTTTATGTATATAACACATTATCTATTCATACACTGATGGATATTCCGGTTGTTTTCATACCTTGGCTATTGGGAATAGTGCCTCAATCAATATGGGACTACGGATAATGGCCTTGGCAATGACTAAAGTACAGACAACAAAAGCAAAATTAGACAAGTAGGACTACATCAGACCTAAAGACTTCTTCGCAGCAAGGGAAATGGTTAACAAAATTAAGAGGCAACCTACAGAGTGGGAGAAAATATCTGCAAACTTTATATCTGGTAAGTGGTTTATATATGAAACATAAAGGAAACTCCTACAACTCAATAGCAAAAACAAAGCAAATAATCTGATTAAAGCATGTACAATGGGCTTGAATAGACATTTCTCTGAAGAAGACCTATAAATGGCCCACAGGTACATGAACACTTGCTCAAGCTCATTAATCATCAGGCAAATACAGATCAAACCTACAATGAGATGTAACCTCATACCTATTAAAGATAGCGGTTAGCAAGAATAAAAATAAAAAACAAAGCCAAGTGTCAGCAAGGACTGGAAAGATTGGAATTCTTGTGCACTGTTGGTGGGAATGTAAAATGTTGAAGCTACTGTGCAAAACAGTATGGAATTTCCTCAAAAAATTAAAAATGGAACTACTACATATATGATCCAGAAATTCCACTTCTGAGTACATAAGCAAAATAATTGAAATGAAGATTTCAACAAGAAATGAATTTAATTTCCTGAAGAGATGAAAAGTAATTTGTTGAGTTACTAAGTTACCAGGGTGAAAAGATACTCTTTAGAGAGCAGCCACTGGAGCAAATATTATACCAGGTTTTCTAAGAACCAGTATGTAGCTGGGTAGATCATTTGTCATGAGTAATGTGGATGACAAAGGAAGAAAAGATTTCTTTAGCAGCCTCTGTAGATACCTGAAATATACATTTTCCTTTAGGTCTCTGTATTTAGATTTAGTTTTTTAAATGTCACTCTGCTTTGCTTTTGGTTTTGCTTTTTGGAGTGTATTTGTTTGTTTTTAATATGTCAACTGGTAGAGGTAGGACTGTATTTGAAATAAAGAAAAACATAGCGATATATATAATTATACACTTAGATGGATATTCAACAAACTATTAATACAGGTTGTATCCAGATATTAAAATTATGAATTATTTTCATTTTTGTGTCTTCTGTGTCATCCTAGTTTCTACAGTCAGCATGTGTGATTTGTGTAATCATACACAGTATGAGAAATTATTTATTTATACTAATGAGGCATTTACATTGTCACTAAGAAAAAAAAAACAGATTAACTGGAAGGCTTAATCCCACTTTTAGAAAATTCTCCTGATACAATAACATTCTATAACTTTGACTACAAACAGGCAATTGGAAGGTTAATATCATCCATTTAGACTGATGGAGTTTACTAGGCTGAAAAAACTAGGGAACATACATATAATATATTTATCTTTCACCAGAGTAGTTCTAATAATATCTCTAAAGACTTGATTAAGGTATTGCCAGGATTTCAGCTACATGGAGTCAGTTTTTAAGAGACCATCAGAAAGTAGATAATGTTTGACGTCAATTCATGAGAGTTTCTGTGGCAGAGTCCTGAATATGCCCATATTTTATTTAACAGTTTTATAATGAAAACAGATGACATATTTATATTGACTTAAGTGATAAGGTACCCAACCTCACTGATGTCAGACCACAGCAGCTCACTCAGAAAGAAGCATAATTGGAAAAGGCATTGAGAAAGAAAGAGACATTGAAATTACTGTATTTCTCTGAATTTATAGACATGGGTATTAAAAGTTTATAACTAGTGCGGAGGTTCCTCAAAAAAATGAAAAATAGAAATACTATATGATATAGTAATTCCACTACTGGGTATTTGTCCAAAAAGCAAAAGCACTAATTCAAAACGATGTGTGCACCCCTATGTCTGTTGCGGCACTGTTTACAATAGCCAAGATGAGGCAACCTAAGTGTCCATCAATAGATGAATGGATACGGATGTGGAATATACGTAATGGGATAGTACCTGGCCATGAGAAAGAATGAGATCTTGTCATTTGCAACGACATGAATGGACCTAGAAGGTATTACGCTAGGTGAAATGAGTCAGACTGAAAAAGAGAAGCACCATATGATTTCACTTGTATGGGGAATCTAAATAATAAATGAATAACAAGCAAAAGGCAGAATCAGACTTATAGGGAGCAAAGCGATGGTTGCCAGAGGGGAGGGGGCCAAATGGGTAAAGAAGAGTGGGAGATACTGGCATCCGGTTATGGAATGAATAAGTCATCAGGTTAAAAGATACAGCACAGGAAATATAGTCAATGAAATTGAAATAGCATTGTATGGAGACAGATGTTACTTATGCTTGTGAGTATAGCATAACTTATAGAGAAGTAGAATCCTTACGTTGTACACCTGTGGTTAATGTAACATTGTGTGTCAAGTATACTCAACTTTAAAAACAAAAAGAAAGATGTTAATCAGAAAAGGAGCTTCAAATCAAGATTGCTAATTGATAACGTTATTGGAGAGGTGACATCAGGAAGCCTAATTTGTGATGAATAAAACCAACAAATTACATATATAAATAGAAATAAAGTATATTATAGCTGATATGTCTTAAGTCTAAGTTTTTGTGCAGATAGTTAAGACTATCAGCATGGAGCTTTAAGACTACAAGCTTTGTGTACGTGCGTGCACTTAGTTTTCAACATAGTTTGACATTTCTAAATAAATCTCAATGTGATTTAATGGTAAAATGTACAGACTCTTTCTGTAAGTGTCCTTCTTGCCTAGTACTCATAAATTGTAGGTGGGTTCATTGAAAGGCTTCCATATAAATTTATGGGGCTATCAATTTTCTGGTTAATTGATCTTATACTTGATGATTCCAAACATGTTCAGCTCCATTAAATGCAATGTCATTCTTTCCCCAGGGGCTAGTTGATTTCAGTGTCTGTAAAAAGCCTGTTATAAAAAAAAAAAAGGAAAGGTTTTCTATCATCCTTTGCTCTCTAACCATATACAAATTATTTTTTAAAAATCATATAATCTTAGGAATAGCAAATATTTTCTGAAGCATGATACAAAGCCTATGAATCATAAAAAGAAAAAAAATACGAACATGCTTCACCACACACACAAACACACACGCACGCACACAAAATAAATAAAGAAAAGTGGGAATGACTGGGTGGCTCAGTTGGTTAAGCATCTCACTTCAGCTCAGGCCGTGTTCGTGAGTTCGAGCCCTACATCGGGCTCCATGCTGACAGCTTGGACCCTGGAGCCTGTGTCAGATTCTGTGTCTTCCTCTTTCTCTGCTCCTCCCCTGCTTGTAATGTCTCTCTAACTCTCTTTTTCAAAAATAAATAAACATTAAAAAATAAAGAAATAAAAGTGTATTTGCAAGACAGTTGGAAAAAGCTAATGTCTGTACACAATCATGTGATCTGTAAATTAAAAACTTGAAAGACATAGATGAAATTTTTAGCAAGAATAATTATGCAAAGAATTTTAAAATAATATATGATTTTTACTTCCTACATTTTCATATTTTTAGCAAATCATTTGTTATTTTATAAAAATATATTTTAAAACTGATGTCACTGTTTTTATTTGCTCTTTTTTTCTCTTTAAATAATTTATAAATCAGAAAATGTATTTGAAAAATGCTTCTATCTTTTTGTGTGATTCCTCAGGGACTAGGCTTATCTATGAGCACTTTGCCGGACCTCACATTTTTCCCTCTATCTCTTATTTTCCCAGTACACATGTATTAAATGCATAGATATGTTAAAGTTAGGGGCCCCTGGGTGGCTCAGTTGGTTAAGTATCTGACTTCGGCTCAGGTCATGATCTCACAGTGGTGAGTTCAAGCCCTGCATTGGGCTTTGCACTGACAGCCAGCTCAGAGCCTGGAAACTGCTTTGGATTCTGTGTTTCCTTCTGTCTCTGCCCCATCCCAACTTACAGTCTGTCTCTGTCTCTGTCTCTCAACAATAAATAAACATTAAAAAAAATTTTTTTTAAATATGTTAAAGGTAAAGATAATATTTACTGGCTCTAGATTAAGAGCCCAGTAATCTGGCTGACCTGATCCCCAGGGTGGAAATGGGTAAAAACGGGGAAGAGAATATTCATGAGTAAGAAAAACTATGGCCATGTTTGTTTCCTAGGTGCTGGCCCATCCCTGAGCAGAAGCCACAGGATTCTGTTCTGGAAAAGCTTACTTCAGTAGAAATACTGGCCACACGAATCTGGCAGATATATAAATGGTAAGAAGACCAGGTAGGAAAAAACTGTTCCTGGCTGAAGGGTACATTTTGTAACACTCTGTGGGCAAGACAGTGCAGGGATGACTCCATGGCCGGCAGAGTATGTGGAGGGAAGGGTTAGCAGGTGATAAGGTCTGTACAGTGACGGGGGCTGCAGGGTGTGTTAGAGGAAAGAAATCATGTGGTGACTTAGGGACAGCACACAACTGTCTGTTTTTGGCATACAGACGGTGTTTGCAGTTTGTGGAGAACTCCTCACATCTAAAGAATGTTCGGTTATGATCCCCACTTCTCAGCCCGTAATACTTTAAGAAAGATAAGGAAAGATGACATCACAGCTAGAAGAACAAGTGGGCAAGCTGCGTGTCCTTTTGTGCTTGGGTCCTTCCACTCAGCCTATTTCATTTTATTAAAAAAATTTTTTTAATGTTTGTCCTTGAGAGTGACAGAGACAGAAAGACAGAGAGACAGAGTGTGAGCAGGGTAGAGGTAAAGAGAGTGGAAGACAATGAATCTGAAGCAGGCTCCAGGCTCTGAGATGTCAGCACAGAGCTATGCAGGGCTCGAACCCATGAACTGTGAGATCATGACCTGAGAAGAAGTTGGAGGCCTACCTGACTGGGCCCCCTGGGAGCATACTTTAAAGGCTCATCTGCCTGTAGGAAGTATGCACACTTCATTCCTTCATTCTTGCAGTATTCTTGCTCATTCAAATAAAGATACAGAGGGACACCTGGATGGCTCAGTCAGTTAAGCATCTGACTTTGGCTCAGGTCATGATCTCACAGCTTGTGGGTTTGAGCCCCACATCAGGCTCTGTGCTGACAGCTCATACCCTGGAGCCTGCTTTGGATTCTGTCTCCCTTTCTCTCTGCCCCACCCCAGCTGATGCTCTGTTCTCTCTGTGCCGGAGTCCAGCTCCAGCAGTTCTAGGGCTCCCTGAAGGGTGGACGACGTTGGCGAAAGGGAGTGAGAGAGCCTCGGTTTCTTTCTGATCACCAGGTAGGCATCTCTGCATTGACTGGAGAGTCAGCTTTACTAATTGAAAAAAATGTATGGGGTATAAGACATAAATGGCAATTGCCTTAGGCAATGATTTCTGATGACAAATTCTTCGGTATGTAAAAATTTCCCAGAACATAGTTGGTAAGACTCATGTATAATCTTTATCAATAATGACTGATGTAGGTGACTTAGATGCTTATCACATGGGGAAGGAAGGTATCTTTAGCATTCAAATACAAGGCAATGTTTTTAGCATAGCAGAGGCAAGAGTTAGTTCTTTTTGAGCAGGGGTCAATAGCCTGATTTCTGGAGGGGAAGAAAAACAGGTTTCTCAGGAAATGTAATATTTGCTCCCATAAACACAAAAGGAGAAATTCCTATAATTTCTTTCACAAGGTACAATTAGCAGTCACTCCTGATACCAGTCAGCAAGGTACCTTGGGGGTCAGTGCTCAAGCAAAATAATTGAATGGGGATAGACATCGGTCGCCATCTGATGGCAGGAGCCTTGCAAAATCCGCCTTACCTCACAAGATTTTTTCAACTTCATGAGTTCAGAAATGGCTTCCAGCATCTCTGTCTCTTGAAAATGAATAAGCGTTAAAAAAACATTAAAAATAATAGAATAAAGCACAGAGTCTGATCTGATCTCATTTCAGTTGATGGGACGAAATGAAGAAATGTACATCTTCACACTATTTCAAGTCACCATTGGAAGACTGGTAACAGCAAAAAAGGTACAATTCTTCTTCCTCCCTTTTAAAATACATCATATGCAAAACTAACTTTACTGTAATCTTGTTGGTAATGTATAACTGGCCAAAACATGTAAGATAGAGGTAGCTCCATAAGGAAAAACAAGTTTGCATTTATTCAATTCTTGGCCTTTTCTGATGATGTCAATAAGAATAGAAATGGAAAAGAGTCTGTAGCAAATTCAAAATACTTACTTTTTGGTAAATTGATATTTCTGAGGTAGGAGATATAAATTGGACATGTTGGAATAAGTGAAAAAATCTTATTCAAAAAGGCTTCATATTTTAAAAAGCCACAAAAACAAAAGTATTCATGAAATGTTCAATGTTAAGAAAAGGTACAGAATAATACGTGAGGTATGATCTAAATTTTGATAAAAGGAAGAACTACTTCTACAAACAGGTTTAACCTGTGTGTATGTGTATAAAAATATAGATAAATATATGAACATATATATAAATAACACTATAATAAATTTATTTTCCCTGGAAAGTAACATAGCAGTATTGGCATGAGGAATGACTTCATGGTTTAGTTCACATAAAATTACACGGTTTCAACTCATCTTTAAAACATGCTTTCTGGGGCGCCTGGGTGGCTCAGTCAGTTAAGCATCCGACTTTGGCTCAGGTCATGATCTCTCAGTTTGTGGGTTCGAGCCCTGCGTCGGGCTCTGTGCTGACAGCTGAGAGCCTGGAGCCTGTCTTCAGATTCTGTATCTCCCTCTCTCTCTGACTCTCCCCTGCCCACACATTCTCTCTCTCTCAAAAATAAATAAAAACATTAAAAAAATAAAAATTAAAAAATAAAAAATGCCTTCCATTTCTTATTAGAGAGAAAAAGTACATGCCATAAACCTGTGCTATCACTTACGACATTATACCAAAGCATACGTTACGGTCTCTACTTGAAAATGTAGCCCGTAGCTGAGTTTTCAGGGAGAAATAGCGTTATTACAATGCAATATTAAATCTTATGGGAATAATTAGATACTATAGCTGGCAATGTGAATATGTATAAATATGTATATTTATGTATGTAAATATGTATGTTTTGGGGGAAACAATTTGATATTAGGTATTAAGCACATAAAATTTTAAAAATTATTCTACCTCCTTTTGAGTAGAATAAATAGAAAAATACTCCAAAGCATATAATTAGTTGGCAGGGATATTAAGTATTCATATTCAGGGTGGACTGGATACAGAGTCATAAATATTCACTGCAGTGTTATTTAGTATAACCAAACACTGTAAACAATCTAAATTTCCTGCAGTAGGCAGATGGTTAAATAAATTGTAGTTAAGTTCCCTCAGTGTCTTTTAAACCAGTATTTATTGACATGGGAACAAGGTCATGAAATAGCAATTTTGTTTTTAACAGACTTACAAATGGTATTCACAACATGTTATGTCTTTTATAAATAGGTACTCCTATGTAGGAAAATACAGGAAGAACACATAATAACTCGTTACTAGCTTTTATCCCTGAGTGGTAATGAGTTATAGGTAGTTTTTCATTTATTTTGAAAATAAATTGGTAGTCTCTAATTAGAGAAAATGGGATTGTGCTTCCTTTGTAATCAAACAATCAGAAAAGAATGCTTTTTAAAACGGGGAAATTATAATACATTTCTCATAGGATTTATTTTCAATTCATAAAGATTAATGGATTTTTAAGGGTGTTTATTGGCCTTGAATTATCTGCTTCTCATGAAATTCTTTAAGATAAATACTATTTTCCATATTTATCAAGAAGATAAATGCTATGACTGATGATATTTATGTAGAAAAATAATTTTTCTTTACTATTTAACGAAAAGGAGCTATTTCTCATCATCCACAGGAGAGAAAGACAGTAAATCTCAAGTATTTTACAACTATCAGGTCAATGCAGCACATTTTTCTATCAAAGAATGCACCAAACTGTGAGAATGTATAATCCTGCAAATTCTTCTATAGAAAAATGCCAATAGCTTCTACCCATAAAATGAGAGAGAATGACGCATTGTCATGAATGATGAGAAGCGAGAAGCATTATGTCACTAGAATGACATTTTTAGAATTTCAACTGCACGAAAAAAGAGATGTCAGAAAAGACTTCTTGTTGATCTTCACAGAATTTATAGTTATGGATGTCACATATATCGTTATTTTATTATATTAATTTTTAAGCCCATTCGTATAATCAAAAAGCATTTCATACTACTTATTAACAATCGCCTGTGCCAGGCACTGTTCTAAACCTTGGGAATACAAATTTAATTGACTCTAGAGAAACTCACAGTCAAGGAGACCTTATTGCACCTATGTGCAAAAAGGATTCAAAGCAATTACAGCAAAGAAACAAGGCAATTATAATGCCCGTGCCTGCCTGGGTTACCAGGAAACAATTAGGTTTAAAGCATCATAAATACAGCCATATCCGGAATCAGGTCTTATTCTTTCTCCTTGGGTCTAATCTGGCATCTTGACATAAGCACAGTTGCTGATACAAACAATAAGCAAAGCAGCCTGAATTTGGTGGCTGGCTTGTGGAGCAGGTAATTCCCACTTTGCTCATCCAATTATCAGAGTGTCCATCACGTCAGTGACAAATGTCAGAAGAGTGGGCTTTGTGGGAGCCTTGTTGACTGAACAGCATGCCCTTGAGGGACTTGTCCTTGACTCTAGAGAGCATAGTGGAATTTCTTATTTAAGATTGATTACTATTATTATTGTGAATATGTACTGTCAGTTCTTTCACCAATGTACCAAAAAAATGAATACAATTGATCAGTAGAAGTATGAAGTCTTTCTAGCTCTTGAATATAAAAATAAAGCAAAATAAGATGATTATCATATTAGCAAATATGTAAAACACTCGGATATCCGGTATAGATGGGGTAGCAGAATTGTTTACCCATATACTGTTAATGAGTTTGCAAATCGATAAAACTTTTCTTTGCGGAGCAGTTTGACCATGACTCTATGTTGAGGTGGAACTTCTATCCACCATCCCACTGGGATCGGGTCTGTTTTCCTTGTGCTCTCATCTCCAGTCTGTGTTGTCATTGCTATTTGCCCCACTTGGTTCTTTCAAAGACCAAAATGTTGACAAATTCCTTCCTTATTATTATGGGAGAGGATGCACTTAATTCCTGTTGAAGTTGTTTTTCTCACAATTGGATATTCCAAGTTCTCAGTTATTTGGGGTATGTTCAGGGTGTTTCTTATTCCTCTTGGGCACTTTGATTCTATTTCCTATGTCCATAATGTAATGTCTTTCTTTGGGCTACTCTTGACAATGATTAGATCAGATCACAATGGGAGAAAGCATTTTTTTTTTCCTTCTCTCTGGCTCCAGAACATTTCAGAGTTTCAGAGATGAAAGAGGGCTGGCATATCCACACATACTTCCAGGTTCAGGCTGAAGTTCTTTCCCATGTGGCCCGGGGCCTCTACAGTGGACACCTGAGCCTCTTCCCTGATGACCTTATGGAGAATGGGACACCAAAGGATAGAATGTGTAGCCCGCTTCATCTTTGCTGTACTGTCCCTCAGAATGCTTTTGTGTTGGTGACCAGCTGCAGAAAGAGAGGAGTTCAGAGCTTCTGGGAGAGGGACTCTTAGCAGACTCCTGAGGACTAGAAAGAATCCAAGGCAAAGAGTAGGACCCTAATCTAGTACATTTACTGGCCTCACTGGGCCAGTCAAAATTATGATCTGAGCCTCTGTGCAGGGTTCTGTGGGTACAGGGAAACACAGTGTTGACAGAAACAAAATGAGTACATTTCTCTGAATGTGTTTCAGGCACCAGTCCTACGAGATAGGAGGATGCTAGGCTCAGGGCTCATGATAAAAATGGATGTGGCCAGGGGAGAGGCAGATAGACCTTTCAAAATGTCTGAGTTCTAACAAAGATAAAAGTATTACTCCTCAGTATGGTGATGTTTGCTTTCACACTTGGTATCACCAAAACAGAGGTGAGTCCAGGAGTTTGGTAGTCAAAATCCTGCCATAAAAAAAGGACCTGTAAATACTGAAACTGTCAAAGGCAATGGCTACTTTGCAGCCTATCTCAGTTCAGTGATGGAGTTGATTTCTAGATAAAAGTAAGGACTATTATATGCTATCAAGGAAGCAAGCAGTTCTACTGTGCTCTGGTGGGTCTTGCAGAAGACAAGACCTGACTTGAGAAACATACTTATTAAAAGGCACTGACCTAACAATGTATGTCCCTAGAAGGGCCAGCCTGGGGAAATGTGGGCTACAGACTTTATCATGTGGCATGTGGTTATAGGGCTAGGGAAGTGGAGTCTTCAGAATCCATGTAGACACTGCTTTGGTAGTTTTAAGCAGATAGCTGAAGAATTGTTATGTGGAAGAGATATGCGTATACATTATATATACATATAAATATAGCATGGATGTGTGTGTGTGTGTGTGTGTGTGTGTGTGCGCGCGCACATGCATGTGTATTACACATAACAGAACATTTAATGTAAATGTAACACCAAAGCACAATGAGGATCCGTCTTTTCCAGCCAGTGCTCACTTGCCTTCTGCAATTCCCAGCAAGAGAGGCTGGAAAAGGAGCTTTAGGTGAAAAGAACTGGGATGGCCATGATGGTTTAGCCCAATCACAATTCATCCACCAAGGCTGGGATTTCACTGCTTTAAAAAAAAAAAAAAAAGCTGTGCTCTGAGTTGTTGGAAGAAGGGCCACAGCGGGGCGTTGCCAGCAGTGAATGCTGGTCCGCGTTGTTTTTGCCTGATTTCTTCCTTTTCTCCCCAGTGCCTTGTGAGATCCCCAAGGGAAAGGCTTCGCCTTGGGAAAATTTTGGTCAACTAAGCCAGGTGTCAGGAGCCTGGATTGTCAGAAATTAAATGTGTATTGATGCCAGGATCCTTTTCAAACCCTCCGAGTCACTTCTAGGAGAAGTTCGCTAGCTGCCTGGCTGCCATCACATTCTCTACTCCAAGCTGCCAGTCTTTTTCCGTCCTATTGCCTCCACCTGGAGCACTTTTTCTCGACAGCATCTCATCGCCCCATTCGTCCAGTCTGGTGCTATTTATGCCTCCCACTCCGAGCTCTCCATACCCTGCTGTTTGCTGTCCAGCACCACCTCCTTGGTAAGCCTGCTCTGGATGACCCACCCAAAATGTGTGCGCTTTCCTTCTGGGCTACTCTGTTCCTTGTCCTTCCTGAGATTTGCTGTGATGAAAAATCCTCTGCTGGGCCTCAGCTGCTTGAGGAAGGGTTGGGTGTATCCCTAGCATTTAGCACAGAGTCTGTCACAAAGTAGGTGTTCAGTAATAATATCTTATTTTTATTCTTTTCTTAATTCTTTTACATTTATTTATTTTGAGAGAGATGGAAATAGCATGAGCAGAGGAAGGGCATGGAGAGAGAGGGAGAGAGAGAGAATCTCAAGCAGGCTCTGCACTGTCAGACTCAGGGCTCTGACCTCACAAAACCGGGAGATAATGGCCTGAGCTGAAACCGAACGTTGGATGCTTCACCGACAACCAGCTAGGAGCCCCTCAATAATGATATTTTGAAATTATATACTCAGTTTGCCATATACTCAATGGTTCCAGTTTGAAAACTCTCAAGGTGCTATGAATACTAGGAAAAGGAGGTTCAAGAGAGTGAAACTTCCCTCAGAAAGACAAGAGAGTCACAGGTTCATTGCCTGTTGAAAATCCCCATTTTTGTGATGGTTGAAATATATTATTTGCCAACACTAAGACCTGGTAATCATCAACAAAAGTTTGTAGAAACAATATTAAAATTAATGTTGCCAAAGTTGCCACCTTTAGCTTGACCAAATTTTAGGAAAAGCTTAATTGTCTTTATTTTGACTTTTTCATGCTTATTTAAACTTATGTAGAGAGTTTTTATCCTCTCATATTACCAAAGTCTAAACAAGTTTTTCTAAAGAGGAATGCCTCCAGGCCAGCTGTTACAGCAATTACCAATTATATTTGGCTTCATTTAATTGTTTGCAAAATTAGCTTTTGAAAGTACCATTTAATTCTCTTTCCAGTCTCACTTCTCAAGAAGGTAATTAATGAACTAACTATAATTACACATGAATGATAAAGCACAGGGAACTTTTTAAATTAAATCATCACTGAACTTTTCTGTGCTGCCTATCAGTGGGTACTCAGGTACTGCAGGGCACTGAGCCTGCGAGAACGCACGTCACCCCTGTTCAGGCCGCCCCCTCCTCATTTGTCACTGCCTGCAGTCACGTGTCTGTCTGACGTATTAACAAAATCAAAATGTCCCACCTGAGTTAATTTCTCAAGCCTGTGGGCTATCAGAAATGTATTTTAAAATACTCTAGGAGCTGCAAAAAATAAATGTCAGCATTGATCTGTCCAGTCTCTGTGAAGTAAGTCCCTGAAGCTTAATGCCAAGTAGGAAAAATGTGTCCATAAGTGTCCACACTCATTCCACAGCCTCCGTGCACTTGCAGCCCAGACCTCATAGGTGGAGACAGAGAACATTAAGGATTACAAAAAGTAGCTTCTCTCCAGAAAAATGTTGAGCAACCCACTAAAAAATATCTGTGCATCTTGCTTCTGAAGAGTTGTACATACATAAAATGGTACTTTTACTTACGGCAGCATTAAAAATGCAATTTATTCGTGTTGTTTCTCTTTTTATTGCAAATAATAGCTACTATTTCAGGAGAATTGATAAATACAGAAAAGCACAAAAAAGTTCCAATCAATGTTCTATAATCCAGTCACGAGAGCTAATATTTAGTAATGTAAATATTTATTTAGTAAGTAAAATACATTTTGAAATGTATTTATACATATCTCTGAATGTGTATATAATAAAACACATACAAACATAACATACATATAGATCACATTATATTTACCCATTTCTAATGGTATTTTTCTCCATATTTCATCCAGATATGCCATAATTGATATAATCAATCACTTGTCATTGGACAGGGAGATTTTAAACTTTTCACTATTTTGAACATTTTTTTAAATAACACTTTTGCCTATATCTCTGATTATTTCCTAAATATCAAATTTTAGAACTAGGAAGTCTAGATAAGGAAGTTGTCAATTATATTAATCTTAAAAAATATCTTTCATTGTTTTTTTCTATTATATTTCTTTTTTTAATGTTTATTTTTGAGGGGTGGGGGAGACTACAGGGGGAAGGGCAGAGAATACAGAGGGGGAAGGGCAGAGAGAATAAGACAGAGGATCCTTAACAGGCTCTACGCTAACAGGAGCAAGCTCTGTGTGGGGCTTGAACTCATGAATCATGAGGTCATGACCTGAGCCAAAATCAGACACTTGACCAACTGAGCCACCCGGGCACCCATCTATTGTATTTCATTTCTATGTTTTATTTATTTCTCCTCTAATGTTTAATTTTCTTTTAGCCTGCTAACTATGAGTTTAGTTTGTTCCTTTTCTGGTTTCTTGAGTTATAAGACTAGCTTGCTTATTTGAATTCTTTCTTTTTTAATGTGGATCTTTATCACTATAAACTGCCCTCTGAGTTTGCTTTTGCTGCATCCTCTGTCAATATGTTTTATTTTCATTTTCATTTTCTTCAAGGATTTTTAAAATTATCTTTGATTCCTTCTTTAAACCATTGGCTGTTGAAGAGTACATCATTTAATTTCCACATATTGTGAATTTTCTAGTTGTCCTTCTGCTATTGATTTCTAGCTTCATTTCATTATGAGTGAGAAAGATACTTGGTATGATAAATATCTATCTTGGATAATGTTCCATGTGCCCTTGAAAAAAAACATGTATTCAGCTGTTGCTGGCTGGAATGTTGCTGGCTAGATACACTTGTTGTATGGTGTAGTTCAAGTCCACTGATCTTCTTTCCGAATATTCTATCCATTGTGAAGTACTGAAGTCTCCTTTATTGTATTGCTGTCTATTTCCCCCTCTAGATCTGTCAATGTTTGCTTTATATATTTAGCGGCAGTAATGTTGGGTGCTTATAGATTTATAATTATTATATCTTCCTAATGAATTGAGCCTTTTTTCATTATATAAAACAATATATATAAATACATCATTTGATTTTGTGAAATTTTTAGATGTAAAGTCCATTTGGTCTGATATAAATACTGCTATCTCTGCTTTCTTTTTCTTACCATTTACATGGAATATCTTTTACAGTCCTTTTCTTTCTACTTATATGTATCTTTAATTCTAAAGTGAATCTTTTATAGATAGCTTCTAGTTGGATTTTTAAAAGTCACTCAGCTACTCTATGGCTTTTGATTAGAGAATTTAAACCATTTACATTTAAAGTAATCATTGATAAAGACTTACTATTGCCATTTTGTTAGGTTTTTTTTTAATGTCTGAAATGTGGTTCTTTTGTCCCTTTTTTTCTTGCTATCTTTCTTTATAATTTGTTGATTTTTTTTGTAGTTATATGCTTTAATTCCTTTCTCTTCTGTGTGTCTACTATAAGTATTTTCTTTGTGGTTACTATGGGACTTATATAAAACATCTTATAGCAATAACTGTCTATTTTAAGCTGATAACAATTTACCTTCAAATGCATACAAAAACGGCACACTTCTACACTTTTACCTCTCCTCCTTTATTTTATGTTATTGATGTAACACTTTACACCTTTTTGTATTATATATCCATTAACACAGTTTTATAGTAGTAATTATTTTTAGTACTTTTGTCTGTTAATTTTTATACTAGAGTATAATATGAGACAACAAGGATAAAACTGGAAGACATTATGCTAAATGAAATAAGCTGGTTATAGTAGGACAAATACTACATGAATCTACTCATAAGTAGTAAAAATAGCCAAACTCAAAGAAATGCAGAACAGAACAGTAGTTACCAGGGGCTGGAGGTAGCTCTCTATGAGGCAGAGGGAAATGAGAGTTGTGGTTCGGTGGATATAAGGTTTTAGTTATATGAGAAAAAGTACACGACTTAGAGATCTGTTGTGAAAAAAGGATACAAGGAAACTTTTGGAGGTGATAGAAATGTCTATTACTTTGATTGTGGTGGTGGTTTCATAGGTGTATGCATATGCTCAAACACATCAAATTGTGTACATTAAATAGGTGTTTTTTGCATATCAATTATACCCTCATAAAGCTGTTTAAAAAATAAAATTAATACTGGTGGGTGTATTAGTTTTCTGTCACCTTTTAAAGCATTAACACAAATTCAGCAACTTGAAACAAAACTTCTTTATTAACTCATAGATCTGTAGAGTAGAAGTCTAGGCATCTTGTGGCTGGGTTGCCTTCTTTGGTTCATACAAGGCTGAAATCTAGGTGTCTGCTGGCTGTGTCCTCATCAGAATCCTGAGGTTCTCTTTTGAACTCATGCATTTGGATCAGAATTCAGTTCCCTGTAGCTGCAGGATTGAGGTTTCTGTCTCTTTGATGGCTGTCAGTGGGAGACCACTTTTCTTACTTCCTGTCACATGACGCTTTCAATTTTTAGAACTTGAAATGGACAGTCTTTCTGTGTTAGCCTGCTAAGGCTGCCATAACAAAACACCATAGATAGAGTGGCTTAAGCAACAGATATTTATTTTCTCACAGTTCTGTGGGCTACAAGTTTGAGATCCAGGTACTTACAGGGTTGGTCTCTGGTGAGGCCTCTCTTCCTGGCTTGTAGATGGTCTTTGCTGTGGTCTCGCATGGCCTTTCCACTGTGTGTGTGCTGGAATTGGGGGGAAAGGTCTCTGGTGGTTCTTCCCCTTCTTATAAAGATGCTGGTTACACTGAATTAAGGCCTCATATTTGTGACCACATTTAAGCTTTATTATCTCCTTATGGGCCCTGCTTCCAAATACAGTCACAATAGAGGATAGAGTTTCAACATATAATTTTTGGAGAGAGGGGTCACAAGTTAGTTTTTAATGTTTGCTTATATCAAATTCCATCCTGCTTTGAATTATCTCAATACAGAAAATGTAGATATTTTAAGGGCCCATCTGATTAGATCAGAGCCACTGAGAAAAATCTTTCTATCTTAAAGTCAATGATTTGGGACCTTAGTAGATCTGGAAAACCCATTTAGAGCAGCATCTAGACTAGTTTTAAACTGAGTAACTGGAGTTTCATAGTGTAAATTCAGAAGTTATGTTACATATGGGGGGTGTGGGGAACCTTGGGGGTCATCTTAGAATTTGGTCTACCACAATGACTCGGAGCATATTGCTGTGTGTCACTGGTGTACGTCTTAAAGGTAGACATGAGACTGGGCATTCGGTGTCATCTCTGCAACTAACTCACTGTGCAGGTCACATTACCTCTCTGGACTTTAGTCTTCTTGTCTGGAAAACAAATCAAATGACTCCCATTGTCCTGATTTTCTGATCTGATCTATTACTTGTTAGGATGCAAGAATCACCCTTTTGTGCTGCTTACCAGTTTTCCTTTCTTTTGCTATTTGTCCACACTTGTCCTTTACTGCTAGACACCGACAGCAGTAGCAATTTCCTCAAAGTTTAAAAAGAATAACTGACAAAGGTGAAAAAAGTAGAGATTAATTTTCCCCTTCTAAAAAGCCTCACAATGGTGAGAATTCCCAGGGCTCTTGTAACGTGCCCATGACTTGAAATGTGCCCCTGTAGCTTCTTTAGATGGTAGTAGCTCATGTCCATAGGGCTACATTTCAACACTGGGTGACAGGCATTCAGGGAGATTTTAGTATTTTTTAGTATTGCTCTTGTCATTTAATAGGTTCCTTCAAAAGAGCAGAGCACAGCATGGTAGAATAGAGCCCTATCCTGAGAATGTCTGATCTCTTGCTTTCATATTGAATGACGACTACCCGACTCCTGGGGGGTTCATGATGCCTATTTTCCCATTCTAATTTATCAGTACCTCCCCTGCTTTTCTCTTCTGTGCCAGCACTCCCCTGCAGTGCTCACCAATGCATTGTCAACAGCCATTTTTGCATTTATACAGAATTGGCAGTCGTCCTGACTGCCCGAAGCAGAAGAAAAAGGAATTCACCTCCATCTTCATTATCAGCTTGTAGTGATTCCTGATACAACAAAACTCTTCAGCTTTGTAAACAAATAAAGTTCACATTGTCCACTATGCATTACATTATCCAGTAATACATTTTCCTACATTTTTAGGAGCATACGAGCACTTGTCTATGATAGGGGATCATATTTGGAATTAGTACAGAGAAAAAATGTTTATGATGCTTAACTCACTATTTTTTTACCCATATGATTTTATTTATTTTTTTATTTAAATAGTTTATTACCAAGTTAGTTTCCGTATGACATGCAGTGCTCTTCCCTGCAAGTGCCCTCCAAGACCATTACCCCCTTCCCCTTCCCCCCTCCCTCCTCAGCCCTCACTTTGTTCTCAGCATTCAAAAGTCTCTCATGATTTGCCTCACTCCCTCTTCACTCTGTTTTTTAAGGTAAATAATTGGTATTTGATAATTCTAGTGCACAATCATAATTTGCATCTTAACATTTGCATTATATTCCTGGTTTCATTTAGCCAGTGTAGCAAGTGACAATAATAATAATATGCTAACTTCTAATGGGTATTTACTAGGTGTCAGGTGCTGGACTAAGCATTTTACATGTATTATCTCATTCACTCCTAATAAAAGCACAATTAAGTAAGTATTGTGATTATCCTATTTTACATATGAGGAAACTAAGCATAGAGAGCGTAAATAACCATCCCAGCTTACAGAAATAATAAGTATAAATAGATGAATCAGTTATGTCTGAGAACAGAGACTGTTCTGTCATTATGAAATATTTTAGTAGAATTTTGGGGTTTGTTTTAAGCCTAGAAGCATACTGTGAGAGGGTAGACAAAACAAAGGCTGAGGACCCCACAGATAGAATTTGTATTCAAATTCTATTTCAGTCACTTACTAGTTTGTGTCTGTGTCTAAAGTACTTACTCTTTGTATCTTGGTTTCCTTATCACTCAATGAGGAGATAAAACGTTCCATGATGGGCATATATTTTTCTATTTTGTATGACATGTAATCAGTTAAGAGTAGCTGTCTGGATCTCTGTACTGAGATGGATGTATTGCCATTCCAATGGGGAATATTGTGGTAGATTAGTGACGTCCAGAGTTGAGACTGAATTGGATAGACTCATCATGCATACTCCGTATTTGCTATCCTAGGCTGGTCCATAACGGAACCTGAGAGATAAGAAGTAAAGTTTCTCTTCTCCTATTACCAGGTTTCTAATTCCATGAGTATATATTTAGAATGCTATTCAGCATTTAAGCTTCTTTTATTTGTCGATTTATCAATTAAGCGATTTATCACTTAAATATAACACCCAGTGCTCATCCCAAGAGGTGCCCTTCTTAAAGCCCATCACCCATCTAGCACATCTCCTCCAGCACCCCTCCAGCAACCCTGTTTGTTCTCTGTATTTAAGAGTCTCTTCTGGTTTGCCTTCCACTCTCTTTTCTTTAAAAAAATTTTTTTTTGGGATTTATTTATTTTTGAGAGACAGCGAGAGACAGAGTGTGAACAGGGGAGGGGCAGAGAGAGAAAGAGACACAGAATCTGAAGCAGACTCCAGGCTCTGAGCTAGGTGTCAGCACAGAGCCCGATGCAGGGCTGAAACCCACAAACCGTGAGATCATGACCTGAGCTGAAGTCGAATACTCAGCTGACTGAGCCACCAGGTACCCCTCCCACTTTCTTTTCTAAGAGTTCATGTGTAAGTCTAACTGTAGAATGGAAAAAGGAAGAAAAAAGTCAGGCAATGGCTAACTTTGGGGAATAATATAAAAATGTAAACATTCTCAATCTGTTATTCTATATCAGAGTAATCTCTTGCACCATGAATTCAGAACTTTTATGGAAATTAAGAGATAAAATGTCAGCAGCAAAGTGTGATCTGACAGGTAAAAACTAATTTACTTTCCTTGTAGTATTTTCAGCACAATGTAAACTCTTGATTGTCCCCACTTTCCCCTAGTTTATTTCCCCAGCTGCTTGTCCTGTCTCAAAATACTGGCTCAGGTTACATGAACCGAGATTTCCCAGAGAAAGAATTAGACCAAAAAAATCCCAGAATAAACATTTGTATAGAATTTCGTTTGTCTCTAGGTCCAGACTGGGCCTAAAACAGTCCTCACTCTTTGTGACCCTATGGGACTGGGTGTCTGCTCTGTGCTCTGGTTAGCCCGTGTGCATGTACAAGAGTCCTGGCAGGCCAGCGGACACATGGGCTTATAGCTCCATTTCCAAGCATCTCCCAGAGGCACTTCCACAAACAGTAAAACCTTGGATTACAAGTAACTTGTTCTGCGAGTGTTCTGCAAGATGGACAAACATTTCTAATAAGTTTTAACTTTATAAATGAGGGAAGTCTTGCAATATGACTCGTATGATGCCGAACGTCACCTGATCACAACTGAGTCAATGGTTCTTGAAATTCGCTTTGATATACGAGTGCTTTGGATTACAAACATGTTTCTGGAACTAATTATGCTCACAAACCAAGGGTTTACTTTATTTGGTATCCCAACCTAGTGCTCCAAGAGCAACAACAGCAGGTCTGAAACCTCCTCATCCTGGTGTGCTTAAGCACCAGCTGTGTTCTCTTTTCTAAAATGTAATTTTTTAAGTGCTTATTAAGTTATTAGGGTATATGTTCCCAGGGTGAGTGGAGCACGTCACATTCTAGACCTCAACTATGTTAGAGGAGCAAGGTAGTATCTTTTTTTCAGACTTAGTATTTTTTTTTTCTAAAGAATATACAGGTACTAGACAGTCTTGAATACATAACAATGGTCTAACCTAACCAGAGGTAGACAGGTGGATCAGTTATCACTCACCAGCTCTGGGAAAGTCAACTAGCCCTACCAGGCCTACAACTGACCCTTGAGCAATGCAGGTTTGAACTGTATAAGTCCACTTACATATGGATTTCTTATTCATACAATACAGTGCTGCAAGAGTATTTTTTCACCCTTAGTATTTTCTTAATGACATTTTCTTTTCTCTAGTTTTCTTTATTATAAGAATACAGTATAAGTTATACATATATTGTGATTAAGTATAGTTATATTAGTATTATTATATGGAACATACAAAATGTGTGTTAATTGACTATGTTGTCAGTAGGGCTTCTGGTGAACAGTAAGCTATTAGTTGTTAAATTGGGGGAGAATCAAAGTTTATATACAGATTTTCTACCACATCAGCGGTCAGCACGCCCTACCCTCTATATTGTTCAAGGGGCAGCTGTACCTAGATAAAAGCTAAAACCTAGGAACTTGACGAAACAAGTTGACTCTAAAGGCAGGAAATGCGTGTGTTTACGTGTGTACGTGTGCATGTACCTATGTATGTGTGTTTCACACGTTCCTTACCCAGCACATCTCACTTTGTGTTTGGGTATCTTGGTTTTTGGAGGCTTAGTAGATTCTCTTGTGCTTGAAATGTTTAATTGGAGAATACGAATGACTCTAGCTTTAATCTATATTAATTATAAAAAATGGAGACTGAGTTCTTTCACAGCATTTCTAATTTTATGAATGACTATATTTTTGAAGAGAATTTACCCTGTTAATGCACTTGGCATTTTTTAGAGGAAGATTGAATTTTCAGACATTTGTTTTTCATTACCATACCTTCATAATACCTCATTTCTTTCAAAGACTTGAAGGGTAATAGCATGGCTTAGGTCTCTTGGAAGTAAACATTCCCAAAATGACCTTGTTAACTTACTTTCTTTTCCTGAGCTATGGAGTATTAAAGTTTAACATAGAAGTACCAATATCTTCACTTTAGAAATGTCATAAAGATGGTCTGATTATCACAAACAAATATATACCAACATGACAGTCTGGCTATCCTTAGAATAACTTGGCTTATCTTTAGGCTCTAATACAATTGCTGAAGTTAAAGAACTTTATCTCTCCATTATTTACGTGCTTCAACCCATGTGCCATCCTCTGCTCTAAGTGTTAGGGATATTGTGTGAACAACAAAAGCTCACAGGTGCGCGCGCGCACACACACACACACACACACACAACTGAGCTGCCTGCATTAGGTTTTTATTGTTTATTACCACAAACCTAGTGGCTTAAAACAAAACATATTCATTATCTCATGATTTCACAGAATGGCCCAGTTGCTTTTTCTACTCAGAGTCCTAAATGGCCAAAATTAAGATGCCAACAAGAGTACATCCCTTTCTGAGAGGCTCTGAGGGAAAATCTTCATTCAGGTTGTTGACAGAATTCAGTTCTATGTAGTTAAAGAACTGAAGTCCCAGTGTCTTTGCTGCTCATTCTTAGCTTCTAGAAACTTCTGGCACTCCCTGGTTCATGCTCACCTTTAAAGCCAATAAGAGCAGCAAGAAGCAGTCTCATACTTCACATCTCTCCAACGCTTCCTTCTACCTCATCTCTCTTGCCTTGTTCTTCTATATCTTGTTCATTAGCTCTCCTCTTCTACATTTAAGGGCTCATGTGATTACATCAACGCACCAGAAAATCTAGGATAATCTTCTTTAAAGGTCATGGCTTTAAAGCATGGCCTAGCTTAGTGTTTGGTTGAATAACCAGGAGGTCAGGATCTTGGAGAGACATCAGATTTTGCCTAGCACAGTCCCCATATTCTCTATGATGTTTTGAAGTTTTGTTTGGAGGCTGTTGTTTGACCCATAGCATATCAGAGAGCATGAGACAATGAGAAATGACTAGCAAGGTTTTTTCATTGTCATTTTCCATTCATCAACAAGTATCTTAGAGGATTGTTCTGTTCACTTACAAGTATGCCAATAAAAAAATTGTCAAGGTAAACTCATCTTTTATTTTGCATTATTCTCAAAAATAATAGTAATGAATAACAGTGAGTCAACTTAAAAATATAGAAGATAATGAATGAGTATTGGAAATATAGTTTGCTGTGAAGTGATGTCTGACTCAAGCCGGATCTTCATTGTTCCAAAAACTTTCCAAGAGGAATTTTCTTTGCATTGGACTGAAGGATATTTGGAGAATAAAAGAAATGTATTCTGCATCATTAGAGAAGACACTTAACACAATTCACAGATATTTCTGATCTTAAATGTTTCATGTGACAACTACATCCTTAAGGGGCCAGCTGTTAGAAGGGACATTGTCACAGTCCTGCTGAAAATGATCTCAGACTGTTCAAAATATGTATTGTTATCTGAGTGGCCCAGATTATATCCTTGATAAGTCCCCCTCTAATTTGTCTTCTCTGTAAACTTAATTTTGAGGGTAGGTAGAACTAATGATGGGGTGATAGTGGCAACTGAGGCAATGAGAATGGCAAGAGAAGGGAGCTATCAGTGGTATGTGTGTGTGTATTAGAATATGTACATTGGAATATTACCACATTAAAAGTGGAAAATGGAAAACATTATGGATAAACCACACAATTATAATGCAAAATTATTAACAAAGTTGTAAGGTTATTTATAGTGATTCAAATAAGTAAGTGGTTGTTTTTTTCACATTTTATAAGTTAGTTTTCACATAAAATAATCTTATCTACTTTATAGGTTATAAAATAGTGATGCTGGCTCTTGCATCAAGAAGATATATGGTTTTTATATGTAACCTTTGTAAAGAATGTTCTTAGCCTTATGAATATTTTCCCCCTTTCAAAATGTATTAATGGGGGGTGCCTGGGTGGCTCAGTTGGCTGAGCTTCTGGTTTCAGCTCAGGTCATGATCTCATGGTTCATGAGTTCGAGTCCCGTGTCAGGCTCTCTGCTGAAAGTTCAGAGCCTGGAGCCTGCTTCAGCTTCTGTCTCCCTCTCCCTCTCTGTCTCTCCCCTGCTCACATTCTGCCTCTCTCTCTCTCTCTCTCAAAAATAAATAAAACATATTTTTAAAAAAGGAAAAGACAAAATGTATTAATGATATTCTATGATCACAATGTTTTATAAATCCATAAAACTATTTACTCAAGATTTTCAATAATGACATTGACTCATGAAAGAACCCTTCAAGTTTGCCATTCTACAGAAAAAACTTAAATAAATGAAACTCAAGCTATAATTTTGTTTGTTTTTTCTTTATTACACAGAAATCAAGCTGTGAGAGAGGGTGTGTGTGTATTGTGTGTGTGTGTGTGTGTGTGTGTGTGTGTGTGTGTGTGTGAATGTGAGAAGAGAGAGAGGATACGGATGTATGTCAGGGTGAACCTGATATTAAAAATGAAGTTTTATGTATATTCAACATTTAAAATAAGTTATTGAGTATCTAAAATGTGGCTTTAGGAGGCATGGTTTTGAAAGAGAGACATAATCCCTGACTCTTGAAAATAGAGAGTAATTGGGTGAAAAATGTCCCAAAATAAAAAAGCCTGAGAATGGACATGTACACGAAAACTTATAAAATCAACATCAGACTTACCAGTCTAAATTTTAGGAACAAATAAAAAAATAATGCAATAAAACATCACAAAGGTTTTCCCTTTATTTTATTATTTGTTTGCTTTTTGTTTTTCCTTAAATATAAGAAAATATTCCAAAATTTGTGATAGGTGCTTGTTTACAGAGAATACACACACACACACATACACACACACACACACACACACACACACAAATATAAATCAGTCTACAGATGACCTTCAATTATTTTAACCAAGGCAATTATTTCAATTGACTTTTGAACAAATGTGAAATAATCATGAAACTGAACAATGGCCAGCGCCCATTACTGAAAGTTTCATTTGGCATTTGAAGATAATAAGGGGAATATAGAAGCCACTGACTCATTACAGTCAATTTAAATAAATGTCTTTTCAATTTTGTGTTTTCTGTGCTTATCCAGTTCTCAGTAATGAATAGAACTTCTAATGGAAACAATGTGAATTAGTACAGAGACCGAGACTGAATTAGCATCGCACAATCTTTCACTGATGAGTTTTCTAAGGAAAGGAGAATATGTGACACAAGCAGCATTAAGAATATTATTGGCAGCTCCCACACTAAAATTCTCACGATGCGTTCAGTTTATTTTCACAAGGCTTAATGTCATCAAGGAAGAACAGCAATGCGTGAAGATGCGTTCAGGGAGTTTAAAGACCAAAGCAAATATATAAGGGAAGCTGCTTGTTTCCCCGTGAAGTATTGTCTATATAATTTCATGCAGAATTACGGATTACAGAATTGTAATATGAATAGCAAAGACCAATTGTCTACTGTAATCCTTGATCCCGACTCTTTTAATGTTTATTTATTTATTTTGAGAGAGAAACAGAGAGCATGAGCTGGGAGGGACAGAGAGAGAAGAGAGAAAATTTCCAGCAGGCTCCGTACTCAATGTGGAGCCCGACACAGGGGCTCAATTCCATGAACCATGAAATCATGACCTGAGCTGAAATCAAGAGTTGATGCTTAACCAACTGAGCCACACAGACATCCCTCCTTTATTCTGATTTTTGAAGAGATATTCTACATTTCCCAGTCTTTCTTGCTGTTAAATATGGCTTGTATCCACGTTTTTATCAGTGACTGAGGGCTAGAAAACATCTTTCCTTCAGGGGCCATAAAACACCCTCCCTCCTGGTTTTCTCTCTTCAGCCACATGGATGCAGATGGAGAGGAGGCCCAGGGAATGGTAGGGCCAGAGATGAAAGGAGGTTGGATCCTGGAAATACTTTAGGGAGGAAGGCCATCCTACCTGACAGAATATACATAAGATTGTTAAGTGAACAAATAATAATTTTTAGTTTTTTCAACCATTCAAATTTTAGAGTCTATTTATTATCAGTAAAATATTACCAGTCTATCCTCACATAGTTCATAAAAATATTTGTTTTTCAAGGTTAATATTCACCTGTATTTTTATTATATTCTGGGACTGAGAACTCACAAGATCATTAATCAAAAAGCACCTCTAACTGGTAAGGAACATTTTATTTAGTTAAGCCTAGATTTGCCTATTTGCAATATTCACAACTGGTTCCAAATTTAAAAAAAATCAATAAAACTATCTGTGATTCATCCAACATGATTTTTTGTCTTATCCTATCCCTGTTTTAAGCAGAATAATATTGAACGTTTCATCCAGGAGTTAATATACTTTGAACAAATCCTCTATCAAATGCTAGAAACACAGAGTGACCAAGGCAGGGATGACTCTGCCTTCAGGAGTTTTGCGGCCCTTGAATAGATAGCTATTAGAGCAAATAATTCCTGGGGCTCCTGGATGGTTCGGTCGGTTGAGTCTGTGACTCTTGGTTTTTGCTGGAGTCATGATCTCGCATTTCGTGGGTTTGAGCTCCGCCTCGATCTCTGTGTTGGCAGTGCAGAGCCTGCTTGAGAGTCTCTCTCTCCATCTCTCTCTAGCCCTCCCTCACTTGCTCTCTCTGTCTCTCTCAAGATGAATAAACTTAAAAAAAAACACAAATAAGTCCTATTGTTCTATCAGTGATGGTATGCAAAGAATAATCAGGTGCCTAAAACTTATCTGCTTTCATCACCACATTAAAATCATAGCTTACACAGATAAGAAAGTAATAAATCTTACCTAATCAATGACTACAATTCATAAGTGAGAGACCTGAAGCCTAACGAAGGTAGTGGTTAGCTTATTGTCACTTATTTTGTTTATCTTTCATTTAAAAATATATTTAAACAATGAAATCACAATGCCCAAGATATATCAATAGATATATTGGGTACATTGGACTGAAGCATGATTTTATGCAAGCTCTATTTTATAAACACTAAGAACTTCTCAATTCCTTTGTGATACTTTCATTTTATTAATAACTTGATTATCACATATGTTTTGAAATGTCAACTATCTAGGATTTGACTCACAGCTGTTTAGAATTGATTAGAAGATCCCTAGTGAATCATCCAGTTTTAGAGTCAGGCCATTATAGATCTAACTTCTATCTCTGGCACTAATTGGTCTTATTTTGACCGTTATCTATAAATAACTTTTCTATAACTCATTTTGTTTTGTTATTAATCCTTGGGAGATATACACTGCATTGATTAAGAATGATGCAGATGAAAATAAGATAAAACTCTTTAGAAATCAGCTCAGAGAGGAACTGGTTTATTTAGCTCACATCACAGGGAGACAGCAGATGAGTGGCTGCTGGCATCAGATCGGCATCATCAGCAATGATGTCATGGCCACCATTTCTGTGATGTTCATGCCAACCCCATGCTTTCTTACCTCACTTTCCCGAAGTGGAAGCTGTATTACTTGACATCATTTCTGCCTTCTGCAGACATGTGAAAAGAAGAGAGAATTCTGCCTTATTTATTTACATCTTTTTCAAGAAATGACGGTGTGTTCGGGGAGTTCCACATATCATTTGGGTCACAAGTTTTTCACCTTGTTCCTGGAATAAGGGAGATGTGAGCTTTAGACACTTTACACACTTGAGTGAAATCTCTGCTGTGTTGTTAAAAACAAAAAAAAAATGGGGGAATGGTCATTGGAAAGGCAGCTAGCTGCATCTGATAGATGCAGTTATTTGCCTTAGAAGCCAATATGAAAATTAAATAAAATAATAGGAGTGAAGCCCTTAGCAAAGTGCCCTGAACAGAGTAAGCCCTCACTCCAGTGAGCTATTACTGTTATTCTCTACGCAGTACCATTGAACATATCAAAATGCTATAATATATTTTTAATATCATGCATTAATAGAAAATATTTATGTAAAATAAAGGTTTCTGGCTATCCTTGGTAGCCAGAATTGCTAAGATTTCACTTCCCTCTTGAAATATGAGCAGAAAAACATGAGCAGAAGTGACATGTGTTACTTCTGGGACAAAACTTTGAAAGTCAGTATGCAACTTGCTGGGCATTCATTTCCTTCCTTGCCAGATTGGCGAGTTCTAGTTGATGGATACTACATGACCCTGGGTCTTGGAGAGAGAAGGATAATATGGAATAGAATGATCAGCTGCCCAACCATGATATACCTGGAGCATGAGCTGGCAATAAAGTCTGTGGTTTGAAGCTGCTAAGATTTTGGAGTTGTTTATTGGCCAAGCATAGCCCAGCCTATCCTGATTGGGACAATATTTCATCAAATTCTTTTACTAGATAAGCCTAACTAATTGAGTTATAGAGTCAGGGGTTAATGATCTTCCTACAGTCACACAACTAACAAGCAGTAGAATTCAGATTTGCACCTGGTTTTTCTGTTTTCACAGGTCATCTAGTAAGTACTGCTGGCTGGCTTTAGGGCAGTAATTGAAATGGGAGAGAGAACGTGAGTATGTGAATTCTTACTCTTTATTTATTTATTTTTTTTGCTAGACCTTTATCAGCCCTAGATTCAATGTTTTATTTCCCCATTGATAATTTTATGATGACAAGGACCTTTGGTATTGAACGGTAAGATAAAAATAATGGGAAATGAAACTTAGGATTTATGATTATTTTAACTTTCTTTACCTTTCTCTATTTTCCCTTACCTAAAGAGCAGAGGCCATACTTCTTAATATGTGTGCTTTTTCAAAGTACTTTGAGAATATCTTATTAATGGTTTATATCACATTAACTATTTTCTTAAGTTTATACATATTCTAATTTTTAAGATATATCCAATCATTAACCATCAAGTTAAAAGCAAATTATTGGAATTATAAAAAAAATTACCTCTTAAATGATCAAGTTTTTCTTCTATAGTCCTAAATAACAGGAAGCAAAATGGCAAAAGCAGCATTTATTTTCCATGCAGATAGAATATATTTCACCCTTTTTAGGGTGACTAGGAACATCTACAAAGATCGAATGCCATTAGTGCCTTTTGAATTTAAGATTGCACACTGAACCTTAAACGGCTGAACATTTTTGGTGTTCTCAATGCATCGAATTCCTTTTCATCACACCTGATTCAAGAAGTATTTTCTAGCTTCAAAGTTTGTAAATTAGAACATAACCAGTGCCTATTCCCTTAAAGAAAAAGGGAAACTTGCATAACTTTGATTGCAAATGCTCTCTACTTGAGCAAATCTCTGTAGGAAAAGAGAGAAACTGATCATTAATCTAACAAATATGTTGAGAACCTTCTGTGTGCCAAACACTATCCTAGGCACAGAAGGTGTAAACAGAAATTTGAGCTGACTTGTAACCTCAAGTGCAGCCACTGGGAAATGTAAGTAAAAATATAATTATCATACAATATGTTAAGGGCTGTTACAGATGTACAAGTTGTGGGATAAAAAAAATGTTCATTTAGGTTTTACTGAGTCATGGAAAGTTCTATGCAAGAGAAGGAATGAACTACTCTTTTCAGGATGTGTTGGTCATCAATGGACATGAAGGTAAAGGGCATTTACAGAAGGTGTGCATATCCTGGATTAAGACCTGGTGGTATATTTAAATGCCGTGTTCAGGAAACTTGAAGAAGATAGTTATACGTGGATCTTAGAATACATGTAGAGGAGTAAACTGTTAGTGATAAGACTCAAGAGAAAAGATGGCAAATTCAGGGTATTCAGATCGGGAAGGCATATAATGTTGTATGAGAATGGGTGCAATATGATCTATAGGTGGTAGAGATGCATGATTTTGCTTAGTGTTCCCATGAAAAAAATTTTTTTACCTTTTAGAAAGTTTACCTGGGCATCAGTATGAAAGCTGAATTTGTAAAAAGTAAGAGCTAGAGTCTGTGGAACCAAAACTTTAGAGGAGATATGAGGGTAGGAACACTGAGTATGGAGAGGAAGTATGGATTGAAGACAAATAAGAGAAAACTCTTCGTTGTTTTTTGTGGGGAATGAAGAGAGGAAGTTATTAAGGATGAATCACAGTTTTCTGATTTAGGTGACAGAGCAAGTGCTAAGCCATCTATCTACCAACACAGAAATATAGAATGAGCCACATGTTTGGAAAAACAGAAGAATGTGTTATGTGCACATATAGCATACTGGGATTATGCAGCAGGAAGGTGATTATATAGGTCTGGGTATAATAGTCTGGACCAGAAATACACATAGGAGATTCATTGTTTTGAGGCTGGCAGTAGCATCTTTGATTTTGTGTATGATCACAAGTAGAGCATATAGAATGAGAAGAGAAAATATGGGAAGACCTGTCTCCAGTAACAGAGAGAAAACAAGGAGACAATGTAGAAGACTAAGGAGGGTTGACAGGTGAAAGAAGACCCAGAAAAGTGTCTTCATTCGAGCTTAGGAAATTCCCACCATTGGGAGAGGCCAGCAGTATAAATGCCTCCCAGAGAGCCTGTGTGAGAAAAGCAGAAGAGGGGCCTGTATACGTGGCAAAAGGAAATCACGGATGCTGATAGAAAGAACAGCCTGGTAGTCTTGTGTTGGAGGAGAGGAAAGTGAAAAACTAGATAATTCTCTCAAGAGAATAGCTTTGTAGGGAAAGAACAAGGCAAGTTAAGGTTAAGTTGTTAGAAAGCTAGGTAGGCTCAAGAAGGTGTAGTTTTCCTTTTTATTTTTAATAGAGGTGACTTGGATTTGCACATATGTGAAGAAGACTAGAAATCAGGAGATATAGGGTTTAAACTGCTAGTACTGTAGACACAGCAAGACGCATGTTGACTTAGAAGGATAAAAGGCTGTGATAAAAGAAGAAAGAGAGGGGCACCTGGGTGGCTCAGTCGGTTGAGCATCAGACTTCAAGCTCAGGTCATAATCTCACTGTACCCGAGTTTGAGCCCATATTGGGCTTTATGTTGACAATTCAGAGCCTAGAGCCTGCTTCAGATTCTGTCTCTCTTTCTTTTCTGCTGTTCCTCCACTCGTGCTCTGTCTCTCTGTCTGTCTCTCTCAAAAATAAATAAACATTAACATTTTTTTAAAAAAGAAGAGGTATAATGAGTGTGTAAACAGGTGAGTGGGGTGGTAGAACATTTAAGATAGAATGCAACATTATTTGCAATGATGTAAAAGCAAAAAAAAGTTACATACTAATATTAACTCAAAATAGGTAGTAGACCTAATTTATATCCTGAAATTACAAAAGTTCTAGAAGAACATAAGGGAAAATCTTTCTGATATGAAGTTAGGTAAAGATTTCCCAGATGCAACACCAAAAGCATGATCCATAAAAGATTCAGTTGATAAATCAACTTACCTGAAGTTAAAATTTTCTGCTATGTGAAAGATACTAAGAAGAGAATAAAAAGAATAAGAGAGCACACTTGCCAATCACCTATTTGATAAAGCCGTTTTTTAAAAAAATTTTATTTATTTATTTTTAGAGAGAGAGAAAGAAAATCCCAAGCAGGCTCCACACTGTCAGCATAGAGCCTGACATGGGGCTCGAACACATAAACTGTGAAGTCATGACCTGAGTCAAAATCAAGAGTTGGACGCTTAATCAACTGAGCTACCCAGGCACCCCAAAGCATTTATTTAGAATATATAAAGAGCTGTAATAACTCAGTAATGAGAAAACAAACACCCAACACAAGATACAAAATATTTGAATAGATACTTCAGTTTTGGCAAATAAGCACATGAAAAGATGTTCAACACCATTGTCTTACCAAAATGCAAATTAAAAATGTAGTCACATGCTACCATATATCTATTAGAAAGTCCAAAATTTTTAAACAAACAGAAACAAAATGAGTGGATCTCAAAGAAATTAAGCTGAATGAAGAAAAAGCTATATGTCTGCATTCATAGGTCTAACAGGACAGACCTGGCAGGGGACCATGGAGAGAGGAAGGGGGAAGGAGAGTGGGGATGAGTGAGGGACACAGATCAAGGGAGACTACTGAATACTGGAGACGAACCATGGACTGAAGGGAGAGGGGGGGAAGGGGGTGATGGTCATGGTGGGGGGCACTTG